>VZRQ01006824.1:177596-190583 GCA_013397975.1 Machaerirhynchus nigripectus
AGGAGGCGGCGGCTACAACAGCTACGGCGGCTACGGCGGGGGAGGAGGCGGCGGGTACGGCTCCTATGGCAGCGGTTCCTATGGAGGCGGCGGCGGAGGGGGAGGCGGCGACTACGGCAACGGGTACGGCGGGTTCGGCAGCTACAGCCAGCACCAGTCCTCCTACGGCCCCATGAAGAGCGGCGGAGGAGGTGGAGGAGGGGGCGGCAACTGGGGGGGCCGCAGTAACAGTGGACCGTACAGAGGAGGCTATGGTGGGGGAGGCTACGGGGGCGGCTCTTTCTGAGCTGGAGCGCCCATACCCATTGAGGGGGGGGCGTGGAGAGCCCTCCCTTCGATACGGGGCAGCTTCTAAATGGTTTCTCCCCTCATTCGCCGAAGGGCAGCTCCTTTTAAATGCCTCCCTGCTGTGGGAGCGGCTCCTAAATGCCCCCTGAGGGTCGCCTCTGCTGCCTGTGCCACTTCTTTCTCTCTGAAGATGGACTGGGCCCCACATACACATATTTTGTGTTACAGTCATTGATGGACTCTATTTTTTTATTATTACTTGGACCTTGGTCGTTTTTATACTAGCAACGAAAAATGTCTTGTTTTAATTTGTTTTTTGAGGGGTGCGGGGTGGGAAGTGTCTTGCTGATCTGGAGTAAAAACTGGGGAGGGCTAGGGGGGAATTTCCTTTGTTGTAAGGACTCGATACCTGGATACTACGTTTTTTTCTACAAAAGCTACTCGGATCCCATGACTGACTTTTAACATTTCTGTAAAGGAGGAAAAAATGGTTTTTACGTTTTTTATTTTTTAAATAAATCATTGTGTTCATTGACCTTTACACGTCTAATTTTTTTTCCTAGGATCAATTCCGTACGGTTTTAAGGCTTTTCTAGGTTTGAAGCAAGTGTTCCTTTGCTTTAAAATCTGTGTACTTAGAGTAGTAAATATTTTGTTTCCAGTAAAGGTCCTAACTGACTTTTTTGCTAGTGGCTTTCAAACACTCGACAGAGAAATTTTTGAAGTACTAATCCGTGGATGTGGTCTGTTTTTTAAATACTCATTCTCACTTTGGCAGTTTGTGTGCATCCACCATCTTGTACTAGGCAGTTTGACGTGCTGACATGGTTCGTCAGTTTTTTCTATAGGACTTTTCCATCAACGTATGTACTGTGTAGTTTTGAAGAAATGGTTTGTGTTAAGCATGTGCTTCATTCATATAAAATGTTCAGAATTTCTTATTGCTTAGTTTTCAAGTCCTCGGTTTGTTCTGTGTGTGATTCCTTCCAGGAGAGGGTCGACATTTACCCCTTCTATTAAAGGCATACTTGTTTTCCTAGCCCCGGGTTAACAGACTTCACTCTGAACTATTGTCCTTCCTTGAAGTTCCCCGAGAGCTCTCACAGCTCCATCTACCGTCAGGATGGCAGCCCTGTGCTGTGGGCTTCCTTAGGAGTAAAACTGGCTTTTTAACAACTGTACCAGACTTTGGAAAGTTATTTTATGCCACTAGATGGCTGGTGTAGAATGCAGTGATGTCTGCACGTGAATATAAGATGGGGTCCCTGATTACTGATGGGGGGGAAAAAAAGGAATGGATTTGCAATACCTGCCTCAGCACGTAATTTGAAAAATAATAATTGCAGCTGCCCATATTTCAGAAAGTGGTGATCTAAACTGTGGGCAAAGAGCTCTGAGAACTGAGCCAGCAAGTGTACCAGTAACATAGGTGCCAGTTGTAAAGCAAGGATATCTGTGTAGTCTGCTTGATTAAAAAAATGTATATTTGTAGCCCTTTCACGCAATAGAATTAAAGTTTGTTGTTTATTAAAAAGCATAATGTTTTAGGGGAAAACTGCCTTCCTGCATAGAAATATAGAATAGCAACGTTTATGGGTTTATGGATACCAAATAAAAAATTTGAATTCCTTATATGCTTGAGTGAGAGTATATATGATGTGGGGCATGGATTTTAAAAGTACAAAGTTATTTTGATTTCAGGTTTCTAAGCTGTTACAATACTGATGTTTCATGGGACTGCATCATAAAAGCTGCTTTTTGGTTTGCTCCAGATACGCAAGATATTAGGCATATAATTCCCACTGATTCCAGTGAAAAGTTCAATGTGTAGGGCTTGGTGCTTCTGGGCGGAAGGATTTTGCATGAAATTTCAATGTATAGTTACTATTTGGTATCACTCTAACCTGATGATGATTTAAATTGAAATGAGCTTTGTTGCCTTTTAGAAGTGAAACTGCATCAACTTAATTACCTGTGTGAGCTTAAACAGGACAACGTTTTGGTATCACCAGGATTTAAACGAAGAGCTGAGTGTCCTCCTGATTGTGGTTATTTATGGCTCTTATAGTGAGACTGGTTCTCTTTGGCTTAGCTGAGCTTTTATAAATAGGTTCCAAATAACTTGCTGTTTGCAGTTAAATTGTGATTTTTCTATCTCAAAAGCCTGTTAGTCACTGTTGTGCACCAGCATCACTCATACGTTGTTGTAAGTTGAGTTTGAGTTTGAGTTTGTAAAACCTTGCAAGTGCCAGCTCTTGTTTGTGCACAGCTTCAGGTGGTTTTATTTCAGCTCACTGGGCTTGAAGTCTTTTTCTGTACCTTTGCACTTTACAACCATGTTGGACAGTCATCCTTGAACTTCATTTGAAGCACAGTTTTCCTGTTTTTAGCTGAAACGAGCTATGGAGTTCTAGGTCGTGTGTTAGTTTGGGTGTATGATTTATTTCCTTGCAGTGGTGAGTTGCCTTAACCTTATTAAGGGACAGCCTGGTTTGCAGAGAAATGGTTTAATTCACATTTGTGATGTCTTGTCATTTGACTTGAGAAGCTAAAGGTTTGTGCACCAGCTGTTGCTTTATGGTATTTTCATGTTATGTGCTGTGACAGAATATGTTGATACTAGAAACGAGTAGGTTTGTAAAAAAGTGACTTTGTGTGTGAAATCTGACAGTTTGGGAACTGCTGTGCTGAAATGTGCTGTTACCTATGTGCAGTAGTCCTTGTGGGACTGATGTCTGCTGAAACAGCTGATCCAGAAGCTGCAGGTGTATTAGGGAGTAGGCTGCCTAGTGTCTCCCTCAAAAGACTCACCTGTCGAACAGTGTTCTCTGGTGGCTTGAGTAGGTGGCACTTGCTCTCCTCTGACCTCTGGTCTCTGGGGAGCTAGAACTTGTGACCCTGCAGGTGACATTGGAGAGGATTGTGTAAATGCTGGTCAGCTAAGGGGCAGCAATGCTAGGGCGTACCATGCAATATGGAAAAGTGCAGATCTCTATTGGTGGCATTAAAGACGCAGTGACTCAAAGACTCTCTTGGAATAGAAACCTGTTTCTAGTACAGTTCCTAGTAATAAGAGATTTGTTGATAAAGCTTTGCTTATGTGTTTAATGGTATTTAATGATTTTCTGACCCCTGGGTGGATTTGTCTGCATAGAGGTGCATAGGAAGAACCAAGATGAAATAAGGTGTATAGCTGGCATGTAAATAAGTTCGTGACTTCACAGTTGCTTTAGGAAGGTCACGAAGATAGAAATAAAATAACTTTACTTTGCTGTTCCTTAGTTTCTAGTTGAGTTCCGAAGTTCTAATGTCTAAAATTATCTCAATAATTTAATGGCCTTCTGTTCAGGACCAAATGCTGGATTGTGTTGGTGTCACCTGTGAGAGAGTAAGAGCAATTAGTTTGCTTTCAGCATTTAATAAAGTAAAAGTGTGGTAGTTTTCCTAAAACACAGATGTTCTTTTATTTTTGTAATCTGCATGACCAAAATGGAATTCCCAAAGCCAAACTTTTCAAACTACAGTGTCACTGAACTCCGTGTTGTGATGTACATACAGTTTTTTAATAGTAATGGGTGTTCATGTCTACTCTATAATTTGTTCTTGACTTGTAAATTTTATTTGGCTAATAAAACTAGCCTAACTTACACTTTTATAATACTGACTACTACTGCATTAAAAAGAAACATGCTAAACACCTGTATATGTAATGCAATAATACTTTCACAAGTCTGTGGAAGTACCTCCCATAGGCTTGTTTTAACATGAGGTGCTGAAAAGGTGGTTTAGAACAGTGGTAACAACTCAAACAGCTTTGATGGCCATAAATCTCTGTGGGTCACTGATTGTGTGACACACTTGCAAAATAAAAGCTGTGTCTTGCCCTGCAGGCTTCAGTAGTGTAACTTGGTGGATGGTCCTTACCCTCCAGAACTGGGCAAGCTTCTGGGTTTGTGTTGTGTGTGGTAGGAATTGCAGTGCAGCTGTAGTCCAGGCTCCAGTACTGCCTCTGGGAGTCCCAGTCCTGCTCCCAGGAGCTCAGCCCTGCGAGGAGATGAGGGTGTGCACTGCTGGGCACTGACAGGAGGTGTGCCTGAACTCTACCAGATATTTTGCACATACAGACTTAACGACCTGTGAAGCAGAAATGCTTAAAATGGCTAAAAAAGTAAAGTTCTCAAAGGCTTTATGGTGTCCTTCCCCCCAACCCCCCCCCAACTTAGATCTCTGTAAAGCAAATTTTGCTTTCATTTAGCATTGAAAGATCTAATTGGATAGTATAGGTCAGAAAACTGGTTTATTATCCTGCCCTGTCAGCTGATACTACTGTCCCAACATGGCATTAACACTGCTGCCAGAAAGGGTCTGAGCTGGAGTGATGCTGAGGACCTCAACCTCCCATTCAAGTGTGAAAAGAGAGCAGCTTCCTTTTTCTATATAACACTGAATGTTTATTCTAAAGTGAAAAAGTTTGGCTTAAATCATTATATTGTTAATTAATCCCTAAAAAATAGTCTGAAGGACACCCCCTGAACAAAACCTGCTGTGTTTTGTGAGAATGGGGTTTGGCTCCTACAGTCTGTGAGATGGTTAGGTTCCTGATAGAAGGCACCTTATCCAAACCTTTAGATTAGGATTGTTTGATCTGTTGTAGCCACCATCGATTAGTGTTTATCATGTAATCAACAGTTTATACCACATTTATGTGATTTACGTTGTTGCAGACCTTTTACGTTCTTAGCTATTTGGAAGAAGGCATTTTCAGTGGTTTTCCAAACTGTCTATGGGTAATACCTTGGATTAATATTAGGTGATGAAAAGTCTAACGCCCAATTTTCAGTCTTTCACACTAGCCAGAGGCGCAGTTTACAAAACAATGGGTTATTTAACATGTTTTGCATAACTGGTTCTGTGATCTGGTGTATGTGTCCCTTAAAGATTAGTTTTCTGCTTGTTATTTTTGTATTTCTTAATGAATAAAACAGTTGTATCCATGCTTCACTCGAAAATGTATTTCACAATGCAAGCACACCACAAGGAGTTCTGAGCCAGCCTGAACAAGCACTATTTGCTTTTGTTGATGGGCATTTTTTAGGTCTCCTGTTGAAGCATTGCTGGTCTATTATTTCTGGTATGTGCATGCATGCACACACACAGATGTTACCTCTACTTCCACTTACCTTTAATGAGTATTTTTTTGTGCTGTAATGTAAGCATTACTGTTGATGAGTGTCAGATGTGTATTTCTTATTACAAGATGAAAGTCTTCCTGCTATGTATGTTTCCCTAGGAATTTTGTATTATTTACCTGTATACTGGGACTTGTACAGGGGCTGATGGAGTTGGGTGCTTTTCTCGTTGTTGATCACTTTGACAAATCCTAGTCTTTTTACCTTCTCTGCTCCCAGAACTGTCATCAATTTCTATTATATATAAATGGTCAGAAATAGTCACTTTTGAACTGATATCTCTTGTTCATATGATTATCAGAGTATTTTAATCCTATAAACCCTTCTCCTTAAAAACATCTCTCTGGGAAAATGAGTAGTGGGAACCCTGAAGAACAATGGCTGTAAAGCTGTAGTTCACTGTAAAAGAGAGACATTTTTCAGATTTTTCTATTTCCTGTGGTTCTATCTCCTGAAAAGACTGAACAGCTAAAAAGATGGTACAGTTCAGGTCTAGGCTGTAGCAAAAGAAAAAAACCAACCAGCATAAAAAATAAAATTCGAGTACTGTTCTCTGTCCATGGTTTAGCCTTTGCCAGTAAGAGTTCTAACATAAAGCTGCAACAGCATTTTAAACTATGTTCTGAGTGTGGTTAATCTTGGTGTAGGTTTTTTTTTTTTTGCTAAAAGTCTTTTAGGCAAAGCTGCAATGTTGCCTGTTGCTGTTACAGTAAATGTCGGGCTTAGAGCACTGGCTATTCTCAGATTGTCAGCCATCCAAGGAACCAAAGCTCCTTAACTTGGAAAACTAGATGTCAAGCCCAGGCAGACTAATAATGCCGTCTGTCTGAGGCATCTGGATATTAACCCTCTTAGCATGATTCTTACGGTTTCATTCCCAAATGCTTTCGCAGATGGAAAATACACAGATTTGAAAGAATAGCTCTTTAAAAAAAAAAATTGGACTGTGTTGAGCTATGTACCATTTTGGTGCATATTATATTCATTAAACCACTATAAATACCTCTTTTCATGACTAATGCAGTGAGGAATCTGTGCCAATTTAGAAAGGAATTACATTTCTGGCTGGAAATGTGTCAAGATGCACATTTGCTCACCACCATCAAAGTACCAATCACTGATTAACATTGCAGAAAAATTCCTTAGAAGCAAAACGAGCTGACGAGTCTGAAAGTACATCATTTGTTCAAATGCTACTTTGTACCGTGGAATTGCCAACTGGTTTGTCTCACAGAAGCCCTGTTCTCCTGGGAATGCTGTTCAAATTTAAAGACATGCAAAGTCACACGTCTGAAAACACGCTGTTAGTCTGTAATCTAGTCAATATAAAAGATTATTATCATCTCAGTCTCTTCTGTCATTTCTGTAATTTTTGTTGCTTTCTGTAGCTTTACAATGGACTTCCCCTCTTTTGTAAGAAAATTTGCTTTCCACAAAACCCTGGGGAGAAGGAAGCATGAGTGTAGTCACTGCAGGCACTGATTGGGAAGAAGAAAGTTCAGGAGTACTGAAACTGTTTCCAGCACAGACTTGGATTAAAGCAATGTTAGGTAAAATGTACGAGTAGTTTGGGACTGGAGGTTCATGTGCTTTTTACTTTTTCTCTGTGGATCAATAACCATGTTTTCTTTCCTGCACGCTAACCCAGCTCCAGTGGGAAGCCTCCCTCTCCCAGCCACACACCCCGATGAACAAATTGCAGCATGGGCAGGGCATGGCCCTGGGGGGAGGCTGTGCTTACCTTGTCATTGTGTACAAGTACAGCACTATCAGCTGCGTTTTGAAATCGTTTACTCCAATTTCAGCCTCCACGTCCCCTCCCTCCTCAGAAGGGATGTCATCTGGTTTCGGGCTCACTGGCTGTTCCTGGGCTGGGTTGCAGCATTGTGAAAGATTCCTGATGCTAAATTCCCAATTCTCTCCTTGTGCTTATTTAGTACCTCTTCAGGTTTTAGTAATCTTTTAAGTTTATTGAGTAACACATTTGGCCTAAGTCCTTCACTGAGATTTCATTTGGACTTGCTTGTTTTCTTTCCACCTCTGCTGTAATAATGATGCTCCGTTTATTGGAGAGAGCTCCTTTGAGTCCTGATTGCAGGTTCAGGACTTCTCCCCTGAGGTCACTACTGGACTGCAGGATGTTTGGAGTTATCATTGCTAATGCCTCTTGCACGGGGTGGTTAGCAAGAGTATTGCCAGCTTTCTACTGTTACTTTCATGGAGATGTATCCTCCTGAAAAAGAGAGATCCCCTGGAGCACAAGGAGCTCCAGCCCTTGCAGTCAATGTGCCTTTTCCCTTCAGGCCCATCTATCCATCCATTACTTTCTGCAGTCATAAATGCAGGCAAATTATTTTTTCTCAAATGACATCATTTAGATGTTGTTATGGGAATTTTCTTTTACTCACCCAGCAGCAGTTAAAATCTCAACTTCCTCTCTGTGGTATCAATTTTACTTTTAAATCTTTGAGGCGTGAGCTTGGTGATGAATCAGCACCACGTGTGTTTTGGAAATGTTACGATGGCTTTGTGTGTAGGTGGTGGCAACAGGGAGCTCTTGTTTCGATATTTTGGGAAGTCAGATGAGAGGGAGTTGAGAAACAGCACCTTCAAAAGGAAGAGCTGGGCTTGTTTTATTGCTGGAGCTGCTCTATGCCAAAAGTGTTGCAACGAGCTGATGCCACACACTCTCTAATGCCTTTTTAAAGTGTGCTTTTTTCTCCTTCACAGGGTGCACTTCTGTGTGAATGAGAGGATGGGAAAGCTGAGCCCTGAAAAGCACACCACAAAAGTCCAGTAAGTGAACAGAAACCCAAGCTGAGTCCCTGACATACAATTCCCACTCTGAATATGCTATGAAATATTGAACAAAAAAATAAGTTTGCCCAGAAAATACCAAGCAGTATAATGAAGGACGGTCTGTTACCTGTGAGGAATATGCTGCCTGAGACAGGTTTTTCTGTTCTGGTAAAATAATGTGCCTGCAGAAACAATCCTGTCTAAATTTTTGTGTATGGCATCTGTGGCATTCACTCAGTTGTGTTGATGTTGCAGCGCATTGTGTTACAATATGAGGGTGGTTGACTGTGTTTCTTAACTTTTCCGAAGAGCAAGAAATGAAATGTTTAAAAAAATTCATTGAAGAGAGCAAGACAATGAGAGTACAGAGAATATTAGTAAAGAGATTTGGGTTATGGTGTTCAGATCCTGAACGGGAATAGCTTTGTTTATGCTGTTCTCTCTGAGTTATAGCATACAAATATTAATTAAGCCATCCATCTTTATGAAGCATATGGATAATTTCCCCTTATTACAGAAGGTAGTAGTGGAAGCATTTAGGGTTGTATTATAAAGATGAAGATCACTTTAAAATTATATCCTATTAGAAACATTTTGGTTAAAAAATTACCACTTTTTGGTCCATAGCCCAAACTTTTTCTCAAGTTTGGTCTTTTTCTCAGTGTGTAGCAAGAACTGTACACTCAGTAGATGCAGACTCTAAGGAAGCAGAGGGACTTGGTAGCATTTAGGCAACTGAATACTGGCCTTTGCCTTTGTTCCAGTGCCCACAAGAGTTGTTTTTGCAGCTTTCTTCCTGATGTTTTTTTCCTTCTGAGCACTACATTCTAAACAATAAAATCTATCTGAAAATCTTCCTGCCAATTTCTGATAAATATGTAATATGACTGCAGGGCAGGAAGTGTGTGCCTCTGACATAGGTGACTGCGGGTGACATCCATGGCTTATGCTCCAGGAAAGTCCGAAGAGCAGTAGGAAGAACATTTTCAGCTGGTGGGTAACTGTTGTGTAGGGTGAGCAATAGAATAGCTGATGCCCCAGAAATCACAGCTGGGAGGTGAAGATGGTCAGGGGTCGTTGTTCTAAAGGTGGTAATGTTATTATGAAATTGTTGGAACAAACCCACTATTTCTATAGGATTTGTGATTTATTCAACAGACTAAAGGAAAACTGTGTTGTAAAGCTGGATTGTGCTGACATGCACAAGCAGGAGCAGGGAGTGGGATGTGTGCCAGCAGAGGGCAACAGCCCGGAGCGCCGCTGGAGATGCTGGTGGCTCCTGCAGCATCTCCGCCCGGAGAGCAGATCCCGGGGGGAATGCTGGGGTGGGTGCTCCAGCCCCTGCTCTACGAATCACATGCTTTAGAAAACAGTGCTCCGGTGGGAGTCTCTTACTGCTTCAGCTGCCAGAACAACCCTGATTCCAGCTCTGGGAAAGTCCTTACTTAGGAGGCCTCCTAGAGCATCCTTTTGAGCCTTGCGATAACTTGGATTCCTGTGAGCTGCTGTAGTAGGTAAATTTTAGCTGCTCTTTTTGTTTTGCTACTGAATTCCAGCAGTGGCTGGGCAGCAGATACCCGTGGGACTTCTCTGCTGAGGCACCTCGACCTCCAGGTCCCTTGGGAGCCAGTGCAGTACCTGAGTACCACCCCCAAGTGACTGCAATTAGCCCTGGAGGTACCAAGGCAGCTATTCCAGCAGATACCTTATATATTGCTTTTCTTATATTAATGCCCTAAGTGAACCTTTTCTAAGAAAACATATGATCTAAATACAGATCTGCCTAAATGAGTATTTACTTAATTAGGATGACAAAATAAGTTTAGTTGGAAGGGACTTCTGGAGATGATCTGGTTCAAAGAACTCTCAAAGCAGGACCAGCTTCAGGGTGAGATCAGTTTGGTCACTCAGATGTAAATATATATACTTAATAAATGCATTAATAAAAAGAAACTTTTATGTTTATATATATCAACATATATATTTATCTAAATATCTATATCTCTAAAAAAAACAGAATGAAAAATAATTTAGGCTGAGAAGATGCAGCCTTGGAAGCTTCCATGAATGCAGTGTTTTATGTACACCTTTCCCAGCTCTTCAGTGCTGAAACGATGGGTTTTTAAAGAAAGTTGATTAATAATTTCATGAAGGGGATTATGCAACTAAGCAGGAGAGCTGCTAAAGATAGGAAATTGCTTATGATATGATCTCTGGAGCCTGTATATTGGTATATACCTGGAAACAGGTGTGTACAGGGGAGTGAAGTGTTCCCGAATTGCTGTTTGTGCTGTATTCAGGATGGATGATCCAGTGATTCAGGGCTCTTGCAGTTTGCCTCGCAGAGCTAGGAAGGATTTTTCCCAATTTGATGCAATTTGCTTTCTGCTGGGTTTTTAGGAGGTGAAGTAACTCTTTCAGGCTTCTGCAGAGGCTGTGGAGATTGACAGGGTGTTGTCTGAGTGTACTGGGGCTCTTCACAGAATTAAATCCTCGTAAGCACTCAGTGTCCTTTCCTTATAACCTCAGGGTTAAACCAGCTGCTGGGTTTTGGGCCAGGAGAGAGTTTTGGATCAGACTGGTAGGGACTGTTTTTATTCCCTCCCTTTGTCCCACTTTTATTGAAGAAATTCCTTGCTGCTGTGGAGACACTGGCAATGCTTTGCTCGCTTGTTTCTCTGTGGCTCCTTGGAATTGGGGGGTTTGGTCTTTCACTGTAGATCTGAAGATTGTCACAGGAATCTGGAAAGCTTTTGGTAGGCTGAGGGATGGTGGGACTGGCTGGAACAGGTGCTCTGGGGACCTTTCTACCGTGAGAATTGGTTTTATGGTTGTCAGTGATCCAAGGTAGATTAGATGTAGGAGGAATTTTCATCTACTTGAGACTAGGAATTTTTGAAAGAGATTGGAAAAATTCTACCCATCAGGTGTCACTAATTCCTTTTAGCTGAATGCTTTTTCAAGATACCAGTCTTTGCACTTAAAAACAAACAAGAAATTTTTGTCTTGGCGTTGTTACCCAGTCACGATTATTTTGCAAGGCTGCTGTAAAGATAATCTCTGATTACTGGAACATGATTTTGTCCCACTCCAGCAAGGACTGGTTTGCTCTCGTCTGTCACTGGAGTTTACCTTTCTGTGGTTGCTGTCAGGATTTGTAGCATCCAGTGGTACACAAGCCTGTGGGGCAAAGCACATAATCAGGTATTGCTGATTTGGTTCAATTTAGGTGCTTAGCTCCCAGGCTGGCTGGAGTGAGATGTAAATTTTTACGGTGAAAGCCTAATATTTCATTATTGAAAAACTATGTGTTAATAAAAATACACAGTCACTTTGCAGCAGTTTCAGGACTTGCTCTTGTATCTAGACTTTTTGTGATTACTGAAGGATTTACTCAATGGAAACAAGCTCTAGCCCTCATTTCTGAGATAAATTCTACTATTTTTATGTAGTTCCTTTTTCTCTGGTTTGAGCTCATGTATTGCATGTTGTGTATCAACACTGTAAGACTGGACACGGGGAAAGCACTCAAGGATCTGGATGTTTTAAACTGATAGTTTAACAGGATTCTCTAGGGAAAACGAATTTTGCCTGAATTCTGTGAGGTTTGACTTCATGGCTTTATCTGTATTTCTTGTTTTTAGGGGTAGGCTCCCAAATGGTGTTTAAATAGCAGGACTCTCCATCCCCACGTGTCTTTGATAAAGCCCTTTAAGTTTCAGGTGTGTTTTCTTATTTGAAGAATAAGGGTGATGAGTAGTGAAGATTCTCAAAAAGCTGTTGAAACCCTCCTGTGGAAGGTACAATAGCATCTGTTCAATCATCACTGCTGGTACATTTTAAAAAGATGTATGAAACTTGGGCTGAGGACATGGCTTGAAGAGAAACATACAAAAGTGAGGTAATTTTATTTACAAGAGAGATTAAATGGCATCTTCCAACAGAAATCTCTTGATACTTCTAGTTATTGCTTCCTTTTGCACAAGAACATTTTGTGAATGGATGAGTAATGAAGAAGGCAAATGTTTCTTGTCTTTAATATGATTAACCTCTAATGCCTCACTGGTGCAGAATACAACCAGTATTTTTTCTTTTATATAAAGAAAAATTCTTTTAATAAAATGAGGGGAAAAAAAGATTTATATAAAAGTCTGTGCATTTGTATCAATTGGAATAAAAATGACAAATGTAATTTAGTTCAGTGCTTTAGGCTAAATAGCATCTGCAGTTGAGAAGGACCCATATTGCCTACGCAGGGTGTATTTGGCCTGATAGATTGCAAAAAGGACAGGAAGGTTTTAATAAATTGGAGAACTGGAGGCAAGATCCTGCTTTCTGCGGTGGGAGTGGGGAGACTTAGGAGGGCTGGGACCCTCTCCTTCCTCACCATCACCACTCCTCTCCTGCTCTGCCCTGTGCACGGGCTCGACCTCGGGACAGGGGATGTTCAGCCACTGAAACTTTTGTCCAGTCCGTAGATTGCAGGGATTGAAGCAGTTCTGGGCCACTCGGCTCCTCCGCCAGCTCCCCGGAGGACAACTCCCGGGCAGCGGCAGTGCCGTCCGGCGGGCGGCCGGAGGGAGGGATGCCCGGGGACCGGGAGCTGCCCCGCGGGGTCCGGCGCAGCCCGTGCCGCTGCCGGCGGGTCCCGCTCTCGGCCGGGCCGGCTCGGAGCTGTCCCTGACCTATTTCGCTGCCGCAGCGGGGCCGT
>VZRQ01006824.1:191051-319197 GCA_013397975.1 Machaerirhynchus nigripectus
GGACAGGGGGCTGGCATGCCGGACAGGGAGGTGGGTTGCAGGACAGGGGGGTGGGATGCAGGACAGGGGGGTGGGTAGCTGCCCCGCCGGCTCGCCCCGCCGGCACGATGTGCTGGGCTTATGTGTGCCCTGCCTGCGCAGTCGGGCAGCCGACTTCGGCTCGCTGTTATTTGCTTTTTTGAGTCACGAGTGAAAATCCGTAACGTCCGTGGATCCTTTGGGGTGGATTTTCCTGCCGGCGTGTGTGGAAGCCGGGCACTGTGCGGTGTTAGGGCAGTGCAGGGGATCCCGCGTCTCCCTCGCACGGTAGCCGGGCCGTATAGACTTTATTACCTGCCAGGCAGCTATTTTGCTCCAAAACCTGCGGGAAGAAGTGTTTACCAAGTCGACCTAATGTCTGCTGAACCCACAAAAGATATTATTGCTGTGCAGGGACCTCGTGGATGCCAGAGAGATGTTCAGTGTTTTGGCTCTGCCCTCATTACTCCCCTCTGTCAGGTGCCTTTCACACGCCAGAAGCTACTTGTGGTGCTTCAAACTAAACATTAAACTGGTCTGGATTTTTTACATTTTTTTAAAAACAGGGTACGCTGAGTGCTTCTTTTTGTGCTGGTGACCTCGCAGGGGGGTGGGGGAACAGAGAGGGGCTTGACCTGCTGGTGGGACTAAACGTCAGGGCTTGACAGGAGTTTTGTTTAAATATGATACATTAGAAAATTAAGCTGGAGTCAACCCCCAAATTCTGGAATTTTTCCTTCTGTTGAGGGAAAACATTCTCAGCAGCCTGTAGGAGTTGTTTTCAAAGCTCCAAAGGGCAGCTTTCTACCCTTCTGTGACTCAAGGGTTGTAATTGTTTGTGTATTTAATGTGCAAAACCTTTCATCCTGCCACATTTCTCATTGTAGGGCTTCTGCTTCCCGTAATGGTGTGAACAGTCACCTCTGAATATTAATCCAAATATTAATTAATTTCAAGGGCCTTGAAATCTTAGTTTGTCACGCTAGATGCCAGCTCATGGAATGGGATTTCCATTTTTTGTTTTTTTCTTTATTTGTATAAATGAGCCTGTGTTTGAGGAAGTGGAACAGAGCTGTTTTGATACCCCAGGCTGGGATCATCCTTGGCACGGTTGCTTATTACTTTTTTTTTGATGGTTACCAGCAATGGTCTCATTTTGACTGGAGGCCTTTTTCTGGGGATACAGCGGTGAAAAAGCCACCAGGAAAATACCTGGACTGTTTTACCTTATCCTGTTGTTTCCAGACCGTCTGTTTTTAGGGCATGAAGGACTATCCCCATCAGCATGTTCTCTGCCTCTGGAAGTGAGGAATGATTACCCAAATTGCTGCTTGCATTTCTAATTTTCGGGAAGAGGAAGGCGGTCCTGAACTGGTTGCAGGCAGTAATGATGTGGGGTTTGACTCTTGGCAAGGAAAGCTGGAAATATTCACCTGCTTTCTGGTTCAAAAGGGCACGGTGTGTGGGGCTGTGCTGGGGCTGCTTTGCCTGCTCAGAGCAAGTCCTGGGAGGAGGTGTTCAAAAATGACCTTGGTGGGCAAGCACCATGGGCTCAGCCTGTGCTTGTTGCTGGGCTTTTGCTCTGCATTTCAACTCAGATCTGTGTCAGGCAGACTGGTCCTCAAATTTTACACGCAGTGACTTTCATTATGGCAGAGTTCCCCCTGGTTTTTAATAGTTCTGCCTTTTCCATTTTCGTAGTCAGTGAGGATCTGTGTTACTGATGCTCACATCACCTCTGACTGTGGTCCCGAGCCTGCCCAGACTCAAATATCCTGTTAACTTGCACACCCAGGATGTTCAGTGGTATCATGTGCCCATGTCATTGCACATGAGCAGAAGCATCTGGGGGCAAGGGAGATTTAACCTGAAACATTCACATTTGGCAATAAAATATTTCAGAATCCTGGTTCTCTTTTACTGTGCTGATAGGGACTCCTATTTTTTGGAGAAATTGCATAAGGCTTACAGTTTGGCATGATACTGTGGTTCTGAATTTGCAAGATGTTCTTGAGTTTGAATAGAAAAAACCTCTGGAATGTTAATTTTTTTTAGTTAAAATATTAAAACACCTGTAGTTTTATATTTGAGTGAAGGTAGTCTGTGGTATCTGTTTGAGAAATACAATATTTGCCTTTGAAAGCAAATGGTATTGTTATATTTGAGTTATTTTTTGTTGTTTCCATTACTGACAGCAAAGACTTTTCTTCTCACTAGTTCCCAAAGTCTTCTTTCCCCCTGAGGTCTCGTTTGATATGAATACCCCTTTTAGGGATCTGCTGTATGCCAATTGTATGATTTCCTAGGTTAACGTCTCTGTGTGGATGTAGGCACTGAAAAAAATCGACAAAATAGGAAAATAATACTGCTATTAAAAGAAAAATAATCCTTTCCATTATGCTGCCTCCCATATGTTCTAATGATAATGCATTTCTCTGAAATCCTCTCAAAATCCAGTTCAGTATGTGGATTCTTTCAGTCACAATTTTTAAAATGTATTTGTATGTACCTAAAGACAAATTCAGAAACTGAGATTTTTATAACTATGCCATTACACTGATGTTTTCCTTACTGTGTCTTCTTGACTCAAGCAATATAACTATTGGGCATAATGTATTTGTCCTGTGATTTGGGGCGTTGATTCTAAGCAGAGAATTAGACCTGTTAAGGTAAAATGATTTTTCATTTTGCTTAGCCTAAACTAATATTTTGGTCTCCATTTAGCTTTGTAGAGGTATTAAAGTTTTTAACACTGCTAACTGCTCTTGGGCGTCTGTCAGATTTTTAGAGCAGAGTGATGTCAAACCTCTCAGAAACTGCAGATTAACATTTTCTGGTGATAATTGCTACATATCCCACAAAGAAGCTCCATAGGCTTTGGAAATTTATGGCTACCAGGCATTTTTAAGTTAATTCAAGGTTATGAAGCCCCTACAGAGGTGCTGGCTGGCCTGTGCAGGACACTGAGCCCAGCTGAGTCTTTGGCCAAGCTTGTGGTGCTGAAGGTCTGTGGTGTTAGGGGACAACCAAGAGAGCAGAGCTCAGCCTGTGGTGCTCAGGCAGGAGAGGAGAGCAGCTCCCAGAGACCCTCCAGTGATGCGCCGTGGGATGAGGCTGGGCTGGACATATGTGGAGTCCCATCACCTCCCCAGTGTGAGAGCCTGATGAAGGGGGACCTCCATGGTGTTCATGTTGGGTTAGGAGCTGAGCCCAGAGGCTGTTCTCCCAGAAACATGAGCAGAAACTCATCCTTCTGTGCTCTGAGGGAGAGAGCATTTGAGATCTGCCCTTCCTTCAGGGTGAGCTCCTGGCTCCCATAAAGCCAGTGTTAGAATTGGATTTGGCAGAGCTGGGATTTTTGTTCCTGGGGTTTACCAGCTCTCTGCACGGCAAAAATCTTGCCGGGGGACAGTTCATCTCTAAGGAAGGCTTTTATTCTTTCACATAATCTACAAAGACATCTGTAATTACTGCTGGTAACTAAGGCAACCCAACTTTATAGTTGATACATGCGGGCAGCAGAACGGTGGGTTATGGGTTTTTAAATACCTTTCTGTCAGCTGCGTTGTGGCCATGCTTGGGCAGGAGCTGGGCTGTGAACCCTGGCAACCTGAGCCCAGCTCTGCTAGGGGGTCCTGGAGAGGAGGAACATGGTGTCATCGGGGTAGTGATTAGCCTCACTGGCGTAATTGGGGGCCCTCAAATCAGGTTCATTTGTTCCACTTGGGAACATTATTGAAAGGCCACACAGGAGGTGGAAGTGGGGTTGGCACTGTCTGAAACTAAGAGCCTCTCTGCTCATTTTAGGAGCATCCTGCTGTGTCTGTAAAGGGGATGTTCATCTGGCCCAGGGAAATTAAATAATTTGTCCATTCACTCAGTGCACGGCCTCGGATAGCCCAGGAATGGAACAAATTGCTCCTGGCAGCTGTCTGTCCTGCTGGTATAGTAGGACAGCAGCCTGGCAAATGTGGGGGGGATATCCCTGTGGTCATGGGATGCAGAGGCTCCAGCATGTCCAGTTGGTCTTGGCTGGTTATCTTTGATCAGAGGACCCTATTCCTCCTTTGCTTTGATCCATTAAAATAACAACAGTGTAAAAAATGTAATAATTCTTAGCCTTGTGGAGGGACAAATCTCAGAAAAGGCTGTGAAATGTAATGGTTTGGTCTTCTCAGGGGCAGCTTTTGCTTTCTGGCAGGTTGCATTTGCTCGGAGCATTCAGGTTCTTGCATTTTTATGTTGGAAATGTGTCAGTGATGTCTGAGAGTATGTGCATGGAGATGTAAAATATCTCTCCCAGATAAAATCATCCTCTGTCCATTACTGGAACACAATTCTATGGTAGCTGAATCAGTCTTAAAAATGAGTTAAAGGCTCTTAGCCATTAATGCTTCAAATCTGTTTTTTTTATGAGTCACTTGCAAAAAACTTTAAATAGCATATCTTGATCTTTTTTGAAATAAGTTTTTAACCAGACAATCTGCAGTATTTTCTTATGGTAAGCCTTTGGCAAATTCTGAAATCGGCCCCTTTTAATTAAGCTGAGGATGTCTCTTAGGATGTTTTAAAAAAAATTATCTTTCCTGCTTTTTAGGAAGAGCTGATTGATCTTTTTCCAAAATCCTGAAGCAAGATTTTTTTGCTTTTAAAATACACAGACAAATGTTGGTGGAGTTGAGGCTTTATGAAGGCTTGTTGACCTGACATTTACTTCGGTGTTCAGTGAAACTTGCTGGGTTCTTTGAACTGTATCTTTTGCCAGCGGAAAAGTTTGAGCATAATGAATCTTTGGTCTCCAGCACTGGAGAGCTAATAAATAAATCTCAGCAGCGTGCTTGTTCTTATTAAAGAGCCCCCATGATTTCTGTGTGCATGGCTTGATTTTGGGTCCGTGAAGTGTGTCTGTGAGGGTGCCCGGGGCAGTGTCCTGTGGCAGTACAGCTGTCTGGCCCCGGAGTGATGGGAGTGGCTCTCCCTGACCCTGCCTTTCAGTTTCACTTTCTTTTTAATTTTTTTTTTTCATTTACTTTGCTTGCTTCCTGTGCTTGTTTCAGCTTTGGAGTCTGAAAGCTCCGTGAAGTCTCTTGCACTTCCAGAGCCTTGTTTTTCCCTCCTTGGCTCCATCGTGCTGCAGGGGCAGGTTTAGCTGTTTAAAAATCAAGGGTTTATGCTGGGGTGTTCAAAGCTGTCGTCAAACTTCACTTGGCCTAAAGTTTCAGCGAGGGCTTTTGATAGACACAGCACTGAGGCTTAGCTGGATTTGGCCGTGTCCCTGGAGCAAGGAGGCTTCCCCACTGGAGTGTGCAGAGCTGGGGAAGAGCCAAGTGCCAGCACAGCTCCATGACCGTGAACACCTCTGGCAGGACGTGTGGCACAGAATGAGTTCAGCTTTCTTCAGGGATAGAAAAGCTGTTTGTGTCATTGCCTGGTACCCCTTGAATACTGAACATTTAACACGAGATATTCTCCTTTCTGTTTTTTTTTTTTTTTCTTTTAATCCAGCCATACTAAGCTAATTGGGTGACGAGTGTAACGGAGTCTGGGAAGTTGTCTCCCTCACTGGGACATGTGCTGAGTGATGTTGTGCTCAGCCTTGCAGCTTCACTTATGACTGAAAATATTTCACTTGCTCAGCAATGTGAAAGAATTGCACTTGGCTCTTTTTTGGCATTAACCTTTGTCTCAGGCACAAAGCTGGAGGCTGCTCAGTATGCAGGCATGGATTTGAGCTGTGTGCAGCTTGGCTGCTTCTCAGCCTCCTGCTTCTCGAGGAAGGAGAGTGCAGCCCACCAAACACTGCTGGGGGGCAGAGAGCTTTGTGTGGTGTCAAGGGACACGGTGACAGTGACAGCCACTGGTCAGGAGCAGGCAATGGTGAGGATGTAATGTTCAGCAAGGGCCTTGCACAAGGGGTTGTAAAGGTTGTCAAGGGGTTGTAAATAGCAAATAATGAGTTTTTTAAAGGGAAAGTCAATGTGTGTAAGTATATGTGTAGATAGATATATATGTGCATGCATACACACCTTGACAGAGGCTGATGGGGTGTTCTGGGAAGGATCCTTCCACACTTCCCTGCTGTTTACCCTTCTTCAGACATCACCTTCTGGTTACCAGAGAGCCAGGATGCTGGGCTGGTTTAACCCAATTCAGCCTTTTTTATCATGATACCAGCCCAAGTAAGAAAGGTGGCAGGGAGGAGAGGACAAAGGTGAAGAAGAAGGAGACTGTCCTTTGGAAGAGAAAGCTCTGAGAAGGTCTCCAGTCAGGCACATGGGGTGATGGAGTTGACTCCTGAGACCGGCCATTCTCTTGGAGTTGGCTTTCGACAGGGACACCCCTCCTTGACTTGTGTTGTTTGCCTTTGCCTGTGAGGGGTTTCAAGGGTGAGCCATGGGTGTGAGCAGAACAAGGACCTGCCTCAAAGTGCTGCTTCTTTCACAGGTGGGAGCCTTTAGCTCCGAGTGATTTCACAGGCTTTCAGATCAGGGAGGTGGAGATATTGACCCGCTGTCAATTGTGTGTAAAGAGCAAATGCTCCCAACAAAGTAATGAGGACACGTATGTGCCTTAGGCACCTGTTGGCCTGGTTAAACACAGCACATAGCTGGGTGCCTCTGGTTTGACATTGCCTCTGTAGCTGGTGGTTCTGGTAGGCAGGTTTAATAATTCATTCCATATGTTTCAGTGGCAATAAATAGACCTATTTCTGAAATGGAAATGGGATGTGGCTTCAATAAAGGTTTGAAAGCTGTGCAGGGAGTTTTAATAGCCCTTTTCTACTTGCCTCTAAAGAAGATACAAGTTATGTATTGTGTGCTTGCCTTTTTCAGATGGGACATTGAAGACTAAACTTCTTTTTCTGTGTATGAATGTTGAAAGATCCATGGTACTCTTGTAGTTCCCAGTGCTGAAGTCTATTTCTATTCAGTGAGGCAATTATGTTCTGGCTTGAATTTCAACTTATACTGCTTTCCTGGCCTGAAGCCTGTAAGACTGGGCTTTGTCCTCAGGTGTTTGGCACTTTTTTCTTTTCTTCCCTGCTGGCTGAAATGTGGGCTGAGTTGGCTTTCAACATCCATGCAGAAGTAGCTGCATTTTTTGATGCTCTTGATGGGGAGAACCTAAATTGACTAACAGACTTGTGAGTAAGGCCATACTTAATACCCTGTGCTGCAGTTTTAGGATGCTTGTTTTTTAAGTGCCATTGAATCAAACGTTCTACTCCTTTTTTTGTCCGTTTCTAGCATTAAGCAGAGTTCCCGTTCCTCTGAGGCAGCTGAAGATGAAAAGGACCAGCGTACAGTGACAGTCAATCCCTCTCACATGAGAAAGGCTTTCAAGGTCATGAATGAATTGCGGAGGTACACTTTTGACATACTGAGCACCCTCTCTGGTTTAGCAGAATTGTGCCGATTGAGAGACATAGAAAGTAGTCTGTGCCATCTTTGTTACAGCTAATGGTTGCATGTAGAGGATTAATCAACAAATAGGAAGCTAAAATATAGTCCTTTTGTGGTGGGCTGCTTTCCCCAGTCTCAGACCTCTGTCCTCCCAAAAACATTATCTGAGCCATAGCCTTCATTTATAGATGATAATTCATTTAGTCTTTTCCATTACTTACAGCAAATTTAGCTGTAAACTATGTTCTTAACTGAGGTAATGGTCTGAAACCCAATAATAGAACATTATAGACATTAAGACACCTACACATAATTACAGACCAAAGATTATTAATGTACTGTTCTTAGTCTCTTTAACTAGCAGCATCACTCAGTCTGGGCTTAGCACTCCAAAGTAGGGGGCAAAAAAAAAAAAAGCAAGTACTCAGGAAGAATGTCAGCTCTCTTCTTGCAAACTGAAAAATCCTGATATTAGTTAAAAGAGAACACCTTGGTCTTTACACAGCTGTGTGGGTACAGGGGGAACAGAGGCTGAAAAAATGTCTGTGAACACAGCCTTGAAAACTGCTGTCATCACATCAGCAGTGTGGTGGCAGTGGCTCAGCCTGAGTTGTTTCTTGGTTGGTGTTATCCCACAAACGAGATAGAAGTTCAGTGAGCATTTCTCTGACTAGTTCATTGGACTTACTCACCCTTCTAATTTTAAAAAGAATTCTTATGGAAAGTATGTGTGTCACACACATGAATGTATGTGCTCCCTAACTGTTGAGATGGTGTGAGGAAAGCAGGTAACACCCTTTGCTCTTCCTGCACGCTCCAAGTACTGAACAGATGCTATAATAGCTTCTTATTCTCCATGGATTAAGTAGTTTCCTAATATACCCGTTCTCTATTGTGGAGAAGGATTGGAAATGTTTCCTTCCACAGATATCTGACAGTGCTTCTCTGTTGCATAGGAACAGAATATGGAAATATTGTAACAATTACGTGAAGCAGGGTATGTTGTAATTTTTTTGTACTTATAACTGGCATCTTTCTGGTCCTTTCTTTATACTGAAAGCAAAGGATCTGAAACTAAAGGTTTGTGCAACTATATTCAGAAGTCTATTGTGCTACTATTATTCCTTTGTTAATTGAAGCATAGTGGGAATAAGTGGAGACAGACAATGTTTCTTAGTGCCTGTGGTTCATTATCTTGGGCAATACTGAACAGATTAAATATAGAACACTGAAAGCTGCCCTTAAGCACCTGTATAATGTTTTCATCTTCTGGGTACTCTTTTTTTTTGTTGGCTCCTGCCGCTGTTGTGGAATATGTGGTTTTCACATCTCTTGAATGTGCACCAAGCTTGGGATCTGTTAACCTGTCAGCAATAGTGTTAATAGATACCTTGAATAATAGTTTCTCCCTTCACATGCATCCAGAAATCTCATTCAGAGGGTCTAGAAAAATAATGCTAAGCCTTTAACCTGTTTACTCTATAGAATCATGGAATTGTTTAGGTTGGAAAAGACCTCTAAGATCACTGAGTCCAACCCTTAACCCAGCACTGCCAAGGCCACCACTAAACCATGTCCCTAAGTGCCACTTAGGCTTTTAGTTTGCAAGTGTGGATGGAATTAATTTTATGAGTGGTACTTTAGATGAGTGTAGCCCAAAGAGGAATTGAACGGAGCACCTTTTACATAAGCTAAAAGAAATGAGGAAGCTTCCATTAAGAGGCTTTTAGAGTTCCCCTCATTGCCCTTTCCCCTTCCAAACTGGGATGAATATAAAGTACAGACTGCCAGTTCCTATTTTCTTCCTGTTTTCCAACTATAACCCTGCATTTCACAGCTGTTTTGTTCACATATTTCAATATATGGAGAAGAAGAGACATACCTGGTCCATTAGAAGCTCTATGTTTATTTGATAATGCAGTTTCCTAAAGACAAAGTCCAGTGTGGAGATAAGTATTTCCAAAGAGAAGGCAACATCTAGATTTACAGACACTGATCCTTTTTCGGGCTTGACATTTGAAAAGAACACCCTTAGTTTGCATTTGTATGCTTAAGCATCTTAAACCAACTTATTGGGAGGCTGAGCACTTCTTGCTGTCGGCATCTGCGAAGCTCTGAGCAAACATTAACTAATGAATCCTCAAAGGACATACGTGGGGCGAGTAGAAAAGGTCACTCATTAATGAAGTGACTTTTCCAAAGCTCTACAATGAGTCAGTGGGGGAGCTTAGAAGGTTTTTTTTGGTTTTTTTTTGTTTCTGTCTGGAACCCCGTTCTTTATCCCAGTGACTCTTAATCCCAGGCTAATTCATGAGGTAAATGAAGTCCTCAGGCCCATGGATAAACTCCAGTGATTGATACCTTCTCTGGCAGATGGCTGAGGCAACCTCTGCACTTACCAGTGCCAGGACATATTTTGGTGGCCACATTCCTTAGTGACAAGCATGGAAGGAAGTACAGAAATCACTTCATTTCCCACTCTACCTTTTCCCTGTGGAAAGATGTGGAAAGTGCTGCTGGTGTTCCCTTGCATGGCTATTTCTTGTCTTACAGATCTACTGGAGCCTGGCCCCAGGTAGTGCCCAAATCTTTAAGCTCTTCTGCACCTTCTCCAAGCCCTGCTTTTTTGAGAGATGAAGGAGCCCCTTACCCTTCATTCTTTGGACAGCATGTATGCCTAGTTTGGCTTCCAGGTTTTTTTTTCCTGGGAAAGCAGAACCACAGGCAGGGCTGCAGCCTCAGGAGGATCCAGGCTTTGCTTTGTAGGCAAACAGTGATAGGAGCTGGGAGCTGAAGGGTTAGAGGACCTTCCCCTGGGATTTTGCAGAAGCTCAGGTGCCGTGTCTGTAATGGTGGGTCTTCCACCTTTTTCGCTGTAGTGATGTAGCTTTTTGCCTGACTGGGAATTCTGAAATGATCTTTGTCTTTTCTCGTGTTTTCCCAGCAAGCGGCTCCTCTGCGATGTGGTGATCGTGGCCGAAACCGTGGAGATGGAAGCTCACCGGGTGGTGCTCGCGGCCTGCAGCCCTTATTTCTGTGCCATGTTTACAGGTACTGCTTTTGGCACCAGCCTGTGCTTGGACTGTGAGGGCCATTGCAGTCCCCAGGCCTCAGGCTGTGTCTCTGTCAGGAGCTGCAGCACAGGCAGGAAAGGGTTTGCTTGGGAGAGAAGTGGTACAGATGGGTCTGCAGTTTGCTGTACTTGATGGATGATGCTGGTCATTCTTGACTAATTCCTGTGGGGTGGTTGTATGGCTGTGGGGTGAGTGGATAGCATGTGGGGCACTGTGAGGTTACTGTGGGGTTTGGCTCACTGCTTTATGGGTTAGGTTTTTTTCCCCTGACAAGACCTTGGATCATGAAAAGATTATCATCAAGCACGTGTTCAGTGCCCTAAATGTTCATGGTGCACATCAAAGAAGTAGCTGGCACAGGAGTTGTAGTTTCAAGGCTCAGTCCTGCCGATACTGATTTGGCAGTCACAGATGTTTAATCTCCCATGGCACTTTTTTCTGCTGCCTGAAATAACACCGTTGTTCTCTTGATCCCAGTGTGTTTTAGCAGCCCAGCTTTTTAACAGGGTGAGTTGCTGCAGTCCAGTGTGTTTTGGTAATGACAAAAAGGAAGAAGAGGACAAAATTCTTACTCTGATCACCTGATCCCTGGAGCAGGTGGCCTTCAAAGGCTGTGCCCAGATGGGTCAGCAAAAAAAACCCAAAGAAAGCTATGTCAATCCTGAAGGAGGGGAGTGAGCAGCTTATTTAAGTCATTCTAGTAAAATTAGTCTGGTCAGAAACTCCTTAGCTTCCTTCCTTCTTCTTGCCCTCATTTCCAGGATAGGAACTGACAAATACAAAGAAAATGATTGTACGCCCCAGGGGATGGTTGTTGCTGTCCCTGAGCTCCAACATAAATGAGGTTCAGGGGTTTTTCCCCTGTTTCATGTTCATTTGCTTGTGGTCTGGGCCTTGCTTCTTCCTTTTGAAAGCCTTGAGATTAGACCTAGTTTAATTCACTTTGCTGGAAGCAGAACGCAGCATTTCTCAGGAAAAAGCTTGTCATTTGTGAAGCCTTTTTCCCTTCTGTAATGGAGGTGGGGGGAAAACCTCAGGTGCAAAAAGTGAGGCGAGATGTGACACTCCCCATGGTGGCTCTATCAGTGTGGTGGGCTAAGGTGGAGAGCATCTGTGTTCTCTGGGGCCCCGGTGCTGCACCCTGGAGTTGGTACTGGCTGTGGTGGTGAGGCAGAGGAGCAAACAGTGCTCAGAAGCAGCTGTGTGTGAGGGCACCTAGAGCTCGACTTGTGATGCTTGTTCCTGATGAGAAGTTTAATAAAGAAAAGCTCTTGGAAAAACCTTCTGATCCTTAGAGGTCATCTGAGCGGGAAGGTGGTGGTGCAGGGCTGCTCATGTTTCCATGCAGGAATTCTCTTGGCCGTGTAATCCCTCACTCTGTGAGTTAAACAGTAATCAGCTAACCTGTCATGTGGCTGGCTCGGAGCTCCCCTGCCTGTCCCCTCCCCCTGACAAGTCCCTGGGGACAGAGGGTCAGGCAAAGACCAGCTTTCCCTTTGCTTTCAGTCTAGCTATCCCCAAAATTCTAAAGTCTGCATCTCTCTCTTGTGAAGACAGAGCATGTGATCTCCTTCCAGCTGTGTGGGGGTTCACTCCCTGCAAGGGGACACTTTAAAATCACAGCTTCAGCACGAGCTGGTTGTTGTGACTTGGTTTTTTTGCACTGCACATCAGTAGTTGAGCCAAGGGCTCAGGTTCAGCTGCACTCCCTGGGTATTTGCAGGAGCTGCTTGTGTACACTGAATTCCCGCTGGAGGGGTCCTCCAGCAGTGCTGGCAGCCACAAGTGGGGAGTGATTGATCAGTGTGGAGCTGTGAACAGTGGGAACCACACTGAAAACCACAGCTCATCCACCTTTGCCCACTGCTTGCTCTGCAGGCTTTGTCCCTGTCAGCTGGGCCTGACTTTGGAGCCATGGATGACCTTGTGATGACCTTGGGGTCCTTCTTAAGCCATCTTGTGTCCTCTGGTTAGCCATTCCTCTTTGAAGTATTCCTGGAAAGTCTGGAAATGGGTAGGCACTTTTTCCATTTGTATCTTCCACTGCTGAAGGAGAGATGGGACTCAGCACTTCTGGAGTGTCCCTTTCCATACTGGCTTACTAGAGCGTTTTGGGTGCTGGTCCTTGTTGGCACTATTCTGTGGGCATGATTTGGGACAGTAATTTCTGTCCATTCAGAAGAAAACACAATAATTTCAGAAAGGGTAACAAATACTTCAGTGACACTGCTAGGACTGCTCTTGTCACATACCTTGAATTTTGGAAGTGCTGAAGGAGGAAGCAGAAACCTCACTTGCAGGTCTCATGTGCTGCTTCAAAGCACTCACCCCATGTGTAAGAGGCTGTGGTTTTGTTATCCAGTGCACTTGTTTTCTCCCTCAGCACATCTGTGACTTAGGAAACAGCCAAAGCTGTGGCTGTGCACTGGGAAGCCTCTCTGGAGTGCAGGGTGTAGGAGGCAGGGCAGGCTGCTGTGCTGGGTAAACACAGCACCGTGGGCTGCTGCAGTTTTGAGTGTAGTTTATCTCGTGACAGAACAGAGCTCTGCTCTCTCCTTGCCCTCATGAGCAGAGGGGAGTGGGAAAGGCACTGCTGGGTGTTGAGTGTGGTGCAGGAAGGGCATGCCTTCATGAGGGGCTGCAAAGTCTGTCCCCTGAAGAGGATCTGCTTGGAGCCACCCTGCCTATTTTGCCTGCTTTTGTTCCCTCACAGCTCGTCCCTTGTGTCTGCCTCACTGCAGTGGTGCAGGGACGGGGCCTGTGCAGTGCCTCCTGCAAGGCAGCCCTTCCCCACCACAGCCCTTACGTATGAGAGGTGATGCTGGTGGCTTTGAATTATTCTGTAATTAAGGTATCAGGTCGGGCTCAAGTCTGACTTATGAAAGACACCCTAGGAGCTGGGTTTTGTGGGGTTTAAGGTGTAGGAGTTTTTTTCTGAAGAGATGTGAGATGCCCTCAGTGATCCAGCACTCAGCTGCCCACAGCAGTGCTCCAGAGGCTTGCCCTGGGTTTGTGCTTGGAGGAAGGGGCAGCCTGGTGCCTGCTCCTGGTCTGCACCAACCACTGCCTTGGTTCACTTGTGGTGTCTCCAGGTTCTTCCCCATTCCACAGCACTACAGACTTGTCCACTCTGTGACAAGTGGGAGGGACTCGACCACTCCTAGTCAGATCCCATCTGACCATGGGCACACGAGACTCCCCTCCCGGGGTGCCTGGGCTGGTCCTGGAGCAGAGGCAGTGGAGGCTGTTAGTATGCAGGGCTGGCAGCTTGCTGGTGGGCGGGGAAGCCCACACAGCTTTTATTTTTGTTGCCTGTGTCACATGGACGCCACGACAACAGATGATGTTATCAGATTGGTCCCTCGAAGCTATTTCTGCATGGATCTCTGTGTGTGCGTGGCTGAGCCCCTCCCTGCACCGAGGGTCCCGCAGGGCTCTGGGCTCCCCATGCAGGGGGTTTGGTGGGTGCTCCTTACAGGCGCCTCCAGCACCACAGGGCTGATGGGGACTGGTCTGTTGTCAGAAGCACCCTCTCATCTCTGGAGATGTTTGGGTTTTTTTTAGGGGAGGAAGCGTGTGAAGATGACATTTTGTCAATTAAAAAGTCCTACCTGCTTTGAAGGCCTCCCAAATGTAGGTCATTTATCCCTTTGTACTGGTACATTTGTATTCATGAGCTTCTCTGAATAACTTTTTATTATTCAATTTTAAAAACTGAATTTGGGGCAAATATTATTTCAGTTCTTGGGACATTGTTGACTGTTCTAACACTCATGGTCCCACCTCACTCCTATTATTTGCCTCCTGATTCACGTAAGGAAAGTCAGCAAAGTTCAATTAGCAGGATCCAGGTTTTGCTCAAGCTTGGGCCCTCTTTACCCTCTGACTCTGTGCTGTGCACTTACTGTGCCCGGCCACGTCTGGTGGAACGCTGCACAGAGATGTAAGCTGTAATTACTTCTATAGGCTGCAGGAAATATTTTTTCACTTAATCCCACAGCAGTACTGAGTCACCAGATTTCCAAGAGTAGTGATTATTCATGCCCAGGTTTAAGAATTGACATTTCTTCATGCTCTCATTTGTTTAGCTTTATTTTTCCACCTGTCATTTTCTTTCTGCTTGGGAGTTTGTTCCTTCTTTCCTATGGAGATCCTGGTGATTAAATCCTGGATGGAGTCACCGTGTGTGGGGATGCTGGAAGGGCTGTGGGGAGTCCTTTCTCCTCCCCACAGCATGTTTTTGTTCCTCTGACGTACTCCTGTTACCTGGGGGGGTGTGGAGGTGTGCATAAAGCTCTGGGTCATGAATAGGCTCTTACACAGCTAAGGGGCTTTACTTGTATATTTAGGGAGGAAATTGCTCTAGTTCCATGTGCTTTTGAGTTATGGATTTGAAGAAAGGATACAGTTTGGATCCAAAGGTGTGAGGTTGGGAAGGTGAGAGATGAGAACTGCATCTTTCTGTGTGGATGCTTTGCACAAGGGGTAAGTGATGGATGGGTTACAGCAGGGTAATTTAGGAGAGAACCTTGCTGCATGCTGGGTGTAACTGCTGGCCTGTGTGCTTGCTTTCCTGACTAGGTTTCAGCTTCTTTCTAAGAAAGAGAATAACACTGCATTGCTTTTAATGTAGGGTATACCACAAAATACCCTAATATAGCTGTTTCAACATACTCATTCTATCCATATGTATATATATTTTAAAAAATTAAATATATTTTAAATAAATATATATGAAAATATATTTTTCAAAGGCCTTCCTAAGACATGTCCACAGTCTCTTTGAGGCTGTCCCTGTACTGAGACATGATTGATGGGCATACTGGGGTTTTTAGCTCCTATATTTGCTTGAATGTAGGTGAACCATGGCAGGTTCTTTTCTGTCAAGAAGTTGAGTTTGTTGCATTTATTGATTTATGTTGTTTTACTCTAGTGTCCTCAAACTTGGGTTGTTTTTTAGGTGGCATTAGGAGGCTTTTGGGAATCTCACTGGTGGTTCTTCAGTGGTGAGGGATAGTGCCGGGCAGTCTTGTAGTCAGACACCAGGAGAACATGCTGGATGTGTGGGGAGCAAGGTTCTGCAGAGCAAACTGTAACTGTCCTTTTGAAATGAATTTCAGGAGACATGTCTGAAAGTAAGGCCAAGAAGATTGAGATAAAAGACGTCGATGGGCAGACCCTGAGGAAGCTGATTGATTACATCTACACTGCTGAGATCGAGGTCACGGAGGAGAATGTGCAGGTACGTCTGGTTCAGCAGCTCCTGTGGAGAACCAAAGGAAAAGCTTGAAACTCAAAGGCACAGGTTCTTCGGGGGTGAGGGATCTCCTCAGGCTGCAGAAAGTAAAAGGTTGAGCTTGAAAAGAGCTACTTCCAGCCTCTGTTTAGTCTTGAGGCACTTTAGTGCTTTCCCCGTGCTTAAGTCATGTTGCATTTAGCTTTTGTGTGGAGCTCTTATAACAAGAGCAGGCATTTGCCTTCCAAGAAGCTGTGCTGACTTGTGGGTCAGTCTGTCGAAGGTCAGAATAGACTCAAACAAGCAGTGAGTCAAATGTTTTAAGGCCATGGCACAGGAATGTGGCTGTTAGTTTTTAAATTCTTCTGGGTAGTTTGAGTTGTTTCGCAGAGCTTTGAGTGGAATACATTGTTCATGTGAGGACATTCTTCCTTTTTTTGTGTGTGTGCACTGTCTTGAATTTCTGAGAGGTAAATATTTGTTCAGAAGTGGAAAGAGTAATTGAAAGGCAGCCTTCAAATAAAGCAGGGTGCTTAAGAAGAGAGTGTTTTGCAGTGTCACGTGGCGGTGGCTGCTGGTAAAGCTCTTTCTTTGACTCTACTTGTATTTGTGGTAAGAAAAAGGCTCTGCACTTAGCCACTGATGTCTGGAAGGGATGCTGAGAGCTTTTGTGTGGACGTGCTTTTCGGTTGGTCTCTGTTTTTGTTTGCAAGTGGCAGTTTGAGCCTGTTGTCTTCCTCTCTTTGACTTGGACATTGCCAGGGGAACAGGTCTGTGTCCACGATGCTGGAGAGTTTGGTGACCTAATTAACATGGCAAAATTAGACTGGTTCTGCTTGAAATGAGGTTCTTGCTGTGAGCTCTTCTGCTCCGACCCCTCAGGGAGAGTGCAGGTTCTTGCTGACCTGTTGCTCCTCCCACAGGAGCTTGGACAAACCCCTGAGCTGGGCCCACTTTGCAGTCCAACCCTTTGCCATCCTCCATGACCTAAATCTGTGGGGGCCTTTTCTTGCCCCTTCTGCCCTCCAGTTTTACAAATGTGGCTTTTTGGTGTGCTCTCAGCCTGGCAGTTGTCACACTGGTAGGAGGGTGGAGCCTGGTGTGTGAGGCCTGCAGTGAGGCTGAGAACCAGCAGTGAGGAGACCTTCAAGGTGCCATTATGGCAAAGGTGCTGAGACTCAAAGCCAGCCGTGGGTGGCTTGGCCTGGCTGTCTGCTGTGTGACCCACACCAAGGCCGTCAGGAGCTGCCATGCATCACTCAGTGGGGGGCTGGGGTGGAGCTCCTTGCACCTCTGGGATCTCCCGCTGCTGGAGGAGAAACCACATTTACATGCCCTCAGGCTGGTCCTTGTTTCTGTGGGAAATACAGAGGCTGTATCCACCGTGCTTTCTGAAAGGTGTGCTTTCCTTCCATGCTGCTGGGGGTTAGGTGGCCCAGAGGCTCCCACTTGGCACGTGAGAGGTGCAGAGCTTGGGATCCCATCTGCTGAGCCTGCCTTGGATGGGGCTTGGGGAGTGACCCCAGCTGCATTCCCAGGGGACAGTTTTGGTGCTCCAGCTGCACCTGCGTGTGAGCAGAGCTGTGGGAGCTGGAGCAGGCTGGAGAGGCAGCTCTGTCCTGCCCAGAAGGTCTGTGAAAAGTCCAGGTGTTGCTTTTCCTGAGCAACTGGACAGCCATCTTTTTTAGTAAAACCTAATCAGAGCCTGCCTTCCATGGCCCAGGGATTATAGGGAGTTAAAGCAGATCCCTGGTTATATTTTGGCTTTCATCTCTCAGACAGTAAGATAAAAAAATGTAAGTTTTGAATACTAAGTGTTTTTTCCCAATGCAGTAAAGCAGGTCCTTTTACTGCAGCATTTATTTCAATATCCACTCTGTGATTAACTCTTCAGGCTAGAGGTAAATTAATTCATAGGAGCTAAGAAATGAAGCTGATCTACTGCAAGATTGACTGACTAGTTTAAATTTTATTACATGTTTAAAGTGTTCATGCTGAAAATGTTTTATAGAATTTAATATAACTGTGTTATGAAACCAATAGAAAGAGAAATTTCCATCCTGTCTCTGGGTGTTTTACTCTGAACAAAATGCCATAAACAGGTTAATATTCACCTCCAGCCACAAGACGAAGAGGTTACAGAAGTGAATGTTCTGTGATTTGTTGGAAAGTTTCACACGAAGTGAAGACTAAAACCAACCAAAATTAAGCTCCTTGTAGTCTCTAGTCTGAATTAGCAGTGTCAGTGTTAGAAAGAAGTGAGCAGGCTTGGTCCCTTGCATCACCACATCCTCCTGCTGCACAGCTTTGAGTCAGCCATCCGTCCATCCATCCATCCATCCATCTGGAAGGACACCTCAGTAGTGCCTGTCTGTGCTGTTTCAGCAACGTTCCTTCGCAGCCTTGCTTGAACACAGTGATACTTTCTCTTTTCCCAGCAGGTATCTCCTGAGGTCTCCTATTTCCTTGTCACATGTTCTGATTCTCTAGCAGGGCAAGGGTACTTTGTTAAAGGAGTTCTTCAGACTTTCTCAGTAGCTGGAAGAAGCAATTTCTGGGTATAGGTGCCAGGTAATTTCATTTTAGAAGCTATGATAAAAAAAAGGGTTGCTCAATGGCATTAACTGAGCAGATGCAGCCACGGTACCAAAACTTGTGAATAAATGAGAAGACACTATCTTGTCAGTGAGAAAAATAAGATGAGAACAGGATAGAAATGAGAAAAAAGATGAGCAGCAAAGGTATCGTGGAGTGCAGAATGAATGTTCCTAAGCGTGTTTGAGTGCTGAGCAGTGTCCAGCCCGTCACAACGAGAAGCCTTTTAACGGGATTCTTGTCGTTTCTTTTCTGATAGAAACCTGTATTTTTTTTTCTTTTATAGGCCTGGTATGGGCTCAGGAAATGAGACTCTTTTTCTGAGCACGTATTTCTGTAGCGATTGTGCAATGAAATGACAGTGTCTTTTGTTTTGTTTTGTTTTTTATGTAAGGAAGGATTTGTGTACAAGGGGCCAAGCCTGTACCAAGTTCCAGCCATCATCTATGTAGTGAGTTCCTGGGGGTGTTCATCCAATTTCTCCTCAAGATTATGTCCCAAATGTGCAGGCTACGGGGATTTTCAGCCCATCCTGAGCCCATGTGGAGGGAATACTCTCTTCTAGCCCTGCTGAGGTTCATGGGTGAGAATCACCCCAACAAATGCAATCCTGCATTATCCATTGGAACTTCATTCTCAGATTGGGGTTTCAAGGCAGTGTAGGTGAAGCAATAGGAGGCTCAGGGATGATGGATGATAGAGAAGTTTTACCTGTGAACATGCATTTGGGATTTAGCCTCCCACTTGTTTGGAAGGCATGGAACAGAGACAGAATTTCTGTCTTTATCGCAGTCATGTTGTAGTTTCAGGAAAATCCATCCTGGGATTTCTACACCTGCTGCCTTCTGTTCTTCCTCCTCTGTTGCATCCCACGTCAAAGTTGGTTGTAAATTTTCACATGCATGATATAAAGATCTCATTCATTTGAAGGTGGAGCTGGATACATTTATTTAGAAGGAAGTTGTGTTGTGCAGTTTCTGTAAAAGGAAGGAAAACTGAAGTGAGTGTCTTGGAGAACTTCACAGATGCTCAGGTGCGGCCCTGGGTTGATTTCAATGGAAATCATAAACACACATCAGAGCACAGGGCCTGCTGCTCCCTACATGTGTGGGGTAGCTGGTACTTTTAACATATCAATTACCTGAATTTTTCAGTTAGGTCTTGATTTTGCAGCTGAAATGATTACATTGCTGCCTGCTTTACAACTTTCATATCAAACCTGTGAGCTCAGAGTGATGAGAACAAAGTCCAGTGATGGAGAAGCTCTGCATGGTGTCCTTGAGCAGAGCTGAATGAAGAGATTTGGGAGCAGGCCCCTCCCTGTCCTAGGCAGTCCTGTGAAGGCATCTGGACCTGTGGCTCTAGACAGTGAATACAGTCCCTCCTTAGTGTGTCCCAGCCATCCTTACCTATGACACTTCATTACTTGCAGGCAGCCTGAGAATTGCCCTCCCAATTAAAAAAGTCATTATCATTCAGGTTTTAAAGATTCCCTGGAAAAAGTCCTGATTAACCTGATTTCACAGTTAAGTTCTTAGGAATGATGTGCCACAGACCACATGTGTGAGGTGTCCCTGTGTACTGCCACAGTTTGAGATACGGCTCATACACAGAGAACGAAATCTGAAATCAGCTGTCTGGAGGAAGGAGATACTGAACCTGTCAGCTTTGCAGGCATAGTAATTGTCATAACAAATGTCTCAAGAAAAGAGGAAAAAAGCTTTGCTAGGAGCTGCAATATTTCCATTTCAGAAATGCTTCTGCACCTCAGCTTTCCCTGCGGACTTAGGAGTTCACAGCGAGGAAGGAGAGATCTCTGGCAGATGCAGTTTTGATGATAAAGGGGGTGTAAGTGGGTCAGTCCATCTCTCTTCCCCCTGTTCAGTCCAAAAGCTGCAGCTATAGTAGGTGCAAGCCCAGGGTGAGGCAGAGCACCTTTCAGCAATAATTCAGGCCTGCCTTCCTCCATGGAGCCAAAGCTCCTTGCCGTGCATTGCCCTGGAGTGCGGGGGGCCCTGGTCCATTGCAGGGCTGACTCCTCTGGGTTGGGTGCCCTTCCTTAAACCTACAGGAAGTCTTTTAAATTGGCTTGGCCTAATAGAAAGCTGAGGAGGAACTTGTGGATGTGGCACCAGAGGACTGTATTGTGCCTGATGGATGTCTTCACTTTTTAATTTCACTGTTTAACCAAAGGATAGTGTGTCTGAAAGTAGCTCAGGAGGGAAGTTGCAGTTGTTCCCCTATTTTATCCTTCATTTCTACATCCTTTGTCCATCTCCTGATCCTGACAAGGTATTGTGACTCCCTGATGCTGTCACACCTTCCTCTGCCTGGGCTATTTCACCTCAGGTGGATCATTTAAGTGGAAATACTGTTGTTCAGTCCATGTGCTGCTTGGGAGCAGCTGGGGCGTAATACAGCCTAATTGCCACCCTTGCACTCAGAAGCCACATTACACTAATGTAGTTTTATCTCCACTGTTTGTGCTGTTTAGGGCAGCTTGTTTAAAACTGAGTATTTACCTGCCTTGCAAACACAAAATCCATTTGTTTCTCTGGTCACGGGTTCCCCTGGGCGATGCTTGGGAGCTGTCTCCCTGTTTGGGCAGATGTGCAGTCCCAGCTGTGGCCCTGGATGTGCAGCTGAGGATTACAGCCAGTACTCTTATTTGGCTTCCAAATTGTCAAATCTGCTTATAAGCTTTTATACATCCCCTGCCTAGGGGAAGTGCTCCTTTCCCAGTTTTGCAGAGCAGGAATGATATAAGTTAACTTTTGGCCAAGGCTACCTGTAAGGCTGTGTCACAGTAGGGAATTAACCCCAGCCTCTGCAGTCCAGCATTAATAAATGAACCTTACACCAACACAGAGCACTTTTGGCTGAAAGATGTTTCTAGTTTAGAGACATCAAAGGTCTATGGAAGTAATTGCACAGGCAGTGTTGTGTAACACTTGAAATTGGTGTGGAGTCTGCAGAGCACAGCTGGTGAACTAGATGGTTATATGTGTATATATCTCTAGACACACACCCCGTAGATGAGGTTCTGGACACAAATTAAGCAAAGCAGTCAGTCTCAGTAGTAATAGCAGATAATTTTGACATAATTTCAAAAAATGAGTGGGTTTTGATCTGGAGGCAGATCTGGTAGAGAAGCCAGCTCTCTGTAAATTGTTCACGGCTTTTGGAGTTCAAATATTAAGAGGCAAATCCAGACCCATGTGGGTAACTTGCCTGGATATTAATGGGGTTGCAGTTTGGTCCCGCTGCATGTTTAGGCAGGGCATTTCCTCTTGTTGTTTCTAAAGGAAACAGACTTTGTTCTCACGGAAATCCTTTGCTTGCTTTTCGCCTTCCCTGGTAAAAACAAGATGAGTGTTGAGACGTTCAGCTGGGAAATGAGAAAGATAAAATCCCTTCATCTCTTGATAGGCTTTTTATATCCTATTTCTGAGAAGTGTTGTATGATAATGCCCCTTTCCTGAAGGCTGAAGTGGTATGAGGCTCCTTCTGCACTGCCTCCCAAGCCAGCATGGCTGTAACAGCAGTACTGGCTTGTCCAGGGGCTGCTGTGTGTGGTGATGGTAGTGAGCTCCTTTTGGTCTGGAGGCAACATCCCAAACACTGGAGGTAAGCAGCCCACCTGGACTGGCAGGCGTGCATCCTGGTTGGATGGGGGTGCACAGGGGAGGCTCTGGCTGGTCTATAGCCAGAGATGGTTTGCATGGAGTCTGACTTGTCTACCCAAAGCCCTTATGCAGCTCAGGTGTTCAGAAATGGTTCAGCTAGAGAGAAAGTGGTTCACAGCTAGGTTTTAAAAACCTAGAGCATTGCTATCTTGACTTAATCAAAGCCACAAACTAATCTGCTCCTGGCATCAAGAGGCTTGGGCCAAAACAGGCTCCCAGGTTAACTGACTTCTCTTTTGGTTGTTGCTTGTTGGGGTGGCTGCTTGGCAGCAGCCAGCCACTGTACAGCTGGGCTGGAGTGGAACACATCAGTTGCTTAGAAAGACCTGGAGCAGGTTGTGAGTGTCCTGCCCTGGTTTGGAATGCGGCTGTGGTGGCAGATACAGGGAGGGAACATCTTTATCCCTTCCCTGCCATCGGGATCCAGCGAGGTGAATGCTGTTAACCTATTTATTTTGTTTAACAGCTGCTTATTTTTTTTGAGTTGGAAATAATTTTCCGGAAATGTGTGCTCAGATGGTGAGCACAGATGCCCAGTTGGAAGGACATGTGTGAGGCAGCCAGAGCTACGAAGGAGTTGGAATAAGGCACGTCTGCAGTTGCTGTTCGACATAAGAAAGGAAGTAGCTGATGTCATGGGCAGTAATGTCCTGATGGACTTTGTTTTCTATTTCCTGTCCTTCTCACTGGCCTCAAATGTCTTTTTTCCAGCAGATGTCACATTCCTCATCCATTTCTGTCTCCCTTTTCTGGGTTTAGTTTTGGAGGTACAAGGCAGTACCTCATTTTCAGATGCAGTCGTGAACCACAAGTGTCCCCAGCATTTCATGTGAGTGTAAATAAGGGCTGTTGATTTAAATAGCCTGTCTTTCCCAAGAGCCTTGCTGTCACCAAAACCTGCTTGAGCTTCTGGGAACCCCCTCTCTTACGTGACTGTTCAGGCACCCTCCTCACAAGCCAATATGGTTTTGTTGGAAACAACAAAGTCCAGGGTTTTGAGGACTGCTGGGCTGCTATGGGCTTTGAATCTGATGGCATTGCTTATAAATAATATAAAGCTTTTTGGGGAAAAAAAAAATCTGTGTGCAGGACCTACCTGCAGCAAAGCCAGAAATTCAGGAGCACCTGTGGTTGCTTGTCCTCACTTTGCCTTGAGGTCTTGTGGAGAGAAGCTGTGAGAAGAGTTCCACTTAGAGCCCAGTGTGGGATAGCCATTTTCATGTCTCAGAGCATGAACAGGGATCTTCTGCATATGGATAGAGCTAAGACTTGAACCCTCCTTCTCGCAGCCCCACGGGGATGTGTCCCTGTCTGAAGAGGAATTGCCTCCAATTTGTGCAAGCTGTGAATCACTCCTTGTTGCTCACTCTCATTCCCCTCTTGTGCCTTTGCAGGTTTTGTTGCCAGCTGCTAGTTTATTGCAACTGATGGATGTTAGAAAAAACTGCTGTGACTTCCTTCAGTCCCAGCTGCATCCCACGAACTGCCTTGGCATCCGCGCTTTTGCCGACGTGCACGCCTGCACCGAGCTGCTGCAGCAGGCCAACGCCTACGCAGGTGAGGGGAGGGGGACTGGCTCTGGAGCTAACCCTGCCTCCAGGTACAGCAGCTCAGAGGTTGAGCCCATCCTGATTGCTCTCTTCAGACTTCTGGTATTAGAACAGGAAGGGAGTATTTTATTTAGTTCTGGGCTTGCAACTTTTGTGGTGCTGCAAGTTGTGAAATGTGGTTTGGTCGCAGGGGAGCACCTTAGGAGGTAAAACACCCTGATCCTCTGGATCTCAGCCCACAGAACAGTTCCTGAGTGTGATCCTAGCAGGCTCTTGGTGTGCCTATTCAACAGCTCAGCATTGGTGTGCTGGTGTCCCCCCCATGGAACCTGCCCTGGGAGCGCAGTAGGCAATGCTGGGCATTTCCATTGTGGGAATAAATGGCACTGGGCAAAATTAAATCCTGTGGGTGGGAGTTGGAACACTCTGCTAAAATTGCCATGCAGTCTGAGGCTCTGATCTGTGCAGCAATGGCCCCTTACCCCAAGGGAGGATAGGCTCCTGCTTCCTGGGAGTGGATGTGTTTGGCTGCAATAAGTAAGTGCAGGTAATGGCTTTCAGCATTTCTCCTCTACATCGTAAATGTGAAGCTGTTTCAGGCAGCCCCAAGCTCTGAATTCCCCAGCACTTTCCAGTCTCTTCCAGCAGAGTTGCCCTTGACCTCTGCTTGGGAGAAGCTGATAGTTTTCTCTCAGTTTGTTTTTCTGTTTTCTGATAATTTGTATAGGGACAGGTACACCTGCTGTCTCCCAGAGCACCTGCTCTGTCCTGAAACATTTTCCTTTTTAACAGTTTTGTCCTTAATAAGACCATAAGTAGGCTCAGTGGAATAAAAATGTGTCCACTGAGTCCTCCCCTATTCTCCTGCAAGTAAAAGTAAAACCTTTTCAGCTGCTTTGGCTGTATTATCCCCTGGAGAAAAAGGTACCCTGGAAGGAATGGTTAATTGTATAAAAGCTAGCTTGTAATATCTCATTATCCTTGCTTCCAGACCCTGTTTAATCTTTAACCCAACAACCAGTGCATTCACTGTATATTTATTTGGTTGTTTGGCAATTAGAAGGTCTGCTTTGTTGTTTTATTGGCCTTCATAAGTCCCAGTTAGTACAGCAGCCCGTGTAATGTTAATGGAGCTCCATTAATAAAACTGCCATTAAAATTCTTTTCACTGTGTTGTTTATGTAACAGCCTTAAACTAAGACAGAAGTCCCCAAGCTCAAAAGTCCATGTGTGCATGAGCTCAGTTACTTGAGAAATGCTGAGTTCTGGCAATGGATAACTTCAGTAGGTGGAGGAGCCTTCTTGATGCAGGCACCAGTTACTTTATTAAAATCAGTAAATATTCTTGCTTCCAACTAACAACAAGAGATCAAATACCTTTCTGCTGCCAGATGCAAGTCCAGAATGAATGAATATGAGATTTTGTCCAGAAGTCAGGGTGCATCCAGCTTATTGTGTGGGGAGTGTTTCCTGCCTCTTAAGTATTTAAGGCCAGAAGAGTTCATTAGCTCAAAAGTGTATTTCCAGCGTAACAGAGTACTAAAATTTGTCCACATGCTGCTATTTTTAATCAGAGCCTTTGGCTTAGCTGTGGGGTTTTGGTCCTCAGTAGACCAAGGAGGGTCTGTGACTGGGGAGTCCAAGTCCAGTCAAGTCCGAGTCCAACTCTGCAGCAACAGCTTCGGTGAGGGGTTGTTCAGGGCCCCCAAAAAGCTCCTCTCTGGAAGTTATGCCAGCTCATGTCCCTGTAGTGCTGCTTTTTGTCAGGCAAAGCACTTTGCAGATGTGAAAACTCGAGGCAGATCTTGCTGCGGAGGGAGCTCTTTGGATACAGAAGTCTGAGCTTCTCAAAGCTACAGAATTAGAGCTTGAAAGAAGCTGCTGCAGATAAAGTGTCTGAGATTCATGTTTCTGTAACTCAGCCAAAGATAAATGGGACTTAGCAAATGACGGGTGAGATTAAATTGGCAGTAAATGTAAGAAATTCTTGCAAAACTAAAATTGCTGCAACTGGCTAATGACATATTTGACCTAGAAATTATTTTTTAGGAAGTGATTATTTCATGTGCCTTTTGGCTAGATATAAAGCTTGACAGATTTGATGATGTTCAGTCATAATTCTGCCAGTTTGGGGTTATATTCAGTGACGTGCATTTTGTTTTCAAGTGGCTCCCAGAGTTACAGTATGGAGGGATCTGGAGGCTAAAAAGGGAGAAATAGAAGTTTATACAATTGCACACAATTGTACACAAGGCTTAAGTGGAAAGGGGAAAACAACTTGGAAGGTGGGTGCTGAGGGTTTGGAGCAGGAAAAAGGTTAAATTTATATTATTGGGGTAAGGCAGTAAAAGGTGGAAGGAGAGGAGAGGTGATTCCATGTGCATGCATGGGATGAAGATCCCCCTTGCCCACCTCTCCGTGTACCTGTGCACACACAGGTTCAGCTGGATGCCCTGGGGCCCCTCACTATTGCTGGGCATATGAACCAAACTGATTCATGTTAGAGATGGGCTTTCCTTGGAGTACGTACAAATACCAGGGACCCTTGCTGGAGTCTAACCCAGGTACTGAGCAGATCTGATGCTGTCTAGCCCGTTGAAGTGGGCAAGAACTGAATCTCGAGGTGGCCAGGTTATTTACTACTTTGGACATTGGCCCTTGTCTCAATTGCCACTTCTAACTGTATTTGCCACTGGAAAATTCTCAGTGGCTTTTCAGAAAGTTTGGTATCATTTATGAAAGTGTCTCATGGGGCTGGTGCTACTCGTAACAACATCAGATTTTGTTCTCCTGCTCTGAGGCTGGTTTGTTTGTGTTCCACATGCAGGTGCTGCGGGTGTATCTTGGGGGCTCAGAGCTGTGACAAGAGCTGGTCTCTGAATGCTGTGATCCTTCCATTGACTGAAAACATGGCTTTCATTATAATTTTCTGTTCCCCCTTTTCATTTGTTGAACAGAGCAGCACTTCCCTGAGGTGATGCTAGGAGAAGAATTTCTTAGCCTTAGTCTGGACCAGGTTTGCAGTTTAATATCAAGTGACAAGCTCACAGTCTCCTCTGAAGAAAAGGTACAGTAAATTGTATAGCAAGAGTGAATGTAAGAAATGCTGGAATGTTTCTAGATCTTACACCACGAACTGTTACCATGATATGCTCCTTAGGGGCCATTCTCCAACAGAGATCATGTGGAAAGGAAAATTAAAATAATGTGAATCCTAAAAACACATAAAAATGACCTTCACTTGGTTGTTCTTTGCAGGAAGTTATGACTCTCAGATCCATATCACTCCAAAAGCCCTGGGGCTCAGAACCAACTACTTTCCCTCTCTGGAAAACTAGGAAACTCCCATCTGCTGTTGTATTTAATACCTGCTGTAAAACCTCAAAAAAAGAGTGAATTTCATTAGGCCAGGGAGGAATATTGGCTTCTTTTGCATGTTGGATAGAACAACAGGAGGAAGCCGGGAACCAAAAGGAAGGAAGGAAGTATTTTTCTAGCATCTTCAGTGTTTTTAGTGAAAGAGGGGGAAAAGGCACTGGTTGATACTGTTTTGTGGTTGAAATGTTCAGCACATCTCGTGTAGTCTGGAGTCCTGGGGAGGAGAGGGACCAGTGATTATGGAACTCCAGCCCCATTCTCTGGTCTGAGCTTCTTGGATGACCTGCTGCAGGTTTCTGGGACAGGCATGTGCCTCCAGTCCTTCAGCTCACCTCCAAATTGTCACTGTGGGGAGATTGTAAAGTCACAGAATCATAAAGGTTGGAAAAGACATTTAAGATCATTGAGTCCAACCACTAATCCAGCACTGCCAGGTCCACCACTAAGCCATGTTCCTAAATGTAAGTGGTCACTTGTGAGAGGCTACAGGAGAGCTTGAGGATTGTGTGGTTTGTAACTTCATTGCCCTTGCTGGATGCCTGTGTTTGGGTGAGATGAGGCTGGACCTGGGTGTGGTGGTGCTGCTGGCTGGGCTGCACCTCCTCATGTGTGCTCTCCTCCTGCTCAGCCCCTCTGGGCTGCAGATACGGAGGTACTTGGGCCCATAGGGACTGTAAAGCTTGCCACAAGTCCTGCTCCACATGAGGTGTGGACACAGGGATGCTCTGTGCTGATCCTGAGCCAGCGCACTCGGAGGCTCCGGGAGCGTGTGCCCGCAGGCGCGGGGCTGGCGGGGGCGCCTGGCAGGGCTGTGAGGTGCCACTCGGGCAGGGAAACGACAAAAGGCACGAACTCACAGCAGAATCGCTGTGCCTGAGCCAAGCAGCCTGCAAAGGGAAGTGCAAGTTTAGTAACCGATTTTTTCCAGTCCTGTGCAGCATTGTTCAAAAGCTTTTATTGGCCTTGCGCCCAGGGGAAGCAAAATGCTCCTTCCCTCATCTGAGCTTTACACAATCAAACCCAGTATTTCTTTAGCTGATTGTAAAAGAACTTGTAAAAGAAAAGATTGTTGAGAATGCAAGGCAGTGGAAGGAAATGCAAGCATAAGCTGCACGTTCAAAACAACAGATCTGAATAACAGGAGAGGGGCAGAAAATGGGAATGGAACATAAACATGAAATGTGCTGGAGTTCAAAGAAGTGCTGGAAATTGAGGACAGACTTGTAGGCTGTTGTTTCATGTTAAATTCATGACAGGCAAGCCACTTTCCTCACCTTTATTCTTCCTGTCTGTTAATGTTTGAGATCTATATTATAAAACAAATTACATAAAAGTATATATGTGTGTATACCAGTCTACACATGCACATGTATATCTGTGTGTCTGCATATGCAAAATACTTCAGAAATCTGGGACCTTAATTGTCACAGCCAGATTTCACAAGAAGTTTTCTTGTTCCTGTTCTTGCTGTGTCTCATAAATGTACTGCACCCTCTGAGCCAGAGCATGGCCATCCCTGGATCCCTGGGAGGTGTTAGAGCTGAGTTCTGCCAGGATCAGGGAGGGACAATTGCCCTTGGAATGCCTCAGGAACTTGTGTGTTCTCCCCTTCCTCTGCCACCCCACAACTAATACCAACTGGCCTAATAAAATATATCCTTATCTTCACCAATTTTGGCTCATTTATACCCCTAGACCATCAGGATGACAAAAATTCTCTGCTAGCACAGAAACCTATTTGAATTGTAAAATGGTGACAGCATTGCCTCATCACTCAAAGATTCTCCTCCTTTCTCTTCTGTCCCCCTTGTTGTACCAGCCTCTGCAGTTACACAGGCCCTTTCAGAATAGGGCAGAGGTTTGTTTTCCCTGCTTGCTCTTTCTGCTATAGCTGAGTACAGTACTTGGAAGACAGTTTTAATAATGTTTTCTGTACCTGACCTAATTGGCTCTCTTTACTGTGTGCAAGCTAAAAAACCCATATAGGAATAATATTTATTTGTTATTTACTAAAAATGTGTGAAGCGGGGGGACTTGAGAATGGTCTCCTGCCAACTCAGAGCAGTGGCTAAAGAAATTTTTTAAAGTGTTGGGATTTTTGGGTTGGGGATTCTACACGGAGTCTGGTAATTGATTCATTGTCTCATGCTGCTGACATACAGCAGAAGCTGATGCAAGGTTTGGTCCTCACTCTTGGGAAACTCTTAACAAATGGATTTTTGGCTGGAGAGACTGGGAGAACATCTGGGCTTGCTCTTTCCTTAGGCAGTATGCAGAGAGGGGATATTCCAGGCTTTTACCCTTCTGCTCTGTAGAGTGGGAAATTTACTTCTCCCAAGCTCAGGACTGCTCCTGCAGCCAGGCAGGTGCCAGCTGCTACCTCAGCCCGTGCCTCAGCTCTAAATCAAGCTGTGTGGGCAACTGCTTTGTCCATCCCACCCTTGGCAGCAGGTCCTGCATGGCTGGAGAATCCCGGGGGAGCGGCTGCAGCTGCTCAGGGTCTGCAGCGGGCACGGCGTGTGGAGGGAGGGCACGGCAGGAGTGGAAACAGATGTGGCCTTTAAATAGAGATATTACTGTCTTGGATTGAAGCCTTTTCCCCTCTTCTCATGAAATTAGGAATCAGAGCCAACAGAAGGTGCCAGAATCTGATTTTTTTTTTTTTTAATAATTATTTTTAGAGTAGGCACAGCAGGGAAGCATCAGTGCTTGCCTAACTCAGGAGCAGACTCCAGTACTGAGGAAGCAGCTTATTCCTAGTGCACATTTGCCTTACTTCCTTTAGACTTGGTCACTGTCCTCCTGACCTGTAGCTGGGTACGTCCCAGCCCTGTGACCTGTTCTGCAGCTCAGCCTTTGTGCAGAAGAGGTTAATGAAAAGCCTGTTTGTCGGCTAAACATTTGCTTTATCCTCCTTCCACACTCATTTGCAATTAAAAAAATCTCACAACAACCCAGTTTCTACTTTAAAGGCCTCATAGTCAAAGTAAAAATGTTTGTTTGCTTATTTATTTTAATTTTAAAATACTTAAAGTCTCTGCAGTAGTTTTTCTCCTCAGTATTTGCTGCGGTTTGATTACACCGCTCCCTGTTGTGTTGCTTAAATCCTCATTGCAGTGTCCTGAACTCCAAACAGTTCAGCAGGAGCTTTGTTGGCACAGGAAATGAGGCTGGTGCTTTACTGCATTTTAAAAGTATATAGTTTAGCCTAAGAGGAAGAAACCCATTTCTGCTCTGCACCTCCTTCATGGCAGGATGTGTCTGCCACGGCCTCCTGCAAATACATTTACCAGCAACAACTGAAGATTGAAAGATGGTGCCCTCATTTTTGGTTGATTTTGTCAAATTAGTGACCTTGGACCAAACAAAATGGTTTCTTGGGAGTGATGGGAGGATGCAAAGAAAGAAAGAATTATGTGTGCAAATTGGCCTGACCATTTGGTGACCTCAGATGGAACCTGAAACCAAGAGCGCTTGCCCGGCATGCTGGAGGGAAGGGCCAGGGATGCTTTTGGGAGGAAGCACAGGATGGACAGGGTCTCTGCTCAGCACCCCTGAGTAACTGGGCAGTGAGAGAGCTTGGGGAGTGTTGCCTGTAGATGTGATTTATGTGTCAGAATTTAATTCTCTCTTTGTGGGCAAACTCCACTGCAGTGATCCAGATCCTGCTGTGCAGCATCTCAGAATGCATCAGCCCCTCTTCCTGCTTTGCTGGGTGTTTCAGGAAGCCTTTCCCACTCCCGGTGACATTTTTAGGCCTTTCTTTTGTGAGTGAGGCTCACAGTTATATAAGCACATGCATATTCATACAGGAGCCCACATAGGACGCTTCTCCCGCGCCTGTGCGTCGCGAGGGCTCTGCCCATGGGGCTGTTTGTGAGCACTTCGTCACGGACTCCGGCTCTGGATGCTTATCTCAACCAGCTGGATCTGGAAGTAAAACTAGATTTTGGTTCAGGCCAGAAGCCTGGTGTGCCCTTGTTCCCCAGCTGGAGTATCCGAGTATTTTTAGCAGGGAAATGCACACAGTGCAGAGGCTCCGTGGCTGCAGGCGGGGCTTGTCCTGTGTGTGTGGGGAACTTGTCCTCAAGACTTCTTGGTTTCTGGGGGCTGGTGCAGTGATTAAATACGAGCATAGTGACTTTGTGTGGCCAGGCTCCTAGAGGAGGGAGATCTCTGTTATCAGGAGTAATTGCTGTGGCTGATTTCATGAATAATGTCCAGTGCAAATGTCAGCAGGCTCATTAAGTTTCCTGGCTGCCTTCCAGTGCTAATGTCCAAGAGGTATATGATTGTTCTGGACATGCACTTAGCTCTGGGAGTGATACAGCACATCTAGATGTGAAGTTGCTTGTTAACATGCATGGTCAGCTGAGCTCTCTGCTACAGTGCTGCTTGTGCTCTGTGCAGTCACAACTTTTCCATCTGTCTGATAGAGATCTTGCACCCCCTCCCTTCAATGCTCTAAAATCACCATGCTTCTGATTTTGGGTGGGTGACTGTGCAAGGCAGTTCTCTCTTCCCCGTTTAATTGTACTTTATCTGTGTAGGTCTTTGAAGCAGTTATCTCTTGGATAAATTATGAGAAGGAATCTCGCTTAGAGCATATGGCTAAGCTGATGGAGCATGTTCGCCTGCCCCTTTTGCCCAGAGATTACCTGGTACAGGTTAGTCTGCAAAGAAGTCATTAATACTTGCACTTAAGCTGCTGGTTGCTCCTTAATCAGTGGCTTGGCTGTTTCTGTCTGACATGGGTAATTTGGTCTGTTGCTGAGTCTGTAAGCAGAAGAATAAAAGCAAAAACTGAGTGGACTCTGAAATCAATGTGTGCTTCAGAAACCTTCTTGTAAATGGGACCTGTGCTCTGCCAGGCAATGCCGAGAGCAGAGGTCCTGCCCCTCTAAGGAAAACATTGAGAAGTTAGTATCTTGTGATTTTTCACCCCGAAAATACCAAGGTGGTGGTGTTACAAGCTTGTGCAGCTTTTTAATCTCATGCACAGGTAAAACATCTTAATGGAAACACATCATGTGTGGTAATTTCGGCTTAAGATGTGTACTGTGCATACATATGGGTCTGTGTGGCTGGCAGGGGAGGCACTCTCTGACTCAGTCTGACTTGGAGATTGTTCTTCATAAATTAATTCCTGGGAGCTGGGCCTTGATAATGAGCTGAGAATTCCCAAAGAAGGGGTTGGCATATGGGCTCTTTGACTACTATGCTTTTATCATGTGTCTAAAAAAATCAATACAACTGGTATAAAGTTGGTATTCACAAGATGAACCCATCATGTTTTTTATTTTTTTTATCTGTATCTTCTGATGGAATAAAAGATACTGCTTCTCCTTAAAAATTCTAACTCAGAGAAAAGAAATCACTTATTTTGTGTCCAGGCTCCTGGTGAATTCTCCTCTGCTGAATCAAGTGTTTGGCAGAGGGTGATAAAATACTTCTTGTGAGTGATCTTGGAAAAAAGTGAGGAGCTTGGATGTTACTGCATGTGTTTCTTTGGGAAGAGCTGGAAGGAAGTCTGTGTTTGTCTCCTTTTTTTTTTTTTTTTTAATGTTGGTACTTTGGAAGGGAAATTCCAAGTTGCATGTTCTTTCCACAAAGCTCCTTATGACCTGTGCCGGTTTAAATGATCTTTTTTGTGTGTGCATGTTCTCAGACAGTCGAAGAAGAAGCTTTAATCAAGAATAACAACACCTGTAAAGACTTCCTTATCGAGGCCATGAAATACCATTTGCTTCCTCTGGATCAAAGGCAGCTGATAAAGAATCCCAGGACGAAGCCAAGGACTCCTGTTAGCTTGCCAAAGGTAAGCTGAGCTCATCACTTCGTGTCACCTCACCCCCTGTTCCTGGTGGCATTTTCAGTCCTTTACAGGAGCTCGAGAGCTTGCCATGTAACTTTTACTAACTCAGTGATTGTGCTTCGAAGTGTTTTACTCCCTCTTCTGGCATTGCCTATGCCCAGCAAGGAAACATCATTCAGTTGGATAAACTGAGATAAACCCTTAGGGGAAGGAATATCTCTGCTCTTGAAACAATTTGTCAGCCACAAGTGGTTTGGTGGCTCTCTGACCCGTGGAGTGGCTGCAGGCAGCTGCTGGAGTGCTGGGAGGGCTGGCTAAGGTTGCTGCTGGCTGGTAAGAGTTGTGGAGCCCTGCTGAGGAGGGTCACAGTAGGTGTCTCTTTGTTTCCTGTATCCCTAATCAGAAACCAGGAAAGCAGGAAACAGCAGCACCCAGCCCCGTGGGCAGGAAGTCTGAAGCGAATTTCAATAGACTCAAAGCAGCAACTGAATAAATAATCCTTGTTCCTCCCCACGTTTATCCCGCAGGCGTGTGATGCTCCGGCCACCACTTTATTAGTGAAGAAAAAAACAACCACAGGAACTTTTGCCTGTGCCCCAGAGATAAACAGAGTTTGGCACAATGTCTCTCAACAGACTGCCACTGAAGTGGTTAGTAAGCATTTGGAGATTCTAAGACATCAAAACCACAGTGTGTTATTTTTCCAAGCACAAATGATAATGAGGTTGCTTTTTGGGCTGTGTATGAGATCTGTGCTGTTTCTGATATTTGGATACTGGACTGTCCATTGAGAGATCGTGGTTTTGCAGCATGTGGCAGCGTGTGTCAGTGTCCTCTCTGCCTGCTGCTGCTGAGATGAAGGTGGTAGAACACAGCTTTGGGGGTATCATGAAGGGCTGACATGGCTCTTGTTCAAGGACTAAAGTAGTTAAGGATAAAAGAAACAGCAAATCAGTGAGTTCAGAGGTTCTCAACACCTTTTATGGTATGACCTATGAGTACAAACCCAAATCTTCCGCAGGTCTCTCCTCCCTTCTTTTGAACTGTGAAGAAAGGGAAGAAGGTGATGATCTTTCAGCAATCCTGTTACAGAGAAACTTTCATCTGGCCTGTTGGTCCTGCTGATGAGGGATTACTGTCTGCTGTGAAATCCCTTAATTCTGTAATCGTGTGAAGCCCTGCAGCTTGCCATGTTACACAACTAGTCAGGCTGTTAATTTAGACTCAATTTGGTTTCTAATATCATGCTCTCATCTTTGTAGATCAAACAGGCTACTGTTTCCGTGCTCTTCAAATTCTTTAAGTTGCTGTCTAGCACTCTACTTTTAAAGCAACCCCGCTTGGAGTTGAGTTTGTTACCCGAGTGACCTCAAGTGACGATCTTGTCCCCTCAGCTACTCCCAGCTTCCTTGCAGAGGCTAAAGCCAGTTTTCCATCTACTCTCTATCTGTATTTGAAGCCCCATTATCTCGTTTCTAGCTCCTTGGCCTTGTAAAAATCAGATTGTCTTGGGTAATGTTTGACCTGCTGATTTGCTGTGATAAGGGGAGCAAATCCTCCCTCTTGATGGCTGTGGAGGGTTGAATGAAATGTGTGTTGAACAGAGTGCAGGTCCAGCTGCTTGTCAGTGCAGGTGTTTTGGGGGCTGGCTGCCTGTGCAGGTGTTGGTCTGCAGTGCCCAGCTGGGGCTCAGAGCAAAGGGCACCCTCGAGTGCAGAGCTGCAGGCTCCTGGCACCCGTGGCCGTGGGGAGTTTGTCTTCTGGCAGCAGATAGGTCAGATTTGGGAAGGACCACACTCCATGCTGCCCAGGTCTTCTGGTCTTTTCATTTTCCCACCAGTGTCCACCCCTTGCTGTTGCTGGGAGTGGAGTCTGGGGCTGGATGAAGCCTTAGCCTGACCCGGCAGAGCGGTTCTTGCGCTCCTGAGGTTGCCCTTGATCACCTTCACATAGCTCTTCCCTACCTGTGAGGAATTCAGAGTTTAATTCCTGCATTTGCTTCAATACTTGTGGCAGCCAAAAGCCTTAAAGAAGCTGACAAATCACATCCTTCAGCAGCCCAGACCCCCCCCCGGTCGGAACAGTTCTGGTGATTTCCCAGAGTGTCGCCTTCCCCACAGGTGGCACCGCAGCTGTCACGTTTTATTTGCTAAGTGGCATTGATTATTTTTAGCACACCATGGAGATAATGACTAAACAGTGGGCTGCCAGTGGAAATTATGCTGGAATCTTCTTCACTTAAAAATACTTTTGCAGTGAGTCTTGCGTATGCCGTGGTGCCAAAAGGTTTTGTATTTCAAGGGGAAATTGGGCAACTTGCCCACTTTGGACACAGTGAGGAAGGGTAAATGGGGTGGCCATATTTAGCATGCATTAAATTGGAGTTAAATTTTTCCCCCTTGAAATATAATTGCCTGAAATAAGTGCCCCTGCAGAGGCTTCTAGCTGGCCTGCAGCACGTTTTGGCAGCTGCTCTTGACTAGGTTGTGGAGATGGTTTCTCTGCAGAGAGCAGCTGCCCAGGGTCATGTCTGAGGTTTCCTAGCTCTTCTCTTCCCTCTGCAGGTGATGATTGTGGTGGGTGGGCAGGCGCCCAAAGCCATTCGCAGTGTGGAGTGCTATGATTTTGAGGAGGAACGGTGGGATCAGGTTGCTGAGCTTCCCTCACGGAGATGCAGAGCAGGTAATGGGAACTTTTGCTGCAACCTTCTTTTCCTAATGCAGCTCTTCATCACTGGGTGGACACCCTTAGTCCTCCCTTTAGCTTTCCTCTGTGCCCCTGGCCTCAAGCAGCTCTTTCTTTTTTTGCCATTCCTTCCTCTTCTTTCCCAACAGACATCTTTCCCTTCTCGTTCAGGTTGAATTTTCTGTGCTCTGGTGGGGTTGCTCCTGCGTGTCAGCTCTCCATAGCCACTGTCTCCCCTTCATCATCTCTCTCTCCTGACTGTTTCTCCATCAGTGTCTCCCCTCCTCCTCCCCTCTTGCTGTCTTGGCAGCCCACAGGGGTCCAGTTTTTCTTGCTGTTTTCCTAGTGAAAAATCAAAGGAGCTGAGTCAGTCCCTCTTGGTGCCAAGGAGTGGGTGATGGAGAGCAGATCTTTAAGTTGGGAGTGTTCCTCTGAAAACATCTGACAGGGTTGTGAATGTGGCTCACCATTTGGTGTTCCCTCTGGCTCACAGAGTTACTCATTCAGGTGTGAACTCCATCTGTGCCTTATGCTGCCACGTTTTTATGTGCATTTCACCTCCCATATGACACGTATGGTTTACCATGCTTGACTTCGACACTGTTAACCTGCAGAAAATGCCAAAGCCTTGCCCGTGTTCTGCTCTTCCCAGCTGCCTTTCACACCCTGCAGGCGAGCAGGATCTAGACAGATCCTACCCACTTCCCAGACTGCTTGCTGTAAAACCCTCTCCTGTTTTCTCAGGTGTGGTGTTCATGGCTGGCAATGTCTATGCTGTGGGGGGCTTTAACGGGTCGCTGCGGGTGCGCACGGTGGACGTGTACGACGGCGTGAAGGACCAGTGGACGTCCATAGCCAGCATGCAGGAGAGACGCAGCACCCTGGGCGCCGCCGTGCTCAACGACCTCCTGTACGCTGTGGGCGGCTTTGATGGCAGCACTGGTAGGTGACCGGGCAAAAACCAGGCAGTGCCTGAGCTGAAAAAAGGGTTTTCAGGGGCCCTGCAGAGATTGCAGAGCTTTAGAAAGGTTCCTGTGCCCTTCCTCTGTGGTTCTGTAGAGAAGGAGCCAGAAATGGGGTTTGGTGCGTGTTGTAACTGCCCACGTGCGTGTTCTGACCCGTCAGTAATTGCACAGAATCTCACCCTTGTTATTTTCTTCAGTGATACACTTCTTTCAGCCTCATTCTCTGTATGATTATGCTTTTTCTGGGCTGAAAAGGGATTTTTCCTTGTTTCAGTTAAATTTTTCATAGCAACATGAATAAAATGCTAGCAAGGCATCTTACAGGGTGTGCGTGCCTGGGATTTATCTTGGCATAGCTGCGTGTTTAGATTCGCACCTCTGCCTCTGCTGTAAAGCTTTGCTGCTTGGTTAAGCCCTGAACTAACTATTGCAGCAGGGTCTGGGGGAATTTTTAAACCTTTTCATGTATGTTTTATAATGCTTGAAAGGATGTGGTGCTTTTGGGCTTGGAGTTTGGACTCTGCTCACCTTGGTGTCCTCAGCACACTGGAGAGGCAGCAGTCCTAGGGCAGGGGTGATAGGGTAACAGTTTTTTCCAGCCACTGAAGAAGTGGCATTGACATGCTGGTCCCAGCCTGAAAGGCAAGGGATTAGGGAGTGGGATTGCAGGAGCGTGGTGGGAATTACGGGCTTGGGAGGAGGTGGAAGGCAGATGAAAGTGCAACACCAATCTTTTTTTCTTCTCTTTTTTTTTAATTAGAAAACCTGTGTATCCCCTTTTTAACTAGGTCTGGCATCAGTTGAGGCCTATAGCTATAAGACCAATGAGTGGTTTTTTGTGGCTCCCATGAACACAAGAAGAAGCAGTGTTGGAGTTGGAGTTGTGGAGGGTAAGAAAATCAGCAGCCGTTTCCATCAAGCAAATGTTACTGTGTCAAACAGAAGCCTGAATGGTTAAGTGCAGTAGGAGGGAATGGCAGGAACTGTTCCTTTTCCCTAGGGAAAGATTGATTTTATATGATGTAATTGCTGCAACTTTTTCCAGTCTCCTCTTTATCTTGGTGAAAAATCATGTGTAGCTTTCCAAGAGCCTCAAACCTGTATCAGAGCAGCCCCTGCCTCCTGTGAATGCAATTAGGTGTGTGCAGGTTTCTTTGAATCCAAATTCTTCCTGGGCTGCTTCTGGCTGGTGGAAGCCAGTGCTGTTGTGCAGTGGATGCTGTCGCTGCCGGCAGACGCTGCGTGGATGGAATACCCATCATGGAAAATCTGCTCAGCCAGAGAAGCAGGAACAGAGCTCGTCCCACAGCCCCAAGCTGGTGGTTTGGCAGGAATGCTAAAACCTGTGTTTATTGACCTCAGGCACAGCACGCTCTGCTGTGGTTCCGAAAGGAGCAGGGGCTGACGATAGCAAAGGGCTGGTGCTGCGGCAGCTCGGAGCAAGCTGGGAGGCCTGGGGGGATGGTGGCATCTGCTGGCACCTCTGTGTCAGCACCAAACTTGAGGGAGCTCGAACTGAGCAGCTTGGTTCGGAATCAAGAGAATGAAAAGTTTAAGTAGGAACCATTTCTTCCTTTTCAAAATCTATTCTGAAGCAAGTGAAAGGCTTTATTCGAACTTGTCCTTAGCATGGTGTAGCACTTTCCAATTAGTGCAGTGTTGGCATGAGCCTTATTATAAACCATATAAACAGTGCTTTACAGTGATTTGGTTTGACCTGTTTGAGTGGGAAATACATGGAATATGTTAATGTACACAAAACATGTTTGTGTGAGAAGAAGGAGGGAGATAAAGTTAGAATAAATAGTGGTCATTAACTTAAATTTGCATATTTAAGTAGCACCTCCTTCAAAATTGGCCCATGCTTGGGAAGTGCTGGGCTGCTGTCAGTCATTGGAATTTGCTCAAGTGGCTTGAATGCAGAAAAAATATTAAATATGGACCTGAGAGATGCATTTCTATGGGCAGATTTTCTACTGGAGACTGATGCGATCCTTTTCCTTTACTTTGTTCAAAAGCACAAATAAGTGTTACATATGTTGGAGTCCATGATAAAAATAATGAGGGCATGTGATGGGGACAAGAGCTAATCATGCTGGTGTAGGAAACAAGCTGCAGCCTGCAGTTAATCCACAGGGTTCATCTGAATGTGACAAAAACTGACCTGATGTCTGTGAATACTGAAAATACTGAAAATACCTAATAATCTATGCCAGTTGGGGAAATTGATCTTGTCTTGCTTGGACTGGCACTCTTGCCTGATCCATTGACAAACACCAGGCAGGACCAACAGCACAAATAAGAGTTTGAAATGTTCATAGAGACAGGAAGATATAGAAGGAGGCCATGAGTGGGCCTGAGGGAGAAAGAAAAGAGCCAGCCTGTTCTGAGTCTTGTAAACATCCAGAAACAGGAGGATGCAAGAGCCTAAGGCTGAAGATAAGTGCTGGTGGGAGCCTTGCATGCAAAGGATTGCACAGATCATTCATGGCCAGGCTCTGCTGTCATGGATTGAGAGTTGATATTATTTCTGGGTTTTGTACAAAAATTTACGTTAGAATTTTTCTACATATTTACTGAGCTTTATTAATTGTTGTTTATTGTAGCATCTAGGAGACCTGGACTTGAACCAGAATGCTCTGTGCTGGCTGCTTTAGTAAGAGGAATCCCTTTCTGCCCAGAGAGTTTACTGCCTAAATGCAAAACAAGCTGATAGATGATACAGGGAGACAAGGGAAGAGTATCAGTCAGGCCTGGGAACAGAGGACACTGTAGAGCATCAACCTTGTTCCATGTGTGATGCAGTCCCACGATACCTGATTGTGTTTCTCTGGTCTCAGTAAGTGTGTGTTAATCAGCTTTCAGTGAGTTGAGGCAGGGAGGGTCAGATACCCCAGAGGTACTCACAACACAACACAGCACAACACAACACAACACAACACAGCACAGCACAGCACAGCACAACACAACACAACACAACACGGTGTATCCTGTGCTATCATCACTGGGCACGAGTGACCAGGCTGGCCTCCGCTCTGCTCACAGCATTGCGGGGTTTGGATTTGGCCCAAGTTCTTCAAAATCAGGTCTAGGTTTCTTTGCAGGTGTTATATTAATGTAAGAGGCTATTTCATATTGATTGCTCATGTGGTGCTGTAATTAATGTGCAGTGACAGCCTTTCACAGCACACCTGAACGGGGGGGAAACCCTCCATCAGCAGAACACGCTTTGATATTCCCTCTTCTCCTGGGCCAACAAATAATTTGGAAAACCCTCTGGGCCGCTGACTTCTGATAAAGCTGTTGTGTTGTATCCTTGTGTTACTGACAGTTCATCAGCTTTACAAACAGTGACTCGTGTCTGAGAGGCCACTCCGGATCCCTGCGCTAGGCTTTTCCCCAGACATCCCAGCCGGTTTAGGCGTGTCCCTAGAGCCGCCCTCCTGCAGGATCCATCCCCCCGGGCTGGGACTGCAGTGTGAGCCATGGCTGTGTCTGTTCCAGGGAAGCTGTACGCCGTGGGGGGCTACGACGGAGCGTCGCGGCAGTGCCTCAGCACGGTGGAGCAGTACAACCCCGCCACCAACGAGTGGACCTACGTGGCCGACATGAGCACGCGGCGCAGCGGGGCAGGTACCGGCTCCCACGGCTGCTCAGGATGGGCACCACCTTCTCTGCTCGCAGACAGGGTGCAAAAGTGGGATTTGGCATTGCTGGGCTTGCAAGTGCAACCTCTTATTTGCCCCCCTTCCCACGAGGGGTAAAAATGGAACGGCTTGGAAGCTCTCAGCAGCACTCCTGACTTTGACGAAATCTGCCAAATTGAGATTAATTTCTGGATTAATGAAATAATGTTCAGTGTCTCTAATAGCCCTGCTAACAGATGCATCTCACTTGTAAACAGAGTTCTCTTTCCAAATCACCAGCTGCAGACACAGCTGGGCACGGGAAAGCCAAGCTACACCTCCCTCTCCCCTATCAATGGGGGGTCTCAGATGCATTTTCATTTTGGATCTTCCTGCAAGCATCCAGTGTGTGCCTTGCAACACAAACCACATCTGCATGTTGGGTGATGCGCAAGATAACAAAATTAATCTCAGATTGCCCCTACTAAACTAGTTTTTAAGTATATTTTTTTGTTTGCAAGAGTTGGTGATCTGGGGGATTAGAGCAAAGGACCTGTTGTAAAAGGACTGGATTCTAGTCTTGATGGCTTCTAATTTCCTACATGATCTTCGGCCAGGTAGCAATTTGTCTTCTCTGTGACTGTTCCTCTCTGGAAGAGATAAGAGCTCTTATCCATTGCATTTAAAATCATCTTCAGGTGAATGGGAATTTGTCCCTGTTGGTCCTAATGCTCAGTGTGTGCTGTGAGCCCTCCCTGATGTTAAACTGTGCAGTTACCCAAAGGAAGCCAAGCCTGGGGCCTGCTCTTTGGGGCTGAAATGACCCCACAGGTTAAGCTGTGGTGGGAGTTCCCTGTTGAGCTGGGCAGTTTGAGAGGCTGCTCTCTACACTCTGTCTTTCTTTCCTCACTCCAGCATATTTTCTGTAGCTCCAGGTGAGGCAAATATGGACACATGGTTGGTTTGAGTTCTGTTGAAGAGGTTTGTAGTGTTTGCTTGATGCTTAAACCTAGCCCAGTGCAGCCTTCCAGGAGAGCAGAATGAGTATCTCCTATTGTTGGCAGTGTGTTGAAACAGCAACAAGTTTGTGCCTGTAGTGAGATGGATTTTAGTGAGCTGTCCTTGCTGGAAACACTTTGCTCTGATTGCTGCTTTACAAGTGTTTCTCCATGCGGCAGGTCCTTTGTTAGGAATGCTGTAATCCCCTGCCGAATTTCTTTGCAGTTTTCTGTTCCCCACCTGAAAGCTGAGCTCCTCAGGCTCTGGTTGTCCCCCAGATGTCCCTCCAGCAGGCACTGGAGGGGGCTGCCCAGTGCCACTGGCCAGCAGTGGTGCTACAGCACAATCTGCTGTACAGCTCCAGAAATGACACCGTGCTCGGCGCTGCCGTCCCCATGCTGACATCTAGCGGGGATGAGGACAGGTGTCCCCAAGTCCCCGGGGCCACCCTAATCCAGGCACTGGGCCTGTGGGGTTGTGCAGGTGCTGCCCAGATTTTGTAGAATGATAAAATTTTTTTAGATTGGAAAAGGTCTTTAAGATCGTCAGGTCCAACTGATAACCCAGCACTGCCACTTTCACTGCTGAACCACGTCCCCAAGTGCCACATCTGTACATTTCTGATCACTCCCAGGGTTTGCTGAACCAGCTGGAGGGTTCCCTTCTCCTGCTGGCAGGGATGGCCTGCCCCTGTGTGCCCTGTCTGTCTTACTGCACGAGCAGGCAGTTTCCTGTGAAAAGGCTTGAGAGTGTTTCTGACTCTTTTACTCTCTTACTTGTTTAAATTAGTTTACTAATTAAATTATTTCCTAAAAGTATAAAATTTTTATTAACAGCTGAATGTAGTCAAATGCCAAGGTGCTGCACACCCAGGCTTCTGGGCTCAGATGCAGTTAAGTGACTTTCCCAGTGAACTGGGAGACACCTGGCACAGCTCAGGAGCCAGGTCTCTCACTTGGATGTGTTCTGCTCTTCCCAAGTCGTGCGCGTTGGAGTGCTTCAGCCAGACCAAGGATGTGGCCCAGTAAGGTGGATATTTATGGCCATTAGAGATTAATTCTCTCTTTGCCAGAGGTGAGCCATGAATCCCAGTGCCATATTAGGATTTCAGCGCCTCTTGGTACAGTGAGAGATGGCTGGCCCAAACCAAACCCAGCAGCAGCAAGCTAAGATGATCCGGAGAAGGGAGAGGTGACCATGGTAGACCTGTGCCCAGATGGGGGTGTTCCTGATGGAGCTGCTGAGCCAGAGAACAGGCATCACCCAGGCTCAGCAGCTGTTCCTGTCCCCTCCTTTCCCTAACAGGAAAGATCCCTGCAAGTCAAAAACCTATTGGTATCAGGCTGGCAGGGCCCCTCTCCTCCCTGCACACTGGTTAATGCCCATGGTTGAAATGATGTGATTCAGATCTGTTTCTGTTGTACTAACATCCCACCTTGTTAATTTTAATAGAGGCCTTTGAACCTATTAACGAAGATATGTTGCTGGAAGTTTTAACTCTCATGGATTGGTGAACATTTTAATTAATTAATTTACTTAATATTAGGCAGAAGTAGCTTTAAGATCTCTGTCATTCCCAGAGATTCAGCCAGGTACCTTAAAAAATGGCTGAGAAGGTGGAACTGGAGGCACCTTGTCTGTGCCAAGTGCTGCCAGGTTTTGTGGGTGGGAGTGGGAGGAGAGGAACCAAGTGGCAACCTCAAGAGCTGGAGCTGTAAGTTGTTGAGGAGAGGAAGATCACCCAAGGGATGAAGTCATGTGGCACAATGGCAGCAGGAAAAACAAAAATAAAAGTCCTGAAAGGGGGAATCAGGCTAAAAGCAGATGGTCCTGGCAGAAAACACCAGGCAGATGGAGACAAGGTTGGGTGGGAGGCAGGGAGCAAGTCAATCCAAAGAGATGCAATAAAGGCAGAGGAATGTCATGGGACTAGACTGCTGATCTTGGATAGCCTGCCTGAGAGGGGACATCTGCTGGGCATTACTGTGCAGGCTGCTGTAGTGCCACGGGGTGGGTGGGAGCAGAGTTGACCACGTGCCTGGTGATCTTGATGCACATGTGGCCCATACTTTTGGAAGTGGAAACTCTTTTAAATTTCAAACTCTTGGAGAGGCCAAGGCCGTGCCCAGTAGGAGAAGCAGGGACGTGCAGCCCTGTCCCTGGGCTGTGGCTGACCTGGCTGTGCTCGGCAGGTGTCGGTGTGCTCAGTGGGCTGCTCTACGCCACTGGGGGCCACGACGGGCCCTTGGTGAGGAAGAGTGTGGAAGTCTACGACCCAGGGACAAACACCTGGAAGCAAGTAGCAGACATGAATATGTGTAGAAGAAATGCAGGTAACCACGATAAGCCTTTCTGTGGTGATTGGCTCAGTTGTCTGTGTGTGGTTTTTAATGCAATTCATGTGCTCGTGGTGTGTGTGATCAGTGTTGTAAGTGATAAACTGGGAGGTGACGGATCTGCTTGGGAGTGAATCGGAATGTGGCAGCGGCGTGCTGTGGGGGATGGCTCAGCCCATGTCTTACCATCTGTGCTCTGCTTTGAGGTGTGTGTGCAGTGAATGGTCTCCTCTACGTGGTGGGAGGCGATGATGGTTCCTGCAATTTGGCCTCGGTGGAATACTACAACCCCAGCACAGACAAGTGGACGTTGTTGCCAAGCAGCATGAGCACAGGGAGGAGTTATGCAGGTAAACAGGCAGGGAGAGTGGGCAGCAGTGGGGTCATCCATGAACTTGAGCGCTGTGCCCCCTGAAGCTTTAATTTTACTTTTCTGGTATGTTTTATGTTGATTTCAGTAGAAGAAACTTCCGCAGAAGTGGTAGACACCTCCCTCGTTGCTGGCCTTTGGCTTTGCAGGATGACTGCAGCCACATGGCAACCCAGGAGACGCTCCTACCATAACTGTGTCTGTCTGTTCCCACAACAGGTGTGGCTGTGATTCACAAACCCTTGTGACACACGATCAAGGCAATGTGAGGAGCAGAAGTGACGTGGATCCAGCTAGGTGGTGTTGGGAAGATGACTGACCTCTGACTTGACCCATCTCATTGCTGTTAATGTCTTAGCATGACAAGTGATACATTGCAAGCATCATCCGCTCTGCAGTGGATTGCACAGCCAAGTGAAAATCCCTCTGGGGACATGTTCCATGCTAGACATGAGGTGTTGCTTGTTATCTGTGGTGCAATCAACTGTTCTTGATGGCATGTGTCCTGAGATAAACACTGTGCTTGGACTGCAGGCACGGAATTTCTCGTGTGAAACAAAACTGCTACGTTTGGGCATGTGAGTAAAAATGAACGGTTCTGGATTTCTTCGCTACTGATGCTCCGTGCACATTGTTGGTTGAACTGCTTACTCACTGTGCCTGGAGGGTGGACTTTAATACTGGCAGTGGAAACTTCTGAGTTCCAACAGAGAAAAACAGCAGAAATGGACTGGAACAGGGTGGTCTGGCTCGAGTGCGACGCTGTCTCAGTCATATGTTTGTATATGCCACTGGACTGCTGTATGTACCCCTGAAATGCTTGTGGAAATAAACACCATGTGGTTTTTCTACTTGCCATGAATGCTGTGTGCTGTGCGTGACGGGACCTGCTGGGCAGTGCCTTCCCCGGGGCAGAAGTCTCAGCACCTGAGCCCCACAAAACTTCACAGCCCCACACGACACGTGCTGCTCCCATGGGGTTTATTGCCCCTGTGAAACACATGTTGCTTGAATAGGAAATGTTCCCAACCCACACATTTCAGCTGTGCTGAAAGCTTCAGTTCTAGCTCTGTCCAGCATTTCAATGCCATTTCATAATAGAGCATTTAGATGTTAAAAGATACCTTATGGTGCCATTAATGTAGAGACATTCCATACAGCGAGAGCCCTCTGTCACCCAAGCAGGGATTAATGAGCCAAGTAAAATACCTGCAGTGTTTTAATGCTTCCAGAGCATGGAGATTAACTAATCACTGTCACTGTAATTGCTATTTTAGTCTTGCCCTTACTGAAAGCATTCCTCTATTAGTATGAAGAACTTATAAGATTATGCAAAACACACAAATCTAGATCCAGACCTGTCTTGCTTATATACCAAATTTTTGAAGTTTTCTGTTTAAGAAGACATTTGACTTTAAAATACCTTTTTGTGTCTCCCTGTGAGCTCTGACATGCTTCTGTATACAGGGGTGAGCTCCCAGAAGATCCCCAGCTAAAGGGAGCTAGTGAAGAAAAATATTTTCTCTATTCTTTTTCTTGTTGTTTGTTTTGTTTTGGTATTTTGTTTTGTTTTGTTTTGTTTTCCCCTTGTAGATCAGCTGAGGCTTTTTGTTGTAGGCAGCTGTCCAATGTTGTTATGTTGGTTTCTGTCTCCATAGAGCTGCTCTGTGTGACCTTCAACAGTAGAAAAGAAAAATACTTAAAAATTTATTTCAGAGGGATCTATAAGCTACATCATCTTGTGCTGCTTTTGTAGAGGAGTGGAAATACTTCTATAAATATGTGATCTTTGGTGTTTGAGTGGACACAGTCCTTGTAAGATGGGTGCCTGTGTTGTGTCACTGCCCTGCAGAGGGGCTGGCCTTCATGGGGAATGTGAGGTAGTTCCCACTCCTCTTTGGATGTTCTTGCTTTTACAAACAAGGGCAAACTGTCTAAAGAAAAGGCATTATTACTCTTTATGTCCACCCTTCCACTGTATGTGAGCTCAGAGGTCTTGAAAAGAATAATTACCAAAAAAAATTGGTCTTTTCCATAATACCCTTTACACCTTTTGCTTTGAGTTTTACAATCTGCAGTGAAACGTGCCAAAATAATAGTGTGACATGCTGCCCTCCTCTGAGGTGTTGCTTACTGTAAAAGCCAGTGAGGCTGGTAGGAATGTACCCTGGTAGGAATGTCTCCCAGTAGGAATGTCTCCCAGTAGGAATGTTTCCCTGACTGCAGCTGCCTTTGGATCAGAGTCCTGAGATGCACCTTTATGGTGGCATAAGGAAGGTGATGTGGCCTCAGCTGGGGCAGACTCCACTGGCCCAAAAGGTGCTTCCTTTCCATGCAGCCTGGGCATAAAGGATAAAATGGGACAGACAAAGCATGTTGGTCAGAGGTAGCATCTCTTGTTAGGCTGAGGTGACTGGACAAGGTTGGACAAGCATTTGGGCACACGTGGCCCTTGTTAGGTCTGGTATAGACAAAGCTAAATAAACTATTGTATAAGCTACTGTACAGCCCAACTGCAGCTCAACGGTTGGGAACAGTGCCCAGCCAACATTCTCACACCTCTGGCTTCACTGGAGCAAAGGCAAATATTATCCAGAGACTATGAGTTTATGTAGGCTGGAGATAAAAATTGGTAGGTACTGCTAGAGAGGTGCAAGACTGCAATTTTCTGTTTGTCAGATGTGAAAAATGGGTGTACCTGGAGATGGGATAATTTTATCCCCTGCTTTCCATAAACCTTTGCTCGTAAGGAAAACAGGTTTTGGTGGTTTTCTGCTCTTGTAAAATGGCATTTCTGGCCAGTGCTGGCCCAGACCTGTGGCTTGCTGGACAGGGCTAGGACTCATAGCCCTCAGAGCCAGGGATGAGTGATGCTGTTCCCAGCTGCAGCCGGTTCTCCATGGCAAATGACACGTTTGTTTCCTCCCTTCCTTCCCAAACCTTGCAGTGTTATGCAAGTCAAGTGACCTCGTTTTCCAGCTATGCAATATGAACAACCATAACGTGATGAACCAGCTGTACCCCCCACCCCCAAAATGCTTTTGGAATTTGTCTTTGGTGTGTGGTTTCGTGTTTGTATTGTTCATTCTGAGCACCTGAGCCTGACCCTTTACAGATTGCCTTTTTCTAGGACTGAAAACGTAGCATTAGCGCTAACAAATTTTACTGTAAATATTTTTATAAGACAATTTTAAATAATTTTTGGATTGCTTTTTATGGTCTTCAATGAAATTTCTGTTAAATTCTGGATCTAATTCGTGCACTCCAGTGCAGTTTTTGCTGGCTGTGCTGTAGGTGTGACTCTGTGTGTCCTCTGCACAAGAAATGCCATGTTGTAAGAAAGATCTGGGATAGCTCTTGCTTTGGTTTTAATGTTAGAAGGACAGCCTTGGGCTCCACATTATGAGATAAATTCAAACCCATTACCTCAGTCACCCGTAGGCTCTTAGATTATTGGTTATTTAATCACAATTTCAATACCCTGATATAATTTTGTGCCATGAGTTTGGTTCCAGGGTAGTTTGGGGAACAGGCTGTCACTTGGTGGTTCTGTTTCTTGGCTCCTGCATGAGCTGCTTGGAGACAGAGATACTCTGCCCACAACAGTCTGGGCACAACCCCCCAGGTTGCCAAAATCAGACAAATTATTGCAGGAGTTTTAGTAAAAGCTTTATAGACCACACCCAGGCCTCTTCCTCACGTTGGTCCTTTGTGAGTATGAACACTTTCCTCAGCTCCTTCTGTTGTCATCTCTTTTAGGGGTCACTCTGTGCTTGACCCCCTGGGGGACTCTGGCCTTGGGTTTCCCAAAGGGGGCTTTGCCCTTGCTCACCCCAGGATGTGCCCCAACCCCAACATCCTCATGTGCTGCACGCCCTGCTGGGCTTGCAATGCAAGATTTGCCTCGAGCAATCTGTTGTTTAAACACGTTTGAATAAAGTCCATCTTTTCCATTGGTGCCTAATAGATAAATTGGGAGTGATTAAAATAAATTTTCAGTTCATTCAGCTTATCCAAACAATGTCTTTTTATGGATGTGTGCAACAAGTAATTACCATGAATACACTTGGCAGCATGTCACCACCATGAAAGCTCAATACTGTTCTCTTGTTTGCAATGTTTGGAGACCACAATCATTAATATCCAGCGAGGTGTGATGCCTGTTCATCAAGCCAGTGTGATGGTTCAACAGATGAACGCAGCTCGGTCTTAACCTTTGGGATTCATTATTAATATATTACCAAAGCAGTTGCCCCCTTTGCCCACATCATGCTCAAAAATCACTTTCATGTGAGCATAATTTGTTGCTCAAAGCTGCAGAGTTTGGGAGTGTGCTGGACATTATAGTCTGAATATGGGCTCATTCACTTTTTTCATCTGCCCTTATCTTTGTTTATGGGTTTATAAATTATTTTCCTCTACAGTGACAAAAAATAAATATTAATTTTTAATTTGTATATTTTATGTATAAAAGATGTTTAAGGGTAATGAGTGATTGTGAAATAATTTACCTGGGTGTGAAATTTTTTGGTTTTGTAAACCAGACTTTGTTGGTTCAGTAGCTCACAGTACACTGTAACAAGTTGGTTGACTGTTTAGGCTCATTTTTTAAATTAAAGATTTTTTTTGCATGAGTGTGGAGGACAAAGGACTTTGCAAAGTAATTCTCTTGACAGCTGTCTTGTCCAGTACGATGAACGACTCAAGAAACATTCTTCACTGACGTATTTATATTCTGAAAGAAAATCACACTGTAGTTCCCCATCATTTAATTTAAATAAAAACTGGACTAATGAAAATTTTCTGGGTCTGTTTTGACTTCATTGGTTTCTGACAAAGAGGAACAATCTCATCACTCCACATGGTTTTATTTGTCCCCTCTTCAATTACAGCAGGTACCAACCCTGGGGTTATTCTGCCCCTTGGTGTGGGGTAGTGGCACTTGTGCTGATGCTGAGATGTTGCCCAGATGCCAAGCTCTGATGCTGTCCCAGACTCTGCTCTGCTCCTTTTCCAAGGGAAAAGCATTTCTCTTGGGGGTGGGAAAGCCCTTGGTTCAGGGCATCATTGGCAGAAGACAGAACTTTTTAGTGAACGCAGTTGGGAAGGGAGAAAACATGAAAATGAGAATTTACCACCTAGGGCTCAATATTTCTTAATAATGCCATAAAGTAACACATGAACCAAGTCACCCAACTCATTTTGCCTTATGCTCACAAACCATCTCACTGAGCTCTCTGGTTTTCCAGAAATGCTCCTTGTGCCTCCTTCATCTGTTAATACCAATATGCAACATCAAATTTACCAAGTGGGATCCTGAAATTTAATTACCTGGTACACAGATAATGAATGACATATTGTGGGTTGCTCTGTGCAGCTGGGGGACTTCGCAATTATTCCTTATTTCATTTCAAAATGACTTTTCTCTTGCACAGCTGGCTCCTTTTTATTCATGCTTAAACTGATAAATCTATAAGTCTGTGAACCTGCAGCTAAAGAAAAGCCTTGGCAATCCAGGGAGAAATCTCACTACCTTTTGTGGCCTGTTATTTCTTCTGCTGTTATTGTTTCTTTTTGCATCTTACATTTTCATCTTTTGGCGTGTTTTCCACCCCACATTTCACCCTTGACAGAGCAGGAACTCTGTAGCAGTACCTGCCACCTCGCCTCATTCACCTCAGAAGGGTAAGTACCTTTGCAGTGAGGAAAGGGAAGGGGACAGCAGAGAGGAAAGGAAAGAAAATATGGGGAAAACTCACCCAGTGGGGTTACAAGGTCAGAAAAGCAGCTCCTCTCTTTGTTGTTGGGTATCACACGTGTTGGAATAGCCCAGGGTGAGATGTGCCTCTTCTGCAGCAGAGATGTCTAATTTGGTACCTGAGTCATGTGGAACTGGAATCAAAGGTGGGGCAGGAAACAACCTCAGCTACGGAAACCTGAACACCATGAGCCTGTTTGTTTGTAGGCCCAGATGAATAAGTAAGTCCAAAGAGGAATTCCCCTCTTCCCTCTGCCCTGAGCTGCAGTGATGATGTGAGTTCACATGGCTGTGGAGGCTTCAGATGGCAAAATTGCCTCTGCTCTGGCTGGGATCTCATTCTTTGGCTGTGCTGAGGGTGCTGTGTGATGGCAGAGAATATCTGCAGTTAAAAAATAACAAAATCTGTCAGATGCGTTTGAAAAAGCCTCTAGAAGGCAAAGGACCACTACAGAAACATTGCTAAGAACCACCCAGGGTTTCTAAAGCATCCCACAGTTGCTCAGTGACTGATGATATTGCCTCCCAGAATGTTATTCTGCACTGTAAACAAGCACAAAATCACTTAACTACTCAGTGACACAAAATATTCTAAGAAATTTGCCAAAGTGATTAATGTTAACGTTCTTGTTCAGCAAATTGAATGAGATTTAATTGGCACAGCTGCTGAAGCTCAATGCATTAGATTTGGCCTTGATTTACAAAATATGTTATCATGAGCCGCCTCCTTTCACTGCAAACCTCCACAGCCTCTGCTAAGCATATTGCTCAGTGGTCTTAAATGTTAGAGGGTTTTTTTTTTGACTCAATAAAACTTCTAAAAGGGCCCTTTAAAGGACATAGGCCTGTCCCAAAGCATCTGTTCTTTCCCAGGTTTAACTGTTACTTTGCAATGTTTTTCTTATACTCGGTTACATTATACTCTTTCCACAATATTTTCTCACTCATTACTTTTAAAATCCCTCTTTAGCTGTGACTTTGGAAAGAGAAAATGCTGCAGGATATGCGGTGCACCATGGTCCAGTCTCAACCCATGGACGGCCCAAGCAAAAGGGGGTTTTAAAAATCTCCAAGAGCAGGGCTTTATGTCTCAAAAATCAGTCGAGTTACATAAGTTGTTTTTAATAGCTGTATCTTGAAAACGTAAAACATGCTTCTGTTTTTGAAAGCATATGTGACATTGGGAATAGCTTGGCTTATCTAACACGAAATTAAACTGATATCTTTACAATCTTAGTTAAAGGAAAAAACGGTGGGAAGCCAGGTGGAAGCAAGTTACTTAAAGCAGGAGCACCTGCTTGATGACTTAGCCTTAATTGTGACCAATTGGTTGAACCACAGGAGTTGGCTCCCTCACTCGTACCCATCCCTCCACCCTTTCTGCAGCCACCTCGTGCAGGGAAGCTTTGATCTCTGTTCTGGACTGTCTCCTGCTTTTTCTTTGCAAGAAATGCCTTATGCACCCAGTTGGTCCCAAAAGACTCGTCCCACGAGGTGCAAACAGGGACTGGATTCTGTGAAAGCTGCTGAGGTGGAAGCCATGGAAAGCGGCGTCGACTGCGAGGGGGATTTACCAGAGCAGGTTCCAGAGGACATCGTACCCCTGTGGCCAGAAGAGAGGGGGAGTGAGTGAGGATGGAGCTGCAGGAGAAGAGGTGGGCACAAAGCAGGGGGAGTTCTCAGCCCGGGCTTTGTGTGTCACACGGGGTCACACGTCACTTGGACAGAGGTGGTTGCAGCCACTGGGGCGTTTGGCAGGTGGTGGCGGTGGCATCCGTGCCCGGTCACAGGGAGTTCTTGTGTTCTCTCCTTTGTGCTTCCTCTCTGCATCCTGAATGTTTATGCTGTAAGAAGAAAAAATCCTGGGATCCCTCCCTTAAGTGTAGGGGATGTTTTCCTAGAAGGAGATGATGCATTGAGGATACAGCACCACAGACTTTCCCTGGGCTTCAACCGTGCTTGGAGATGGATATTTGCTTGAAAAGTTGTTCTACGTTTAAAGAGTTCCAGCATTTAGTATGTTTGTTTATGGCAAATTATTGCAGCCTCAGATGCTGACTGAAGGAATGTGATGCTCCCCACTGCAGTCCTGCTGGCAGTGGGATGCACTGAGGGGCTGGATGCAGTCAAGGTGCTGGGCTGAGGGATGCAGGTTCAGGTGGGAGTCCTGGTTTGGCTCCCACGGGGCTGTCCCAGCAGGGGTGATCCATCAGTGCCATCAGCCTGTTTGCTGACACAGGGCTTCTGAGCAGTACGTGGTCCTGGGTGATACATCAAGTGATGCTTCTCTTTGATTCCTTTCCAGGACGTTATTTATAATGACCTTTTTCTTTCTCTCTTTCACGCTTCAGCACTTTCCCTTTGTCCCCTGTGTGCGCACAGTGTCAATGACAACCAGCCCTGCAGCTGGTGTCCCCCATGCTGGTGACAAAGGGGGCTCAGGGGTGATGTCCCTGCTCACAAATGTCTCCTCAGCTGCTGCTGTAGCTCAGGGGACAAGTGTCACTCTAAAGGGTGGGGCAGAGCCAGGCAGAGATTGGGGAGCACAGCCAAGAAGAAAAATCCTATATTCACAGAAGGGTACACTGAGACATAAGAGATTTATCAGGTTGTCATTTATGAAGGGGGGTGAGGGAAGATAATTCCCATCTGGGTTGTGAAAAATGCCTCTTACCTGAAGACAAACTAATTTTTTTTTCCTAGAGTGAAGGTGGCATTGAGCTTTAAAAGTTAAAAAAGTATGTAGGTATTTTAAACTTGCTTAGAGAACAGCTGTAAACCTTCATCCCCAAGGAGACCTGAATTTGGGTAAAGGAAACTCTGTGTGCTTTTTTTAGTGCTATGTACAAGAGAAAGATGCTTCACTTGCTGAAGTGGGGTTCCTCTCAAAAAAAGTGAGGAATCACTCAGCTTCCAGTGTCCTCATGTCCTGGGGAAGTTTTGGTGTCTGTTACAGTGATTTTAACTTTGTGACTGTGGTCTAAACAATTTCTCTTATGCAGCAACTACCTAAGAGTAATTAACCCAGATTAATCCTTCTCTGTTTTCTGTGTGTTTAATAATGTCTGATTGCTATGTTTGATAGTTAATATGGCAAACAGATTTCTCAGAAAAATGGAATTAGAAAGTCCTAAAAATGTATGTTAGAAAATAATATCAGCTTTCTCCAGACTCAAGTAGCAGATATAAAGGATTCCTTTCTGCCCCAGCAGGTGCTTATCTAGTGATAATTCAGGTTTTGCCAGGTGTGTGGCTGGAGATATTAGATATAATCAGACAGCTTCCCCATGAGATTCTCTATGTGCTTTATTATAATGCCTATGTAATTTTTTCCCCCCTTTATCTAGTTAATTCTGCAATTTCAAACACATGCAGCAATTTGAGTCAGCGCAGGGTAAATGTCTGTTTTCTCTGGTGCTGGCGGGGTGCAATCATCCCCAGGCTGTGGGAGCAGTCACTCCAGCAAAATCTCTTTGAATTAGTGGCAGTGGGAGGAAAGAGGATGAGGAACCTGATGGGATTTGGCTCGGGATGTGCCGTACAGAGCACTGGACTCTGGGGGTCAGCACAGACAAATAAATGAGCATGAGCCTGGCAAGCAAGAGTCTTTTGTGATTCAGGGTGACTTCCTGAAAACAGTATTTGGGGAAAAAAATGTAAATATTTTCTTCTTGAGCAGTGCAGCGTCACAATTCCAGCACCTGTGTTGTACTTTGCATGTAGTACAACATGATGAAAAGCACTGACACAAATCCTTCCTGCCCTGTTCTTCAGAGTCATCGTATCTGAGCCTCTCATTTGATGGCACATATTAAAGATAAGCTGCAGACCAGAAACTGGAGTTTTTAAGGGGTATTTTTTTTAAGCCATGTACTTTGTCATCTCTTTTCTAGTAGGAGGGGCCTGAAGCTGCAGTGAGCTGAGCAACAGCTGGTGTGGGGGGGAGCCTTTAAATTGATCTTGGGGCAAAACCTGCATGCTTAAGAGTTGCAGTCTTAATTAAGCCTTAATATGGGCTGTCTATGAGCTCTTAGGGGTGTCATGAACTCTTTTGTGAACTGAGCTGCGTGAAAGACACTGAGGGGCTGGAGCATGTCCAGAGAAGGGCAGGGGCAGGGTCTGGAGCACAAGTCTGGTGAGGAGCTGCTGGGGGGGCTCAGCCTGGACACAGGAGGCTCAGGGGGGACCTTCTGGCTCTGCACAACTCCCTGAAAGGAGGGGGCAGCCAGGTGGGGGTCGGGCTTTTCTCCCAGGGAACAAGGGACAGGATGGGAGGGAACAGCCTCAAGTTGTACCAGGGAAGGTTTAGATTGGATCTCAGGGGAGAATTCTTCAGGGAAAACAATGTCCAGCCCAGGCTGCCGAGGGCAGTAGTGGAGTCACATCTCTGGAGGGATTTAACACATGCAGATGTGGCAGTTGGGGACATGATTTAGTGGTGACCTTGAGAGTGCTGGGGTAACAGCTGGACTTGATGATCTTGGAGGGCTTTTCCAACCTAAACAATGTTATGATTTGCCCCACTTCCCAGTCTGATTCTCTGCTGATTCTAACCCCCTCAAGAAACTCTAAGGAGAAATCATCCCTTACTGATGGAGAAAAAAAGAGGGAGGTTCAGGGCCTCTCTCCATCTGGGATATGCCAAAGATGCCTGGGAGAAATTGGGCTTTTTGCCTCTTATGTAATGATTGGATCCTGCCAAAGCTGCTGATCCTTGGGTGCAGGTGACAAGGAAAGATGAGTGGACGCTGTTCTCCAACAGCTGAATTCTGGGATTCAAATCTAAAGGAAACAACATTTAAATTTCAAGTCTCAATGACATTACCTTTCCCTACAAGCTACTCAACACTGTAAGTAGCATTTAGTAATTTCTGGAGGTCAGAGAGTATGATTTTGTTGAGCAGGCACAGGTGGTTGCAGGGCAATTACTCTTGGTAGAAATCAGAGCTCTTATTTGTTTCACTCTGCCGCCTACCTGGAGGGCTTTTTTATTTGAAACTCATGAAACAAGGCCCCAGAGGTTATTAGCATCTCCCTTTTCTATCATAACCCAGAAGTGGGCACTGCCTAGGAAGGCACTGATTGCCTGTGCTGTCACTGGCTTGTTGATGCACCAGAAAATCTTCTATTAGTTTATGGAAATGAGATTTAGACTTACACAAAAGCTTGACACCGTGCCATGTTTTTAATTAGTTTTTTTGAAAAGATGTGTGAGATGAGACACGCATACGCCACCGGTTCTTGATGTGGCTGCTAAGGAGCAGGTCCTCGGTTCTGAAATCTGTGTCTTTTTGCAGTGATCTCATTTTATAATTAGCATTTAAACAGATCAGGCAGATTCCTCTGATTCTGCCCTTCCTAGAAAATACCTTTTGAGTTGGCCTGTTTCTTTCAATGAGAGATTGTCTGGATTTGTTTACAAGCACATGTAAAAGCAACAGGTAAAAATCAAGATCAGTTACCTGATTATTTCTACTGCTAGTTTTAGTACTGATTGAGCCCTTTCAAACAAATATTTTTCCTTGATATTTTTAATCTTATGAAGCTGCAACTGATTCCCCAAATCTTGTGATTTATGGATGGGATTATTAGTGGAACCTAGTCCCGCTGTGGTTTCTGGAGGGAATCACTAACATTTTGAAGACTTTTTTTTTCTTTTGTGTCAGGAAGCAGCTTTACTTAGGCAAGCAAATGTGAAAAAAATGTAACCTGCTCGATTGTCTGATCGCCTTAAAATATCCCCTAAACTGTTCAGTTTCAGATTTTGACAGATTAACAGATGACAGTTTGTTTCATCACCTTTGGTAAATCCAGCTTTAATTAACTGGCATTTTAATGGTTCCTAAGTGGTCACAGTCTTCAGTATAACTGAATATAATTTAATTTAATTTGTTGGGCATGATTCTGCACTGGGGAAGTCCACAGCCAAGCCTGTGTTCTCATCCCTGCTGCAGCAGTGCCAGCCCACAATCCATCACCCACAAGTGTCATTAAGATCTGGTCCAGAGCCCAGCTAAAAGCTGGGTAGGGATAGCAGGAGGCTTTACAAGCTCTCCATGTGACTGCAAATTCGCAAATAAGTGGGAAGTCAGGATTATTTATTTAAAAGAAAAGGCACATTCCCTGTAGGAGTCATGCCTGGCATGGGATGTCACCCGGCGGTGTCCTTGCTGTGGCACTGAGGACTCGTGCACACCAGCACAGCTCACTCCTCCCTAACTCAGTTAAACACTGACCCCAGCCAGCCACGAGGAACCTCCCAAGGACACCAAGAAAATGCTGGTTTGTAACATGGCAAATGTCTGAGGTTGGCTTTTCAAAGGGGTCTGGAAGAAAACCACCACAACCCAGTGCTGGGACACCTTTGAATTGCCGGATCCATGCGATGTCCAGGAGATACTGAATCCTGCCTCCTGCAGAATTCAATATTTGAACAATCTGTTCTCTAAACCAGGTATTATAAACTTAGAATAATAACCATCTCTCTTTCATCAAATATATTTTCCCTCCTGTATCTGGGCTCCAGTGCCCAGAGAGACACTTCCCCTGCTCTTCTAGTGCAACTCATATTTGTCCTGGTGAATGAAGCTGTCTGCAGCTTAAAAGTACACAGAGATGTGCACAGCATAAGCTGTACAAATGTTAGCACTTGAATTTGAAGGCCTCTGTTAAATTGGCCTATATTTGCATGTGTATTTACTTAATTCCTTTCTTTACCAAATATATTCAGCATGACAGGGGAATGTTTCTCTGTTTTACCTGCTGGCAGGGCATCTGTATCACTTCCCACCTACAAGTGGTGTTGCATCAATCTCTACCTGTTGCCAAAGAGATTCATTTACAAAGAAGCTAAAATAGTGTGTTTAGAACACAGATTTTAATTTAGTAATCTAAATAAAAGAAAAAGAAAAAATGCTGTGCTTGACACCTTAGCTGCTCTGGTCCCCATGCCTCTAGCTGGAACATGTACAGCTAATTTTATAAGCCATGTACTTGTTCTTCTCAATGGTCACAGGAATGCTCTCTGTGGCAGCAATCTGGTTTGATGTGTTATGTTCATACGGGACCTTCTTGTTCTGATGGTGCTGTATGGAAGCTTTTATAAAACTGATATGGGTGGAAACTCTTCACTTCTATGTTACAGCTCTTGAAGGGCATCTGGAAGGGTGTGGGAGGGTGGGGGCATCTTGTCAAAACCATGCTCTGCAAGCAGGTACTGCTCAGTGTATTAAACAGTGTGACACCCCATTTTCCTCAGTCATAGCTGCAATGAATGATAATTTGGTGATCTTACCCTGGAAGGGCTGGACAGACTATGCCAGCCCTGATGTGATGGCTTTGCTGTGTCTGGATTCATCACCTGTGTCACTTGCAGAGTTTCTCTGAGCTCATAACCTCGATGGCCATTTCCATCCTTCACTTCCCTGCCTGTCTGACTGATCTCCTGGCCACTTCCAAAGGGCTTTATTTAAAATGGAATTGGAATATAGAGGAATTAGGTACAACCTGGCAATGTAGGGCACTGCCAAGAACTATGGAATAAACAAAGACAAGTTGCCTACAGAACCCTGGCTGACAGGGGTGTTTCAGTAGTGAAACTTTTACCCCTGGGGCCAAGAAACTCCCACAGCAGCAGATCCCAGTTTCTCCAGCCATGCAGGAAGGAGGATGCTCCCCCAGCCACCCTCTGGCAAAGCTCCCTCAGGGTCTCAAGGCCATTCACTATGCTCAGCATGTACTGAAATGACAATTAAATAAGTACTAATATTAATTTAACTATTACCTGAATATATCAAGGATTTAAAGGAAAAATTAATTTCTTGATCTTCACGGTGTAATATTGCTTCTGCAAACTCTTCAACAGAGAATGGGGAACCCTGGCAAGATTCTAAGTATTGCTAAATGCTGCCCTTAACCATGCAATGTCTCAGCACACAGAGGATGAAATTAATGAATCTGTTGATAATGAAGGTATAACAAAACAAGATGAGCATTGTGCCTAGAGGTTCATTATCAAGTAATTCAAGGGAGGCTGCCTTTATAAGATTAAGATTTGTGTGGCAACATTGTTTGCCTTTACATAAACCAAAATCCAATGCTTAATAAAGGAAAAACAAACTAAATCTTTCACAAAGCAGGTAGATTTGTTTAGCTGTAGCTGTTGTTCAGAAAAGCCTGGTATTTCTGCAGCCTGAAACACAAGACAACTTGCTTGACATCCTTGGGCAAGGCAGGGTCTCACCGAGGCAGAAGAATGGATGGTCTTTGGTGATACAGTCCCTGGTGTAGGGTACCCCAGCAGTGATGGGGAGAGCCCAGGTGGGGCTGCAGGTTCTGGATCAGTAACTTTGTGTGAATCTTGGTACAGCCAGAGAGTGACTGATGAGCAATTGCACACTGTGGAGGAAGGAGTTAGAGCAAGGGCGATGGATCTGTGCCTGCTTTTCCTGGTCACTCCATCCACCAGCTCATGTTCTCAGCACATCATCCAAAATGTTACCCTTCCCAGCACCAGTCACCCTGGGGAAGGGCAGGGAGGATGGGGTGAGAGACGGAGGGAATTGTTTTGCCCAGAGGCAGGGTCTGCTCACACACGGCGGGGAAGGAGGGAAGAGCAGACCTCTATGAAACAGACGAGGTCAGTATGTAGAAAACATAGTTTGGAAAAAATTGAGAGTAGAAAATATGGAAAAAAATGTGAGTAAAACATCTGGAAGTCAATGAAGCTTCTCCAGGTGATAGAAAGAAGGAGGGACACAGGGTGTTGTGAGCTACACTGGCTTTGAGAGAAGCCAAAAGTAGGGCAGGAGGTGAAATGTCTGAAAAGCATGACTTTGCAAGAGGAAGACTCACCAAAGAAAAGAAATTGAGTTGTTTACCAGAAAAGATGGTGGTTCTGGGAGTGGCAGCCTTGGTTTGGGCTGTCCGTGGCAAAACTGTGGCTGCAGGGCTGCTGCCTCAGTTATGAACGAGGCAGAAATCTGCATGCAGTTTCAATTTCTAAAAGCTCACACTGCAACTGATTTCAGTGCTGGAATAAGCATTTAGAGTTTATTAGAAATATAGTTCTGAAGGCTGGGAGTCCTGAGGAGAGAGTCCTGGTTTGAAATGAAGTTCCTGTTCTTGTAACACTGAGTTAGTCAAGGATTATTTTGGCCATTATAGGAGATGGAAATCCTCAGGAGAAGGAGGTTTTTTCCACCACAAGATGGCATCAGTCTTGCAGAGATAGGTTTGCAAAAGGCTCTTAGGCTGGAGATGAGAGTGGATTTAAAATAAAAACAAGATTTTAAAATCTATATGACTGGTGCGAACCAATTATTTGTCTCACAAGTGTCTCTTGGAAACTTGTGTTACCTAGAAGCTTATTTTGGGTGCATCAAATGACGGTCCCACTGATCAGATTAGCCAGTGCTGATTGTGATCCTATTGGCATGAACAAAATTTTGCTTGCAAATGCTTTTCTGCTGTTTGTGCACATCAGAGCTAAGTAAGTTTATATTTCCCTCACAGGTCTCCTAAAGCCTATCAGTTGTTTGCTGTAAGCTAGCAACAGTATTTACCCTCATTTAAAACTCATCTAATGTGTTCTAAAGGTCTTTATTGCAGTTTGCTTTATGGAAATCCTCATTTATGTGTTCGATGCTTCACATGTGTGCTTTCAAATCCTTTTTCAGGGCTATATTTTGACTCTGTGGCGTCATAAAGTTTGTTTAAGGTAAAATCCCTCTAAATACTTGTGTTGCCTCATAAATCTCTGAATATCATCAGCTGCTCTGTGATTTATGTTAATTTAAATAGTTTTGTAGTTATTATTATAAATCTGGTAGTAACCCATGAGTAAACTCAGAATATATTGGTACTTCTTGGACTTCTCCATTCAGAGGTGTCAGAGTTTTGATTTTTTTTTTCTTTTTATGTTACAAAAGATCTCCAAAATCCTATTTTGTACCATAGATCTGTGGTATTTTCTAGAAAGAGGCTCTTTATGACATGCCAGGATGGGCACACTCCTATAAAAAAAGCTAAAAAAAGATCCCATTCCTTCATCTAATAATGATTTATATCTCCATTTCCTTTTTTTTTTTTTCTGATTTTGTTTTAAAAACCACACTTCTCAAAGTGTCACGCTGGAGACTGTAACTCACGGTGTCACAAGGTTATGACAAGGCATTTGGAGATTTATCAAGTGCCACCACAGGTTCTGCTTTGCCGTGTTTTACAACTTAGAGCTGCCAAAGGCTTGTTTCCTCCAACTGCTGTGTGCGTGTTGTTTTGGCTTTCATAAACCTCTCAAGATTCATGCTTTGTTCTCTTGTTTTTAGAAGGAGTCCCAGGCTTTCATGTGTGCTTATGGTGGAGAGTGAATTGTCTTGGAGCCCTTCCACCACCAGCAGCGTACAGAGCAATGCTGGGTCTCCATTCAGCTCACAATAATGTGCACTTTCTTTTGTTCCTCTTGCAGCTCTCAAGTTATTTCTGAAGCATAAAGTGACTTGGTAAGGGCTGCTGTAACAGTGATGGTTGTGTTTGATCCTGCATGTACTTCACACATGAAATTCCACTGCAGTCAATGGGTGCTTGAGCCAGCAGGCTTCCAAACTTGGCCTGGGATTGCTATTTATGGCAGCATCCAGTCCCTTAAAAAGCACCCAAAAGATGTTGCTTGACTTGATGTGTCTTTTTGGCATGGCTGCTACTGGAGGGTTGAACAAGATTAGAGAGAGGGACAGAAGGGCTTTTTCAAAACAAGCCACTCTGTAACAATTACACCCTGGCTCCACAATTAATTTTATCTAGATGGTCTCTGACAAAATTGGTAGATTAGCACTTCAAAATGACCAGGGGCTGGTTGTGTCCTCAGAGCAGCCTGGGGCTGCTAATGAAGGAGGTAATTACACTTGCGCTGAGAAGCACTCCAGGGCTGAGGCACTGGGGATGTTTCACCTCTTTGCCATTTTGCACCAAAAATTGATGGAGCATCAAAGCAGTGACCATGTCTGTGCCCCCAAGAGTGCCTGCAGTAACCCTGGTCCTTTTCCCCCCTGGATTTGCTTAGCTGGCCCCTAACAGACACCAGGAACAAAGGTGGCACCTGCATTTTCCTGTGCACATCACTTGTTCCCAGTCATCCTGGGTCATCCCCAAATAGTGATGGCTTTGCCTGCTGAGCAGGCAGGGCAGGACAGTGCTGTGCTGAGGAAAGCCAGGTTTCTCTAACACAGGCTTGCCTGTGCAGCACAGCGTGGTTGGGGTATTGTCTGTTTTTCCCTTTTTCTGCAGAACTTGGTGGAGGATTACAGGTGTGGTGACTTTCTGGTAACCTGCAGTTGGGAATCCCCCATGGTCTCTGTGGGCTTAAGTCTGCTGGTCAGGAGCAGACTTGAGAGAAGAAAATGTTCATTTCTGGCACTGGTTACCCTCCTTCCTGCAAGCAGAAATGTTTCTTTTAACTTGTTTTAACTCCCCAGGAGTCTTTTGATCTCAGAAATGTTTGACAACTCATGTTACCAGCCTTTTGTTTGAAATGTGCTGGAAATAAGTCTATTATTTTGCCTTCAATACAACCTTTCTTTCATAGACCATTTTAACTTAATCAAGTAGAGGTGGCATATCATTATACCATTTCCCCTCTACATGTCCACTTTATGGTTTTTTACTGTTTTTAGTTCCAGGCACTTCTTAGTTAGTCCTTCATCAAATTATTTTAAATATTTCTGTCCTCTACATTTTTAGAAATGTAGATAAGAAAACAAAAAGGCAAATGATATAATTGCAAACTTGGTACTTTTGGCATCAAAGCTCTTTGACAGAAAACCTGGAGGGCCAAAGAGCCTGGTGTATGAGGGAAAAGTCTCCAGCAACTCTGCAAATGTTTTAGACACAGTTTGTGGTAGATTTTACTTTATTTCTGCAGAAGTACCCTTCTTCTTGGGCAGGCTGTGCAGAACCTTGTGTTTCATGGCATGACAACTCACTTTGGTTTTATTGTAATTCTTTACCGGCGGCTGTAGCAAAGACAGTGCAAAGGCTCATGCTCCTGACCCTGTCCCTGGCTGTACATGTCCCTCCTGGCTAAGAGGCACCTGATAGATCATGTCTTTGAAAATGTACCACTCATTTCCTGCCAGTATAGAGTATATATTGCCACGTGCCAATTCCCTGTGCTATAAAATACATGTTCATATTAACTTCATAAATTTCCTGTGTTGGAACTGTGGTATGAGGCAGGGCAGGTGATTTGACTCTTCCCTCTCTCAACATTCAGCTTTTATTATTTTTTTTTCTTTAACTCCATTTGGATAGCTATATTCTCATACATAATGTATTCCTAAAAATCTATTCAAGTTTGAGCTGGCTGAAGATGGTCCCCAGAGTTAGAATCAGTGCTGCTTACAACCAAATAATCTAATGGGTTACCCCATGTGTGGGAGATGCTGGGGGTATGGAAATGAATTTCCTCCTGACTTGGAGAAGTGAAGCAGTACTTTAAAAACAATGGGAGGATTCCTGGAATTGTTTCTGGGCTTCAGAGAAGGAAAAGAACAGCATCATCAAGCTTGAGGAATGGCTTTGCAGCACAGAAATGTACAGAAAAAGGAAAGAGGCACCGTGCTGAGGGAGAGGATCCAGGTACTGAGCCCAAACAGGTTGGGAGTTCAGATTTGAAACAAGAGGAACTGATGGAGTAGCTTATCTAGAAATGAAAGTAATACTAAATTAGATGGAGTTCAAGGGATTTGAACCCAAATGTGCTTAGAAGTTCAGCTGGATTTCTATAGAAGCTTCTGGGCTGGCACATGGCTCTACAGGATGCTGTTTGCACTGCAATCCTGCTTGCAGTGACCTACAGCTGCTGCTGTTACAGTATGAGCAGTCCTTAGAGAATTTTTAAGAATCAAAAAAGGCATAGGGCTCCTTTAAAGCCTCCACAGCCTGAGGTCTGGCATTACGCAGCTTTTGGGGGGAGGTACCATGTGGGTGTGGTGACCAGGGATGGTGCTGGCACCACTGTCTCCAAGAAGCTCCCCTGGAGTCTCCTGGAGGAAGAGGAGGAGGAGGACTAACACATCCTCTCTGTTAACCTTCCCTTGCACCCTGGGTTGCTGGAGGTGGGGTTGCTCTGCTGAAATTGCTGTGATTTTTTTTTTCTGTTGTGAATGAGGGAGGAAAGCTTTTTCATCCAACTAAATGATCTTTCCTTGCTAGTCAGCAAGGGGCTTGGCCAGTCTCTGAATTCTTGGAACTGACTTTAAAGAGAGAGATACGCATATGATTGTGATTATTTTACACCAGCATTATTTTGTAATGGGATTGCTGGCAGAAGCTGTTATTGGGAGTTTTCCCTGTCTTGATTTAAACTGAGACTCATCAAATTAAATTGAAGCAGGGAGTGAGACATTCTGAGTTCAGTATCCTTCCTCTACTCCTTCTTCCTCCTGTGCTCCCAGTCCCACATATAATGTGAGTCTCAGTCCCTTGGCCAGCAGCCCTGCTCCAGGCTTGACAGAGTTTTCTCTATTTGTGAGAACAAAAGCTGTAGTGAGCCTGGGGCAGTCCCCTCAGACTGGCAGCATGCACAGAGCAGGCAACAGATGCTGGCATTTTTCTGTAAACCCAAAACCTAATTATGCTTGGAGCAGTCCCACAAGTCTGGGAAAAAAGCCTCCCTCCAACGTGATTTATGGATTCCAGTCATCACCGCTGGGTTTTAAAGAACCAGAATATGTTTTCCAGTGATGCTCCCTTTCCTCAGCCTCAGGAAAACAGGCAGGAGTGTTACCTGAGTGGGGATGATGATGAGTTTGGTGCCTTCCCACTGTAGGGCTGTGTGCTGGGGCTCTCCACATTGCCAGAGGGAAGCTGAATTCTCACCAGGGCATGAAACAGGGAACCTGGCATTTAGCAGACTTGCAGGTGTGTCCCCAACAGCTTCATTTAGTAATTCTTTAGTGCTGATGGAGCTGCTTCCAGAGTGCTTTTAAGGATATCTGTCACATTACAATGTCAAAATCCGGTGTGAATCTGCACAGCTTATTATTTTTGCTGTTTCAGAGTGGGTATTTCTTGTCTTCATCTATATTGAACAGACACTTTATTCTTATCACAGTACCTGCCCTGCAAGCATGGATAGCTGGAGAACCTCGACCCTTTTATGATCTGGGCTTCCAGAGACTCAGAGCCAAAAATATGAAAACTGCCTTTCACAAAAACATAAAGTGAATAGCAATTTTTTTCCCCATCAGGATAAAATTTGTGTATGCCTGAAGCAGGAAATAAACTACATAGAGGAGAGGCAAGGCATTTCTCAGAGCCTTGAAAGGGCTCACTGGCTCTGACACGCTTCCAGTTCAACTGGACTAACAGCCCATGGCAGCTTTTGGATATCTTTTGTGTCTCTGCAGATCTCATTTTAGGTGCATTTTTGCCTGTGAAGATTTTGAAAAAATTGTATTCTGTGTGCTCTGCTTGTGGATGATGGGGAGATGATGTAGTCTGTGGACAAGTTCATTTGAATCGTACTTGCAAAACAGATTAGCAGCAAGCAGAAAGTAAAACAGCCACTTTGGGGTGTAGAGGAGGTGAAGGGCTGTGGAAACTGGGCTCCCAGGGGTAGCTGAGAGGAGTCTCTGTGTGCTGGGGAGGTCTGAAATCCACCACGATGGTGTGGACATCTCCTCCAGCACTGGCTGGATCTGGAGGCCTGACAGAAAACAGCTTCTGACATGAGGACTTTTGGCACAAGCATCTCCTGTTCCTTTTGGGGGTTTCAGGCCCTTGAGAGCTGATGTCACTCCGAAGATGTTACTGAGGCAGGGACTTGGATTTCAGAGGGTGTTGGCAGTTTGTAGAGGGCTGAGCTCTGACTGGAGTTAACAGACACTCCATCCTGTGAACCTGCTCCTTCGGCTCCTGTTTGCCCTGGAAAGTTCTGTGTGCGTGGATTTGTCTGTGGTGGTGCTGTGGTTTGGGTGGCAGAGCTCTTTGGAAGCAAATCGCCTGATTGTCCCCACTTGCTGTGCCCTGGTTTGCATGGCAGAGCCATCTCTGGGTGCTCAGAGCAGGATCCCTTCAGACTAACCCAGCTGGGTGGTGGGAATTCCCTCCAGTGCCCCAGTGCATTCAGAGATGGGCTGCTGTGACACAAACCCCTGCAACGCCTGTGGTTTGTGCCTTGCCCAGCCCCAGCTGTCCCACACTGCCCGTCCCCTCCCTGAGCACCCCCTCAGCTGCACCCTCGGCCGTGGGAAAGCTGATGCTGAGACAACACTCGGACAAAGCACCATCAGTCTTCTTAGTACCCTGGCATGATTTGTTACAGCTGAGTCCTTCCAGCAAATCCTGAAGATTTTCAGCAGCTATAAGCTTTTATAGCAAATCAGATTTTTCCATCTGGCTGACTGGTTATAAACACACATTTCTCAAGTTGGCTTGTTATGCTGTGTTGGTATTAAAAAGAAAAGCCTCGATGAGCAGTGGAGTGTTCATCTGTGTCTGGTCCTGATGACTTGTGCCTCTTGCAAATGAACACAAAAAACCAGGAAAATCAGTTTGCATGTGAAATCCCAAAGACAAAAACTCGAGCACAGCAAAGAAACAGGTTGGTGTGGTGAAACATTGAAGCAGGCTGACCATGACTGCTGCTCTGGGAGAAGCATTCTAGAGCAATAAAGAGCTTATGGAATATTGATGGGGAGCTGCCTGGATTTCAGAAGTGCCACCATCCACCAGTCTTGTCAGGGTGATGGGACTGACTTTCAGCATCTGTATTCAAAAGTATCGATCTGAACCTTCAGTGTAAGCCTTCACCCAGGGATAAGCAGCACTAATTAATTTTGCTCTTTTCTTCTGAATCTAGGTAATTTAAGAAATGTCTTATTGATTGTGATTTTGATAAGTTAAATTTGTGTTCCGTGTGCTGTGAGCATAATGAGAAGGGTTTGCCATTAAGGGCTGCTGTGGGTGGTAGTGTGGTGCTACTTGGGTGTGGGAAAAGAGAAATGCTCCACTTACTGCTCCCTCCCACTTGGTTGCTGACATTTTTATTGCTTTCGTGCCTGTTGTGGGTATTTTGGATGGATTCAGTGATCACAGCTACAAAGAATCTGATGTACTTTTGCCACTAAACTTTAGCAGCATATCTGCAGTGCAGTCTTAGCAGATTTAGGAGATCTCAGCTCTGGTCTGAGATACAGCCCAGACATAGACAAAAACAGATTTACAACTAAGTCCCACTGTGTTCCACCAAACTGTGAATTTCTCCAGTTTAAGCTACGGAAAGGATACAACTGTCTGTCTGACTGGTGCAGTGCAAATGGGGAAGAGCCTGGGTTTGGTTTGCTGTGGCTTGGTTGCTCCAATGTCTGATCTTTGGATGATAGTTGATATTAACCTCTCCCCTGGCATGTGTGTGATTTTGGACCATTTGAAGTGGAGAATCTCTGAGGTTCTAATGAACTTTATTGGAAAAGCGTTATTTCCACAGGGAAGTGAAATCAACTGAACGAACAATTCCCATTTAAACCTCTGTCCTCCCCACCCGCACTCCACCCACCCCTGTGTAAGAGGGGAATCTGGAGGAATTCAAGCAAAATGTGGTCTGGCAGTGCATGGCTTCTGGCTAGCCTCCAGCAGCCATGTGTCAGGCTTATCAGCTGTAGGATGTGAAATGCCAAAGAGAGTGACTGCCACGTATAACGTGGAATCTTTGACCAGGGAATTCACTGTGCAGGAGATGGCTCCTTCCATGGGGCCTTTCAGGCTGCTTGGCAGTTACGAGGTTTTTATAGCAAGTCAAATTTCTTCACCCATCTGCTTGTCTGCTTATGAAAACGCATCCCTCTGGTGCACTTGTTACCTTTCATTACCGTTAAATAAAATCAAAAGTCAGCATACCTTGGCCACTGGATTAGTCATCTGTGCCTGCTTTTGGTGAGGTGCATCTCCTATCAAAAGCACACAGATGTTCTGGACGTAAACTTCACCCTCTGTTGCAGCTTCCAGGTCTCTAATAATGAAATCAACTTCATTAATGATGAGTGTAAAGGTAATGCACACCAAACAACAGCCACACTGGGAAGCTTTCCAAGTGGAAATGTGATGGATACATGATGCAGATGTTGTCTTTCATGAACAATTACATTTCCCTTGATTACACCCTCTTGAGAAGGAAAACCAGAAAAGAAAGCAGTTTACTGATAGCCAACTTTTTTTGTGATTGCTTAAGTGCCTTTCACAGGATAAGATGCAGTAAAAACATTTGAAGGGAAACGTTACAGAGACATTTTCTCAGGCCTCAGATATTCTGTATATCAAGTAAATCTCATGCCTTAGCAATCATCTGCACTCCTTCAGTGCTGCTGGCTTGGTCCACTCCTCATGGGGGAAAGAGGAGCACGACAGTCCTGACCTCTAGGGGCAGCCTAAATAGCTTGCTCTAGTTTTGTTTTGTTATCTTTAAAGTCTTGAAAATTAAGAGCGTGTTTTATTGTGCTCTGTATAAACAGTCAGCTCCCAGTGGGAAAGTTAATTAAAATAGCCAATGCATCATATTACCAACCATCTGAGTAGTGTTCAGTGCTCTCTGTTTTATGGCCTCCTGAACATAATTCAGGTTGTACAGATGCAGGTGCACACAGCCAGAGAGACTTGTAAGATGCTCTTAGTTGTAGGTTCATCACCTGTTAAAACACAACTATTACTGATTGCAAAGACAAAAATGTTTGGTCTAGCCCAATACTGTGCTAAAGAATAAGACACAATCAGTGAAACTGTGACTTAGATTAAATACTAACCCCCTTCCCTTTCCTTTCTCCTTTCTCTTTCCTTGTATTGAATTATTTTCAAGTTTCCAGGCCCGCTTGCTTGAGGTTAAAGGGGCTCAATTTCATTTTGTTTTTCTTTCTGTACCTTTCCATCATCTTAATGGTTTTTCTTTTTATTTTTTCCTTTGCTGGCATTTCTTTAGCTGGTTGATGTCTAAAGTGGATTGTTAAGAACTGATTTTTACAGCTTTTATGTAGGCACCAGTATCCATTCAGGATGGCTTCAAATCCCACTTTAGGTGAGCAGGTTCTCCTCATGCTCCCTTGTCACCCTGGGGAGCAGTGTCCTCTCCAGCTCCGCTGGTGTGCAGCGATTTGGCCGCCACATTTCTGTGGCTGGTAAAGTCATTCCTGCAGATATTTATTTTGGAAAGCACAGTGCTTTCCCTTCAGGATGATGGGCAAGTAGAAGGGGTACTGTGGGAATGCAAGATGGCACTGTATATTCCTCATCTTGTAAGGAAAAGTCTGTGCATGATCCAGTCTTTTAGGTGCTGTTGATGGGAGACCAAGTTTTATTTAGCTGGCTTTATTATCACGTTGTTACCCAAGGCTGTGGGCAGCAGCTCACACCTTTCAATGAGACAGTACCGAAAGTCAGTACTGCAGTACAAAAATGTCCCCACCCTGCCCACCTAAATCTCAATTTTTTCTTTAAATAACCTCCCATTACACAATAATAACCAAAGCTGTGGCCTCTTCATAATGCCACAGCCCTGCTCTGTGCTGTATTCTGGTACAGTAACTCTCTTTCTGCAGGGGGTATCTTAGCAGGCTATGACTGTGCTCTATCTGTTTATTTATAGGCTCAGGATTAATGTAGTGTGGATGAAAAACATGTTTACTTATAGGATTGTGACTAATGTAGTGTGTGCATTCTACATCAGTAAACATTAATGAATATTCCCCTGCGAGAGGCTGAATAAGCAATTGGATTGTGTGATCCCCACACTGAAAGGATGGTGCTGCAGCACTGGCACAGGGTGATTCTGGCTCCATCACAGCAGGATGGAGCTCTGGACCCATTACAGAGGCCAGAAACTGATGTTCCTTTAATGAATAATGACTTGGGGTGCTGAAATGCTTATTGAAGTTAGCCAGGGGTGACATTAAACCTGTGGGATGGCACCGGAAGCACAGAATCCATTTTTTCATGTAAGTACTATTCAGATTTAACAACTGAATATTGAAGATATTGACAAATGACTGAAATTGAGTGTTTGGGGACTATGGCAGCAGCCATACCAGTCATTATGAAATGAGATGGAAAGCAGTGAAAGATCTGACAGAAAGCTCATAAACAGTGATAGCACAGCACCACCCCCGAGGTGTAACCCAGTCACTCCCCCTCAGACCAGTTGTGCTGTATTTGCCCATATGCAGAGCACAGGCAGAGCTGGTTCTCCCAAGCTTTACAGCATCTTCCTTTTACACAGAAGTCTTGACAATGCTGGAAAAAGAAATTCTAGAATCTGGAGATGAGACCTGAATGGGAATTTGAGTAAATCACCATAGAGCACAGCTGCATTTACCCCTTGCATCAGAGCTGACAGCCACGGTAAGGCAGCAAGGTCTCACCTGAAATGATGTTCCTTGCAGCTCAGCACCTCTGTTATCTCTGTGCAACGCAGATGCCTGCCCATGATTGGCACCCTGTGGCTTCCAGCCCCCAGCAAGAGCTGCTGTCTGAGCTATTCTTCAGCTTTCTTTTCCCCTGACAGCTCCCCTTACAGCTTTCCTGCCATCCTACATGTTTGAATTCCTCAAGCAGTTTGTAGTGTGGTTCCTGCAAATCCATCTCAGTGCAGGAGCATGGGCTGGTGTTGAAAAGCCAGGGCAGGTACATGTGCTATATTTGACAGATTAAACTGACATGTTTGTGCATCAAATATTGACTGAGGGAGCTTCACCAGACCCTCCCTAGCTGAAAGGGAGGAGCATTTTTGGCCGTAGCTTGTATGTGACCTTGGGTGTTCTCAGCAGTGGGTCTGGCTGGCAGATGCAGCCTGGGATGGTGGATGCATCCTTTTTGCACTCTCTTGAGGAGTCTTTAAGCCATACCTTCTTCTGGCCTGTTCTTGCCTCTTCCTTCATCCCTTCTGATTTGTCCCTTCATTGCTAAGTGAAGGTGTGAAAAGAAGGGGCCTCCTCTGCAGCTTGTTCTCCTAACACGACCTTGATTGGGTGTTCGAAGCGAACAGAATGTGCTGGGAAAATCCTTCTAGTCCCTGGGCACAATTTGAGAAAGACAGAGAACTTCTGCAGGCAACTTTATGAGATAACCTGCAAGAACAAAAGCTGCCAGCCAGGAGCTGTGCTGCATTGGAGCCCCAAAAGGGTTCTTGGGGTTCTGTGCAACGTCACCGTGCTTCGTTGTCCCCATTAATATTTTATCAAGCAGAAGAGGAAAGTTTCCCTTTGAAGTTATACATTAGGAAATCAGCTTATTATAGCATTAAAATAGTGACAGTTTTGCTTGGGGAAAGGGAAGCAGACAGCCCAGCTATAAATACTGCATGGGAGCGATTAATAACTTCAGGAATAAGCAAGTGTTACAAACTAGAAATTTACTTGCTGTGGCCCCTAAAGCTGAACCTGCTACAGCTCTGATCTTGTTAGTTCATTCTTTCATCCTTTCTGAGCCTAATACAAACCCTTGGGGGAGCACTTCAGGCCTAGATGGTGCCAAGTACTAAGGCACCATAAAAAGAACATTTTCAGAATGATGTGATGGACTAGTTGGGAATGGAGGCAGAAACATACTGGGCTTAGAGTTAAATTTTTCTATCAATTACTGGAATATGGGAAAATGTGTCTATATCTTTATTGTATAGTTACAGATTGTCAGACTAAAAGCTTGCCTGGGAAAAAAAAATCTCTTTGCTAGTGGACATGAAGGAAAGCACCTTGTCTGGTAAGTGTAATAAAAACTGACCAGCACATAGTGCTGTAAAGATGAAAAGTGCTGTAAATGTGTCACTACCTGTTATGTGGTTTATGTGAGAGATTTGTAGCCATTGAGACAAAGCTGCCCATAGGGAGTACACTGGGAATTTGGGAAAGGGGATTGTACTTAAAGGAGTACCAGACAGACAGCTCCTGGTGTAATCCTTCCCATGAAGCTCTTGTTTGAAATCTCTGTTATCAGTGGCTAGACAGTACAATCTAAATACAGACCCATTTGGTCTACAGGGTTATCTCGAGTTCCAGGATCAAAATAGGTCTCAGCATGACAGCTCAGCTGTAATCACACAGAGGGAACCCCCTTCGCTCTCCAGGTCAGTGCAAATGCTGTCACTGAGACTGGGCAAGGGTCTGACATGTTTGCTGGAGTAAGGAGGAAAACATTTTAGAACCCTTTAATAAAAACTAGTTGTGCAAGAAGTGCTTTGCAATGAAATCTCTTTTGATGGGTTTTGCTGAGAAGAAAACTTCATGCTGATCAGCTGATGGCAAGTTTAATTTAGTCTGGTGTTCCCTCAGGAGGCCTTGGCTGCCCCATTTCATTAATCCTCTGTGATTTGTTCATTTGGGAAGGACATTTTTGTCGCTGCTTTTTTAACTACATGTTTGCATAGCTGCTGGCATAACACCGAGTGGATCTGTCAATAATGACTATTTCCTACACTGTTAACAAAAACGTGTCCTGTGCAGACATGGGGAAGTGCTTGGGTGTCTCAGACACGAAGCTGTTTCCTGCCAAAGCCTCCTGCCTCTTTTCTCAGCCCAGATCAGCCCCCTGCTCTTCCCTCGTGTCCCCAGTATTGTTCTGGGGAGAAAAAACAACATCTTTATTGGGATTTCATGCATAAATTCAAAGGCCCTTAATGATTACAACTAAAATCTTGGCCTGTCTTATCCCTTGTTATATCTAGCTAATGTGTTATCCCTAACAAAAGTGAAATGAACAAGGTAATCCTTAAAGTTAATAACTTCAGGAATCAATAATAATTCTAGATGCCGTGATTTGCTCTCTGCTTTCAAATTTAGCTCAGTAAACTATGTCCCTTCAGCTCCTCTGATAGAAAATGGCCAGAAGAACCCCTTTGAAGTGATGGGCTTTTATGGCTTGTTATCTGTTAATAGTATTTATAATCTAGTGGAGAACAACTTTCCAAATCTGTTTGAAATATTTTGAAGCTGCTTATCATGATGTAGCATTATAATCCAGCACTAATTCACATTAGCCAAGGTTTGGATTTCAATTTACAGTTGCAATACTTAGGTTTATTTAGCCAAACCACTGGCACTGGTGTGGTGTTCATACAAACGAGGTGCAGGTACACAGCTCTCTTCCACATTGCCCTTGCAACTTTGGACCAATTTTCTAAATTACGTGCAAAAAAAAGATTTTTGGGTTTTTAAAGTTTTTAAATCCAGAGGGCTCTGAAGAAAAACAAGGCATGTATTTCCTTGGTATCAAACCTGCCTCTAGTGCTGTCTCTAACCCTGACAGAATGAAGTGGCTTAGCATCCCAGTCCTGCCTGGTGTGTTTATGGCCAATCTTGCCTTGGTGGTAACAAACCCAAGCTGGGAGAAAGTGGCAATGTGCAGATCAGGAGGTGCATTTCCCAATGTGCCACTGGGCTGAGTTCAAAGTGGTTTCTTTTACCATTTCATCCCCTGAATTACTTGAACAGGATTCACTCATTCTCCTGGCATCTCTGTGCATATTGCACAAGTGCCCTGCAGTACAAAACACAAATAAACATCAAAGCGGTGAAAATAATTTGACTTCCTCATCTTTTTGGATGTCTTTTTTTTATTATTTATTTTATATATTTAATTCCTGAAGTAGCCTGTGGCTGATATTAAAGTGCAAGTATTTGAAATAAAGTTGACAGGAGGTTATCTTCCTGGAAAAAAGGAAACTTTTAAAGTGATGTGATCAGACCCTGAAGTCTGAAAAAAAATAGAATAGAATGGAGGAGGCTTCCTTTCAACAGAAAAAGCCTGAGCTAAAAATGAAAATTTTCCTAGTTTTCCTAGTTTTTGTCAGCTCTCTGCTGTGGGCCAGGACCTTGGCAGTACCCCTGGGGAGCAGAGGAGCAAGAGGGAGCGCAGAAGTGCCTGTAGCTGTTCTGCTGTTCTTGACCTATCCATATCTCTGTTCTCTCCCTCTCTCACACTTTAATTTTGGGTGGTATCTCTATGTCCCACAAGTAGCTGCTGCAGCACCTGGGCAAGGTTGCTTATCTCAGGGTGTTCGTGGTTTGGCAACTGGCAGCAATGGAATCTGAGGAAATATTTCTTCAAAGGGAGTATTGGCAAGCAGCGCTTTTGTGGAAACAGCTTCATGTAGACTCGGATTTATACGGTGCTTTAAAAATAAATCATAAATGGAAAGTGGGAAATGATGTGCCCTTCTGTGCTGGGAGGGTGGGAGGGTTTGGAGCAGGGGGGAACACGGTGGGGCTATTCCAGCCTCCCCTCTTCCTGGGCTCGCTGCCCACTGACCTGCCTGCTCTTGCTCCTGACATTTTTATAAAAAAGGTTTGGGATGCACAGCGGTGGTTATTGTGTCAAGGCAGCTAATTGGGGAATTGCTGAGAAAAACAGTCCTTTTGGAAACTTTCTCCTGGGTGTTGATGCTGCATTTCACCCCTGTAAACCTGGCAAGCAGCTGCTGAGGCTGCTTCTCTGCTTTGGTCACATCTGGCCTTTGTTTGCACTTCCTTGTCACCATTTAACTCCATGGATTTCATAGAATCATAGAACGGCTTGGGTTGGAAGGGTCCTTAAAGATCAACACGTTCCAACCCCTCCTCCCCTTCCATGGGCGAGGATACCACTCACTACCCCAGGTTGCTCAAGGTCCCGCCAAACCTGACCAGCTCATTTTATGGCCAAATTTTCACTTTGTCTTCCAGGGCTGTGAGGGTGTGAGAACACCTGAGTGTCTGGAGAGCCCCTGTGCCCGTGGGCCCGGCGCCCACCACGCAGCTCTGGCTCCTGGGCAGCACATGCACCTCTCCTGCTCCTCGTGTCACCCCACAGCCCGTTCTAATGAAACCTTTTAATGCAGAGGGGTGAACCTGGGAGTGACCCCGAGGTCTGTTAGCGCTTGAGCAGGGATGGGATGTGGCACCCTGTCATTCCCAGCCTGCCCTGGTATGCTCCTGGCTGGCCGGAGCAGGGGGCACAGCTCCCGCTGCCCACACCCCGCTGCTGGTGTGGCACAGGAGCCCCAGCAGCCGCTCCATGCCAGCACTGCAGCTGCTGCTCAGGGGTGTGCCTGCCCATCGCTTCTCATCATCAGTGGGATGGCACCGTGGAAGTGTGCAGCTCTCCCGCAAGGGCACTTTGGGAAGCTGAGCACCCTCAGGCACTCGATGGGAGCTGTCAAGCTCCTCACAACCCCTTTTGCACTTGGTTATCTTCTGCTGTGCTGTGGGCTCTGTCCTCCTGCTGCAGACCTGGCCCCAGGCTCTGTACCTCTGCTGGCTCTCACGTATCACTCCCTTCAATCCAGGCACTGTTCCCGAGCAGAAGCAGCTTTGATATTTGCAGGCAAGGGTAGCCCAGACTCATCTAGCTCTAGGTGTTTCATTACTCCAGTTGCACTGGGGAAATATAATGTTTAATGGCTTTGTGTCACTTGATCTAACAGGCCCCTCTTGGGCCATGTAACATGACTGTAGAAATGGTGTTGAATTTGCAGCAGTTAAAATTTTTCCGTGTCCTGCCAGGACTTGCTCCCTCCCACTGCTCACCAGTTTGGAGCAGGTTCCATTTTGTTGCCCTGGTGGGGAGGATGGAGCCATTCTGGCAATATGAGCTACTGGCTCTCTCCTCCTTCCTCTCTGACTGTCAGATGAGACAGAGTAGAAAATTGCATGTCTACTTTCCACAAGCAGCTACAAGTCATTGAACTTCCATAAAAACCAGCTTGTGATACTCTTGTATTTCAGCTTGTCTAACTTGCTTGTTTACTCACTAATTTTTCTAGCTTCAGCAGCTTGTAATGGAATATTGGTTATTAGCAGGAATTAGTGGGATTTGGCTGCTTAGCTTTCCAGAGTAGGCTTGTTTGCTTCTGTATAGGTTATGTGCAGATATGAAATCTGAATTTAAACAACCAAAAGTTCATTAAAAATATTGGCAGCATATTTTAATCATGAGGACCATTTTCCTTGTTCCTTCCCTACACCGTCAGGTGCTTTGGAACTATTCCTCCTTCAAAACACCCTTGATTTAATTTACCATTCTTTCTCTAGGTGTCCTTTGCTCCCTGCATTTAGTAGACGTCTTGAGCCCAAATATTTGTAGGGGACATTGTCAGAAGAATCCTCTGTGGCGTGTGCTGATTGACATTTCAAATGCGTGGTTTCTTCCCTCTGCCCTCAGAGTTCATTACTCCAGTGAAAGACACTAATTATGGCTTGAGGCCGGCTCCTGTTGGCACAACAGAGCTGAGGAGGGAGGTTCACCTGGAGTAGGTGAGGAAGAAGCAGCTGAAAGGCTGCTGGTTCCTCTGGGACTGGGGGTAGTGCCTACCTGGGAAAGCCACTCCTCACAGAGGAGGGATATTCTGCCCCTCTCTGCCCTTAGCCCTTTAGTATCCTCCTTTCCTCTCCATAAATGTGTCCTCTGGTGTACCTTTGTACAAGATGTGTGGCATTACTGGTGCTTTCCAGTACAGGACTCTGGCTCCTGCCCCCATCCATAGCCCACTATAGCACAGGCACCTTTCCACACTCTTTAGTTTCCATTTTACACTACTGGGAACATGTTTTGATGCAAACTTCTTTTTCAAGTGCACTCTAGAAACAATGATTTCAGGAACACAGAAAACATGACAGGTGTGTTAGTCCTCATGCAATGCAGAATGCTGGTGGGTTCAGTTAAGAAAATTATGAATACTGCAAAGAATGGTTCAGATAAAATGAAGGAATTCTCTGGTAGCATTACATATTCTTCACGGCTTTGTATGCTATTTATAGCAATATATTTGGCGATCCAGATTGAACACACTGTCCTTGCAACTTTCAGATTTGGAGCTGGTAGAACAAGGGTACTGCATGTCTGTGTGCAGCTGCACATTGAGTGCTGAGATTGTATTTGTGGGGGCGGTTCTTGGCCTTTTTTTAAGGAAAAAAAGCTTTTGTGCTTAGGTTGGCTCTCTGCATTTCTAAGATCCCATTTCTCTCTGACTTTGCAGTCTGTCAAACAGAGGCTTTCAACTCTCGTTTTATTGCTTCTGTAGTGGCTTTGGGACCACCACCTCTTGTTCTCTCCTCAGCTTTGCTCCTGGCAGTGTGTTCAGCTGAGCTGTGGGCAAGCAAAGGCACTTAGCTGCTGGCTGAGGCAAATGTGGCTCTGAGAGCGAGGGAGTGTCTTTGCTTCCAGTGCTGCTGCAATGTTTTTCACCTACTACAGACACGCTCCTTCTGCCACCTCTAATTCTGGCAGATTAAAGATTTCATCTGTTCTTAGGAGCACCTTTTGCTATTAAAAGCAAAAGGAACTCATGGTTTTCAGTCATTTAGAAGTGTAGAAAAATTTCATCCTGAATCAGATCTTGATTTTTTTTAAGGCTGTGACAGTGGCATAAGTAAATAATGAAGACCTAGGAGAGATTACAATGGAAAGAGGCTGTACCAAACAGATCTATGTGAAGAAAAGACAGTCTCTTCTCTATCCTACATCTCCTACATAAAATTCCTACATGTTTTCTTCTTTGATAATAATAAGCCTTTTTACCCAATGTATTTCTCGAGGCTGTGGTCTAGTTATCAGCTACAGACTTTAATGAGGTTCAAATCTGGTGCTGGACTCCTCATCCTGAACAACCAGTCTGTTGTCAGCCATCACTCAAACCTCTGATTTCTCCCTTGAATCAAAAATGTGCAGTGCCCCCCTGCTTTCTTTTGGCACACTCTGCACTTTTCCTCTCATTTTCTGGCTCTCTTGAGCTTTAACAGTATGCTGGGAAATAATAAGAGAAAAGATAAAGAGTTGATTTAATGCTTAGCAAATACTGGAAGGAGGTTTGTACATGTGATTAGAATTTATTTGTTCTGTTCTTAGGTAGTGGAGGAGGGTTTGATGTAATAGCTAAGAACATGCATGGCAGAAGTTGCTGAAGAAGGCTTTTCAATGGTGACAACTATGAATTTAAAATTAGCTACTGCAAGTCATAGCTAAAGAAACCTTTATGGAGCAGAGAGGGATTTCTCACCAGTGTGGAGACAGCTACAGTCAACAGGCACAAATCCATGGCAGGCAGCTGCAGGGAATTTGAGGTGTGCCAGAAATTTTCTAGGAAATGCAGTGGTGAGAGAGGCTTGGGAAAGGTAGAAGAGATTATCTTGCAAATTAAAAAGTTTCCTTCTTCTCTGAAGTGGCATCAGGCCCCCAATCAAACCCTGTTCTTGGGCTGAGGAGCAGCAAGTGGTCACAGAGCCGTAATGCTGAGTTCTGGCTTGGGCCAGTGGCTTCTGAAGCATCTCCCGGGCTCATGAGTGTGTGTGAGACAGAGAATCTGGAAATGCTGAGCTGCTCCATGTCCAAACTGTGGTGTGGGGGTGTTATAAGAATGTTCTGAAGTAAAGACCTCATTAGTCTGCAATAAATGAAAGGCAAAGGCAAAGAAGAAAGGAAGGAAGTCAAGGGTGATGGGAACTGGAAAGAGAATAAAAAGCTGGGTATTTAGAAGAAGAAGAGATCCCTGTTTGAGCAGATAGTCTTGTAAAAAACTGATATAAAAGTAAACTTAATTTGCTTCCTATCATGACATTGCAGCAACATAACATAAGGTTGGAATAAATCTTGAAAAGGTTTAGAATACAGAGAATACAGAGTAAGGCTTGATCAAATCATTTGTGTATGAAGAATGAAAGAACATGTAGGAAAATGGAGTTGTACTGCAGAAAAAAGTCTGTTACAGAAGGAAAATAGACATGTGGTTCCAGTTCAGCAAAGGCTGTAAATGATGCTTTCATCTTTCTCTGCTGAACATGAGGGGACTTTGTAATGAGCTGGCAGGAAAGAAGGTGCAGAGTCAAACCTCAGACCAGCTGGAAACTGAGGAACTGGATGGATAAAGGGACTGGCGAAGCCCAAGGGACACAGCCACCCCTTGCTGGCTTCCCGAGGTACAAAGCAGCTATGGCCCAAGGGCCATCTCCAGCCACTTCCAGGATGAGCCCTTAGTGATTCCACAGGGAGATGAGAGCAAGTAACACTCCACTGGCCTACAAGTTGAAATATTAAAAACATACCTAAATTGGCTATCAAATAAGAACCTCAATAGCCTTTAAAAATGTTTTGTTGTTTCTGGTTTTGATGGCAGTAAGAGCAACAGAGAGAAATTAATGGAACATATTTGAAGTGAGACACTGTTAGCAAAATACAGTGTTTTTTTTTTTTTTTTGAGATTTATGGATGGTAGGGAAAAACCAAAAGAGAGAGAAAGCATAGGGAGCCAAATGAACTGTCAGAGCTAAAAAGTGTCGTCATTCTGGAAGCAGCTGAAAAAAGTCAATAGAAGACAATTGACTTTAGATAAATTGTCAAAAAAATGTCAGCACTTGAGGCTCAGAGAAAGGCCTCTTGACAGTGGAAACTCATCATTTTCCTTGATAAAAGTCTGTTAAGATTATTAGAAATGCATTGATAAGAAGTTTATAGAGCAGCTTTGAAAATAAATGATGAAAGGAAGACGACAAAGAGCAGCTCTGCCAGAGGTAGGAGAGCAAGAGTTCTGTAGCAGAATGACCTCTGAAAGAGAGGGAAAATGGAAAGAGAGGATATGAAATACATTTTTCTTGATTTCTACTTTTTTTATGGTGACAAAATACTTTGATATGGAATGCTAAAGAAATTTCTTCTAAAACTGTAATTCCCTAAACCGTAGTGACCACCATGAAGGTTGAGATGTACAAGTGACTGCTCTGGTAGCAAGAGTGCTTGTACCATGATCTTTGCTTATAACAGTGGATGTTTACTCATGGGAATTGTCCATTTGCTCTTTTCCGTGCAAAATGTGAGGAGAAAACCAGATTTTTACAATACTTTCATTCAAGCAGTCTGGGGTTCCACAATACAGCACTGAAACCCAGCAGCAGCAGCACGGAGGAATCCTGGGTGGCCCAGGTTTGTGAGATTCTGAATTGGGACACACAACAAATCAGAGCCCTCTTTAACCCTTCGGAAATCCCTTCTGTGGGAATGCCCTTCCCTGGATTCACTGCTCCTGCCCAGCAGTGCTGAAGGCAAGACGTTGATGCTGAAATGCTCCAGACGCTTCTGTGGATGCTGTGAATCCACTGGGCTGAAGGAGGAAGGGGTCAAACAATTTCTCTGCTTTAAAAAGAAAGTCCAGAATTATGGAAAGGGTATAATTGCTCTTATCCCAGTGCCTGAGCTTGAGCAGCAGGAAAGCTCCTTACAGAGAGGTTCTCCTTATGCCTTCTCTGAAATAGCAACACAGAGACAAGGTGTTAACCTTGGGGACTGCCTGTGTCCATCACCTCCTGGTTCCTGGGATCCCCATTTACTTGGGTTTGACTTCCTTGATGCCACTAAAGGGGGATGTGGAGTCTCCTCTGCACCCGTGTGAAGGAGATTTGCAGGCAGAGTGAAATACTATGGTTGAAAGACTTTATCTTGATGTGATTTATTTAACTCATGAAAAATGTAAGAAGATGGAATTATATTGGCACCATATATCACATTGCTGGGTGAAAAATTAAGATATATTAGTGGAATTTAAGTGACTAGTTTATCATTGGATTTGCATTATGATTAGCCCAGCTGTCTCTGCAGTGTGCTCTGCCCTGAGTGTGGGCAAGAAAGCAGCAGGCAGGATGTCCAAGTGCTTTAGGAACTCAAAGCACACAGAGGTGTGTGGCTATTATGGAGTCATGTCTTGGTCTGTATTTTGATGATATCAGGCTTGATAGAGTGGCAGGAGAAAAATTAAGAGGGAGGATTTCCAGTAAGCAGGAGGCATTAGTGAAACTCATCGGGTTTTGTTCAAGACTGAGGAACAAAGGTGAGGCAAATTGCAGGACAAAGGGAAATCTAAAGTGTGTTCTCTGAAATACTGTAATTTGTCAGTACCAGCAGAAGGAGAGAGGAATTCCAGTAATCAGCAAAAGAGGAAAAATTCTTAAGAAATCATGAAGAATCCTGTTCATGCAAAGGTTTTTTGCTTATTAATAAAAATCAAGGAAGAACACCAAAGTAGTTAATGAAAATTGTAGTTAAGGTTATTTTCTAATCTAACCTTAGTTATATATTTTATTCTTTTTGTAAACACTTTCAGGTCCTAGAAGGTAATAATCTTGAATTAAAATAATTTGAATTGAATTGCATTCTAGAAGTATTCAATACTTTCATACTAGAGTTTTTGAGAAACACAGATTTTAATTCTCAATTCGAACCTTCAAAACCAAACAAAATTTGTAATTTAATAGCATATATTCTTAGCTTTATTATCTCTGCTTTTGACCTCATCCCTTCTGCTGTGGTTGACTTGGTGGTTTCAATTTCAGGCTAAAATGCAGATTAAAGGGGTGTCTAAAGGGTGCAGTGCCCATCAAAGCATGGCTGGATGGTGCTGGGCTTCCTCTCCCTGGGCTCCTCAAGGTGCCTGCACGGCACAGCACCAAGGCCAGGATTTAAAGGAGTTCTTGAAAATTTCATGTAAGATGCAACTGCACAAATTACCAGTTCTAAGGTTATGGATAGAAAAGCGCTGTCCAAGGGAAAACGACATCATGTTTAAAATCTAGACTGACTAAGTGGCTTAAGAGGGCAAAATTTAATTAAATGCCTGGAGCCAGCCTGAACTGTCGGGAATAAATCTAAATTAAATATGATTACAAAGTGATCTAATAGAATGAGATAAGTTATAAATAAATTAGACGTAGCTTGTGCGACAGAAACAAATCAACAGAAAGGCCTTGGGTGTATATCAGTCCTGGTACATTTTTATGACACAGATCAAAATAGGATGAGAATTCCTGACTGTACAGCAGAAAGGAGCCTATAAACATGATTGACAAATCTGCCAACAAAAGTTGAGTCCGTGGGGGGTGGAGATGGATCATGCAGCAGTTTCTGTGTAACGTGCTCTTGGTTGCTGAGAGGTTATGAGTTATTACAAAAAGGCTGGGTTGCTGCTCTGCTTCTTTTAACAGCAGAAATGGTGGTAGATTTCAATGGAGAACTCTTGATACAGAAATTAAATGCCGTTCCCAAAACACACTTTATGGTTTTACCTTACTTTCTGCCAGGGAAACAAGGCTTGTGACTGCAAAGATAAGCCAGGGAAATTGTCTACTAAATTGGAATACTCTTCGTAGTTAATCCAGGTCACAATTAACAGGGTAATCCAAGGATTTGATCGCTGATAAAAAAACATTTGCTGCATGATTTTGTGTTGCAAAAAGCAAACTGTAATTAACTTGTAGCTGTTGCTTGAGATGAGCCAATAAATAAATTAAGATGAGGTTGGCCGCTTAGCAAATTGTATCAGCAAAAAGACAAACCAAATCAAAAGGCGCCTCAACGGTGGCAAATACCAGTGTTTTAACAGCTGGCATGGGCAAGCTCTTCCCCAATTAAAACAACTTCAAAGAGAATGCCTAGACTTCTATTATGAGAGAAATAATCTTAGAAAAAGGGAATGTGTACAAACACGACAAATCTTCATGTTCAGCCTATTGCCCTCTGAATATTTGTGGGTTAATTATGATTTCTCTTGGCACAGTGACACACGGCAGGTTCAGGGGAGAGAAGCGTGTAAAGAGCAGACCCAAGAGAAAAAGAGCCAGTGAAAACAAATACTTGAAATCTGACTATATCGATGTTTTTTTTAAAGGCAAATGTGATCAGGAGTGTCAGGAGGCAGGTGAGGCTGCCTGTGGAAAGCTGGTCTTGTGGGACCAGGGAGTGCAACTGTCCCATTCTGGCTGGCAAAACGACAGAGTTTGGTGGTATCAGATCACTTACTCCTCAGCAGATGCCAGGATCAAAAACCAACCAGCATTTTTGCTGAACTCCCCTTGGAAAGCCTTGAGGGAATCCCAGGCACAGGGTAGCCTGGAGTGCTGTGTGCTTTGAAGGGATCCTTCCGTGGCAGGAGCTGGGGTGCTGTGGGGCTCCAGGCTCTCTCTTTGGTTCCACATGTGTTGTGGAGTGGCAGGGAGGATCTTGTTTTCTGCTCAAAAAAGGAAATAAATGTCTCTCTGATATAAAGACTGCATCTGTTTCAAAGCTAGAAGGAAAAGAAGAACCCCCTTTTTCTGGTCTGCAAGTGTCACATTGCTCATGGGAATGTTTGCCATGGTCCTTGGGGCAGTGTAGGGTTGCCTGTTGTGTTCTTACCACCCCCAGCACCCACATTTGTGTGGCTGCTCAGCCTGGGCAGTACAGCACAGACACAGCTACAGCCCACATTTAGCTCTACTTTTCAGGGTAAGAGAGGTCAGATTTTTTACAAAATGGTGGTTCTTTCAGCCTGTGTTTCATTATTTGGTCACAGAGCCTATTGCCGAGACTGATGATCAGCAAAATAAGACTATCAAATCCCCCTAAGCTGCCTCTTTCTTTTGGGTAAAAGCACAATGTTGTCTTTTATTTTCTAGTCCTTATCTTGCTTTTTTTAGTACAGTGTGAACTGATGCTGGCATGGAAAAACATGACAGTTCCCTGAATCAGCAGTCATAGGTTTTAGAATGAATAGGGCTTCTGTGGGAAATTTATTAGGTTTAGAAACAGAATCACAATGGTGGTGGATAAAGCAGACAGGAATATAACCTTGAGGAAAGAAAATGAAGCAGTCTTCTTCCCAGTCCTCGGCCTATTTTTCAAGATGGCTCTGTAAAAACTCAAACAACTATTTCCCAACCATCCTTTTAATTACTATTATTATTGTTGTTACTACCATCGTTATTATCATTAATGTATTTCTCCGTTTTGCTCTGCCTGCCCCACGCCCTCAGCAACAGGGTGTGCTAATGGCAGTGTTGCAGGAATGGTGCCTGTAGCTGCCTTTAGTGGAAGAGGGAAGTGAGATGAGCATTTTTAAATGGGGGTTGTAACTTGGCGTTCTCTGCAGGAGGGGATGCAGGGGAGCTGACAGTCAGCAATTGCTGTATCACTTCCCTTCCCTGCCTGGCATGGGACTTTGATCTCAGCAGGAAAAATGTCTTTTGAGAAAAGGCTTCACAAATCACACCCCTATCACATTAAGTAGGTTGTAGCCTCAGGACCTGAATTTGTCCAGCGAGTGTGACTTGATCTGTGCTTTCCTTGCACAGCTGCTCTTACTTCAAACACCAGTCTCAGCCTGAGTAGGCCAGAGCTGCTTTGTGGGGGTTAAGCTCAGGCCCCGTGGCCGAGCACGGCAGTGGGACATGCAGGAGGTGTGGGTGGGGGCACCTCTGCACCGATGGGACAGGCAGGACTGGCCCCAGGCACTGCTCCGCAGGTGCACCCCTGCTATGGATGTAACCCTGCTATGGATGTAACCCTGCTATGGATGTAACCCTGCTATGGATGCACCCCTGCTATGGATGCACCCCTGCTATGGATGCACCCCTGCTATGGATGCACCCCTGCTATGGATGTAACCCTCCTATGGGTGCAACCCTGCTGTGGATGTAACCCTCCTATGAGTGCAACCCTGCTATGGATGTAACCCTGCTATGGGTGCAACCCTCCTATGGATGTAACCCTCCTATGGATGTAACCCTCCTATGGGTGTAAACCTGCTCTCCCTGCCCTGCGGAACTGAGCAGAGCAAATACTTTCCAGTAGCTCCTTTCCCTGAGAAATGCAGCCTTTTTCTCAGCATGAGTGTCCCTAACCCAGCTGCACTGTGAGTTTACGCCGTGGTGGCTGTTTGGTGGGCTCAGCTGGGAACGGGAGCTGTGGCCTGGTGTTGCTGGCAGAGGCACAGCCTCTGCTGTGGGGGCTGCTGATTCTGGGCTGGCCTTAGGAGCTGGTGAACCACATTTGCAGGGCTATTGGATTAAACCACAGTTAAATGAACACCCGAGGAGAGAAAATACAGAGCTGGCACAAATGCTGTCAATATGAACTATTTCACACAAGCATTTGCCAAGCCACCACAGGGACCTTTTTATTGCTTTCATATTGGAATCCCTTTGCCAGCCTTATTTGTTAATGATATCCATGCAGGAAAAACGCAGTGCAAATACTCTGGGTCAGAGTTACAGCTGACTTTGCTGCCCTGCTTAGTCTGGGGGTTTGTCCTTGTGCACTAAGGTAGAGGGGACTTGTTCCTGGTCAAGAACTAGCAAAACACATTCATAATTAGATATAAAATGCATTTACTTACAAGACATTAGTCATCCTCACCATTTCAAGTAACTAATGTCATTGGTGAAGTTAACTCTCCTTAATTCACACCCGGAGAAAAGCCAGGATAAGTAATTGTCTGTTGTTGGCATCTTAATTTTGGAGCTCAGCGTAATATATTTGGTTGCTTGTTTCATAGATCTAATCATTCCTTTATTTGATATCCCTACCCTAGCTGGCATTCATCCTGTAGTTTCATTAAAGTGCACAGGATATCAAGATAAATCAATCAGCCTTTTCTCTTCATCATGGGACAAGTTTTCTCCTGCAGGGGAGGGAGCCCTTTGTCACTTACTAAGCTCTGGCATCCCTTAGCTGCTGTTTCATTGCACCTTGGGTTGCTGCTGAGCTGCCCTCCCATGGACTGGCTGGTCTTGGGTTCAGAAGCTGATGGACTTTGCAGAGCTGGTTTTATGAACTTGGTAATCTTGAAAGACCTTATTCTTAAAGATCTTTTCCAACTTAAACAAGTTCATGATTCTGAAGAGCTGCTGTTCAAGCTGTCAGAAAAAGCTGTAGCTGCTGCCCTGCTCCGCTGAAAATGGTGTGCTCTGGTCGTGTCCCTGGCCCTTCACAAACCAAAGGGGCCGAGCAAGGCTCAGTGTGCCCAGAGCTGGAGGGAGGATGCCTGGTTACTGCCATTGCCCAGCTCCTCGGGCCATGCTGGGCTCGGGCAGGGGTGGGCATGGTGCCCACACGGGCTGTGGCCACTGGCATCACTCACTGCTGGCTGGGGCTTGGCAGCAACTCTAGCTTTGGACTAGATTTCCATTTTTATTACTGCTGCACTTAGAAAAAATGAGAAAGTTAGTTATATCTGTGTTCACATTCACATCTCCATTGTTAGCCATGACCCAACATGCCACATTTTGCTGTTGCAGCACCCAAGTGAAATTGCATTTCTTAATAGGGAAACTCAGCTACACGGAGTCTGCAAGGGGCTCTGCAGAGCAGTAATAACTGCTTGTTCACCTGGCAAAGTGGAAAGGAAGTTTGGTTGTTGCTTTGAGCATAATTTTTGCTGCTTCTCTGCCGTGTTAGACTTGGATTCAATATTAAATAAATCAGAATTCATGAAAAAGGCTGCTCCTTTTCATGGCATTAAATGGATTTTGAATACTGCACTGAACTGACAAAAATGGCAGTGAAGGCAATGGTTGCACAGACTGCAGACCTTTAGACTGCATTTGAAAAGGACCTAAGTATATTCTAAAGCTGGCTTTCAAATATTTGTATATTTTCTTACCTCTTCCTGCTCCACTCTCCCTCTCCCCCAGAAAATAACAAATATGTTTTCAAATATTCAACTGGGAAAGTTTCAGCATAAATATATGTAAATTTTAAACCTGTTTAAAGGAATATTGTCAGGTGTGTTTCTTTAAATAACTTCCAACGTCTTTGTTTACTTCTCTTGTACAGTTTTTAAAAGTGCAGAAATAATCCTCCTTGACCCATTGAAGCCTCTTCCCATTTATCAAACATTGATTTTTGTGTGTTTCTATTAGAGCTTGAAATTAGCGGAACTTTGCTGGTAATTAAAATACAAATTATCATAGCAGTAGCCTTTGCATATGTAGATCACTTCATAGAAACACCAAGATAGTGATCTGTAGCTGTTACGTATCATTTATATTTACACGTAAAAACCGAGGGAAAATTGTTTAATACAATAACATGTTCACTTAGAGAAAACCCACCTCCCCTCTGCCTGGAGAGAGACAAGGCTCCTCCTGGGATGGTCAGACCCTGGCTGGCAGCAGTCTGGTGCTGCATCTCCTGGCCCTGGAAGGGGCTGGTGGGTGCTGGGCTCCTGGTGCTGTCACTCCATGGTGGAGTTCCTGCTGTGTGCAGAGCAGAAAAACCTTTCACTTTTCAGTGAGACCATTTGTACCTGCCTTGCTTCCTCCCTGCTCCTGGCAGCACGAGAGACTCTGCCCTGGCCAGGCACGATAAGTTCTGCTGGTTTCTAAGGCAACCATCCCCAGCACATCCATCTGGACACAGTTCAGGAGGCAGAAGGAAATCAAACCCACACCCAAACCCCTCCTGCTTGTCCAGGTGTGGGTAACAGAAAATCACGTAACAGTGAGCAGACACACATCTCTGTCACCTGAGCATCTTCAGCAGACCACTGCACAGCGTCCTGAAGATGCTCACGGCTTGAAGTGGAAGTAAATAAATTGTCAATTGGGTCACTCCCATCATTTCTGTGTGAACAGAGAGCAGCACCCTCTCTGTAACTGGGAGAAATCCCTGATGGGATGGGCGTCCAGAGCTGAGTTTCGTTGTCTGACTCCACTTTTTACAGGAGGCTGTAGATCTGGGTGCTCACAGCCTGTGTGGGTGTGCATGTTGTGTGTGAGTTACACCATCAAGGGTCATAGGAAATGATGAACTGTGTGAGATTATGAAGTTTAAAATAAGTAGGTTGAAATTTGAAGAGTAATGTTTAAACAACGACACTCACACTTGGACAGCAGAGAGTTTTACCTGAATTTAAGCAGAGGAGGTGTGTTCCCTGGGTCAGCGACTGGAAACCTTATGTTAGAGGAACTAATGATTTCTTGTTCTTTTATCCAGGGTGCAGCAGAGGTGTGAACCACAAAGAGGTGCAGATGGCATTGCTTTGCAGAATTCCTGCCAAAGGTTTTAGGTGTGAGTCAGGTTGGGAATGATGCTCACCCTGCTTTGGCAGTTGACTGCAGTGAGAATCATTTATGTTTTGTGAATAAAGCTTCAATGACACAATGGCCCCACTAAAAATAAAAAGAATTTGGTTTAAAAAAGCAATCTTTATTCAAAATAGGTGATTTTGTCCTGATATGTTGCTAAAATTCTGTCCTGATATTTTGCTTCATTCCTTTAGGAAGAAAGTACTTGACTGCATTTCACAGTGGGAGGTGAGCATGTGATGCCTTAGGTTTTAACTTTTATATTTTTCAAATCCTGTACTGCCTAGTGTGTAAGTCTGAAGTTTCTTGTGGCCTGTTAGCTGCTGTTCTCTCATGCTGGTTAGACATAACAAACCTCTCGAGGTGTGCGCTCCAAGGACACCTAGAGATTCCCAGGCCCCAAAATATGTAAACTAAGGCCTCTGAAGAGGAGGCCAAACTTGGGGTAGTTACATAATTAACTGGGGTTGTAATTAGAGATTTGATCCTGATATGCAAATGGGCCAAACTTCTAAAAGTGTGAAGCACTCATGACCCGTCCATTTTGGGTGTAGGCTTTGACTCCCCAGGGTGTACCTTTGAAGGCCCTTCAATAAATACCTACTTTTATTCCCTTATTCTTGTCCAGTCTCTGTTTTTAGGTGGCCACTTCAGGCATCGCATGCATAAAACTCCCCATGACTCTTAGAACAGCATATTTGGGGGGGGTGGGGGAGAAAGAAAAAATCTCTTGGGTGTGAGTTGTCTGTTGATTTCTCAGACAGGCAGTGAGTTTCTCAGGTGACTGTAAGCAAGAAGCTTTTACCCTTTTTCGGGGTCTCCTGCTGCTGGGTATGATGTGCCCTGAGGACACTCGTGGTGGCAGCTTTGCACCAGGGCTGGGTCTGCTCGGGCTGGGTCTGTGTCACTGGGGAAGGTCACTGGCACCTCACCCAGGATCGATTGTACTGCTGTAGTTGAATAAAGGTTAAAGGAAAAGTTTTCTACCATATGAAGTGGGTATTGATTTCCTGAAGGCTACTGGGAATTGCACTATGGCTACACTTTCTTTTACTGAGATAGTGTCACTTTTTTTCCCTTTTCATTTTTATTAAGGGCCACAATGTCTCTTTACTCAAGCTCTCTGCAGTCCTTAGTAGTTAAGTGGCTGGCTTTCTGGTTTTGTGAGGGATTGAAATGAGAGTATGATTTTAATGTTCCCTGTTATACCACCCACCAGTTCTGTGTCTATAAAATTTCATTAACTTTAATGATACGATAAAAAAAACTCTTAAGCGCAATAATACAGTGATGATAGAAAGGGAGTAACTCAAAGCAACTCGGAGCACTCCTGTTGTTCGTGCACTCCATATGAGATCACATCTTCAGTAACTCAGAAAGCAAATTTGCAAGATTGGTTTGATTCATTTTGGTACCTCACAGACCGGTGTCACAGGGGTGTGTGCAAACCTCCCTGCGCAGGGGTAGGTTTGGCTTTCACTTGCTGTAGTGCCATGGCTTGCCCTCTTCACTCCCAGCAGTGATGCTGGTGATTCAAAACTTCCACTTAACAGGACACAACTGCTGACTTCTTTTCAAACTCATGGTTTATTCAGCTGTCCAAGGCATCTACAAAGTTATTGCATGCTCTCAAATTCTTCTTGCAGGGAAGGTTTTGTTGTTATGGAAATTTAACACTTAGTACAGCCTTACCTTGAAATTGTCTGGCCCTGCCACAAAACCATCCCAGCTGTCCTTTTACTGTGACCATTCTGTTAGGAAGATGATGATTTGTAATTTATTTTTGCAATAGAATTACTCACTCACTGTGCGTGGGGAGTACAATTTTGCAAGGCTGATTTAATTTGTTTTCTTGTTTCAAGGACAGATATAATCCTATGTTTACAAAGTAATTACGTAGTCCTTCATGTATAATACTTAGGCCACGGAAGTTATCCATCATATAATTAAATGAATGGTGACCCTTTAAAATTTATTGTCACTGGTAAAAAGTCCTCCAAATTTGTGCAGTAAAATACAGCTAAATACAGCTTTACCTAAATTTCAGGTGCTGGTTAAAGTGACCAGTAGTTGTGCTACATTACAATTATGTATTCTTTCCATTGCTTTTCTTTGAAACTAATTCAGGAGCATGAGTATTTAACTAAACTTGGGGTTATTTTTCCATTCACTGGCATTCTGAGGAGGGTTATAGCTGAAACGGAGGATTAGAAAATAATAATTTTGCAACCACCTGAAGTGCCCATGTCACTCATGTCTGTCCTGTAATGTCCAAAGCCTTTGCCAACTGTTTAGAGTATTCAAAATAATGATAATGATTTTTCATTCATTTAGTAAAAGAGAGGGAGAAAATAGAGAGGAGAAACTGAAGTGACCTTTTGTGGTAAGCAGAAATGTGCCAATATTGAAACACAATTATCTGAAGTGCCTGTGGGTACCAGCTTCCTGTTGATAACCTGTGGTGCTAATTACCTGCAAGAATTCAGGGCAGATATTTGTGACTTGAATTAATTGGCTCTTGGGAAAGACGGTGCTTGCAGAGGCTATGGAGAAAAAGAAATACAGAATAGCAAGATGGAAAAGGTGCTTGTGATGACAGTGGGGACTTCTGGTTCCGGTTTCCAACATGTGGTTGTGCCTCAGCCAGTCTGTGAGATGTGGTGTTTGATCACACCCCTTTAACCTTCCCAGTGATTAGAAATGTGATTTGGTAGCTTTTCCACCTCTTTGTCCCTCTATAGCCTTGGAAACCTGTGGGGCAGAAGCAAGCTGGCCAGTTAATCAAAATACAATGTACTGAAAAGTTCAAAATAGTAGAGCAGACTCAATATATTTTTTCTAGAATGGGAGGCATTAATATTCTGTGTCTTTATAGACCGCAGTGTAATGTCAAGGACTGCAACATCAGAGCAGAAAATAGAAAAAAGGCAATAGACTCCCTTGACAAAGATTTTAATTAGAGTGAGTAATGGTACAAAATTAAATAGTGGGTTTTTAGCATGTCTCATTTTGGAAGATACATGGAGTTCTGTGAAGTGGCTCGGAGGACATTTTGTTTTGCAAAAACCGGAATGATTTCCATGGTGAATAAAGTCAGCAACTTTGCTTTTGGATAAAAATGTGCTGAAATGCCCGCTGATGGTGGTGAGGGCAGGATAGCATCCCTTCTGGGGTATGGGGTGCCCATGGCAATTCTCTGCCTAAGCCTTCCTGCTCATCTTCCATAGCTGAGTTAATTTGCACATATCCTGGTGGAGAAGTAAATTGGTCTTACATTTTAAAAGGGATTAGGTGGGATGAGGTTTTTCAAAGAGCTTGGTGCCCACCAGGGTGTTAAAAAGCCAGCAAACTTTTGTGAGGGCTTGAGTCCTGCTGCCTTGAGCATCTGGCCATGGAGCGCCCCAGAAGATGATGCATAATCCAGGGAATTTTTGCAAAGTTAATCTTTACTGCCACACTGAAAAAGCAGCTTTCACATAGCTGCTGAGCCACTGAAGATGTGCTTTAAGCTTCAGAAATGCTCTGCTGCCCCCAGCTCAGCCCCTGTGAGGGCAGCTGATATCCATACACAGTGACAGCAGAATGAGGGCACCTGACTGGGGACCTTTGCTTAGTTAATGCAACCTGAGCATCTCCTAAGTGATAGTCCCACAGTCATACACCATCCAAAGCCAGGGCTGGGCTGAGGGTGTGCTGACACAGTTGTTCTGATCCATGATGCTTCTAAAATGGTGCATTTTGGCCCCTGCTGCCCACTGAAGCCCCTGTCCCCTTGCTGGGCGCAGCTGGATGAGCAGCACTCAGGCAGGCATTGACCTTTTCTTCTGCCCTGGTGACAGATGCTCCTCGCAGACATGTCAAAATGTGTTCTTTCTACTCCCTCTCTCCTTTTCAGGTTGTCTTTTTATTGATTAGTCCAGGCAGGTAAATCTGAGCCTAAAGTAATTACCTTCTCTTTGTTTCATAAGGTCCCTGGGCCCAATATATTTTAATGACTTTCCTCCCCTTTAATGGATATCAAATGACTCTTCATGACATCCATCATTTCTCCTCAGTGACCCTGTTGGCTGGTTACAGCTGGTTCAGACAATTCTGGGCAAACAGGCCTTTTAAAGATAATTAACATTCAAAAAGGTCAGTTATCCTTGCAGGCCTGCATGCTGATGTTCAGCTGTGAGTAAAAGAGTTTATCTACCCTTTATTATAAACACCCAATTGAAAACCCTAAGCACAGCCAAATCCATTTGTAAAAATCCCACACAGGTCTGGCTTTCGCCTCACAGCATATGAATATTGAGCTTTTAATTTTTTCCAATTCCTTCCACCAGCAAAGGGCTCAGCTATATCAATTCCTATCAAATTTTTACAAATATCAGCTTCTCCCGCTACCTCCTGCCTGCCTACATCCAGCACTTGCATCCTCAGAGAAACATTTGCACTTCTTCATCCCCCAACAGCATTGATGAATGAACTTAGAGCTGTAGGAGCTCTAACCTAAGAATCCACTCCCTTGTTCATCTTCTCCTGCCTCCATGCTCCTTTCTCCAGGAAAAGCGCTTGCTTTGGACCTGCACATTTATATATATTTATATACATACATGTGCATATGAATATATAGGCATGAGAAGAAGCATTAACTCTGTAAGATGATGGGTGCTTTCCTGGACTGGAACAACTGCAAGGGGAGCTCTGTGTGATCTTGTGATACAGAATGTCCATGGAATATATTTAAGGAATTGCAAGGCCTGGAGATTTTGATTAGCTGGCAGGGTAGTTTTGCCGATACTGCCTGTTCTGGCTGAAGGAAATGGCTTGGTCTCTTTGTTTCTAAATGAGATTGAGACAGATAAGGATTTAACCCAAACTGCCGAGGTGAAAGAGTCCCAAGGCTGAGTATGGACAAAGCAGTTTCCCAGAGAATAACTGCTTAAATAATTATTCATCTGACCCAAATAAAAGTGCCCATTAGAAACTGCAAATGGAAGCACTTTCTGAATGCACAGCCTCCTACAAACTGAAGCTGAACTGGGATTTTTCTTTCTCGAGAATGCTGAGTCTTAAAACAAATGGGTTTTTTGTTCTTGCTGCAAGGGTAGTTCATTAACACTGAGCTTCTGTGCTTTATTATTCCAGCATTACATGTTTATCTGCCAGGTACTTGTCAAATCAGGCTGCTCTGTGGACAAGGAAAGTGAGAGGAAAATGTACTTGTTAGCAAGGAAGGCGAGTTCTGGCCAGCACTTCAGTGTCAGCATGTGTGCTGTATCTTGGATTTTCTTCCTTTTCAGTCTCTGCTTCTCTTTGCACAAAACTTTTTAGCTCTCATGATTCTGCACCCAGGGCTTGCAGGCCTCAGCAGAGGCATCTTAAGAACAAGCAAACCTGGTGGAGGTGGTGGCTACACAAGCCCCAAGCAAGCTGGTGATGGCCAAATGACCATAATCATGATGGTTATTATGTAAGTTTCTGTTGGATAGTTCATGTGCAAGCTTACAGAGGTGTAAATGATAAAATGGAGGATTAAAAGGTTTTTGACCAAACCATGGCTTTTATCTCTTCTATTCTTATAATTTCTGAGAAGACCTGGTCCTGGCCTTGCCATAGGCCCCGACAGCCCCAGCCCCAGCTGGATGCCCAGCATGGCTCTGGGAACTCTTCTAGTGATTTGTAAAGAAGCTTTGCCTCTGCAGGAGCTGCTTGTCTGGTCAGGTCACAGGAGGGCTCAAGGGGTTTGACTGTGGGGCCTTCAGAGTGCCCCAGCAGTTGTGAGCACCGTGGTGAGGGATGGTCATTTGAGAAAGAGATGTGGAATTTGCTTTATTTCTCAGACTGAACAAACCCATGAGAAAATAAAATCTCAGCCTGTTTATGCAGGCTGTCTTTTTTAAACTACAGCTACAGGTAATCAGTCAAAGCTGCTCAACTTGCACTGGTGACTTCGGGAAAGTCACGGCCAGCACCAGCCTGGGCACTACTGGACAATATGTTACAGCAGGAGTGGGTGTCAGTTCTCCTCTCCCATCACTGCTGATGGTTATTACTGTCTTCTGGAAATCTCCCTCCCACCGATGGCTAATCAATGAGCTCGGCATCGCTCCAAAAGGAGTTATAGGTCAGTAGTAAAACTGCAACAATTAGTAAGTTTGCCTTTTGCGCCAAGTATTGCAGCATATTTCCCCACCTCCTCCCCAAATAGTCTGCTTATTGAATTGTTACTTTTTTTGACTCTAACAGATGGTTCCTAGTGGCTGGCATCTGCAATATTTGGGAACAGATTGATGAAATTGATAATGACTGGTTTCTGCAACAGATGGCTTATAGACAGATTTCGGTGTAAACTGACAATGTTACATCTAAAGAGAAGTTTCCAATGAACCCGCACATTACAGCTATGATTACAACATTATTTAGAACCTGAAAAATGAATCTAAGCTAGCATGAGCACTATGTAGTGTCTAAGACAAAGGTTAAGAAAGATTGATTAGATAATTAGCATCGCTGTATTAGCCTTTCACCACATCTGCGTGATGTTTTTACATGAACATTCCCAGCCTAAAATTACAATGATGATATTTTAATATTTATTATGTAGATAGGCGAGAACTCAATTTACTTTATAAAACAGAGTTGTCTCAGATTTGCAAAGCCCATCTGACAGAAAATGATGCGTAGCAAAACAATAAACTGGCAAGAGTGAGCCCCGCGCCTGGTGGGGGGGAAGCACGTTGAGTGCAGTTGTGGCTTTTCAAGTCTGCTCCCACTTGTGAGCAGAGCACTTTACAGTCTAGACAGGTCTGGAGGATGGCTGTGGCTGCAGAATTGCATTTTTGTATTGGTCCTCTGCAGGAACCTGCAGGAATCCGCAGGGTTCTCCTCAGCCCTTCAGGACAGCTGTGGTGTGTGTTCTCCCCATGTTCGGATGGCAAACGTAAGAATATCCTTGTGGTGTGTGGTGATATCACTTTGACAAGGGACTTTGTGGCTTCCTTAGCATGGGAGGAGTCCAGGTTTGCAGCACCTTGGCAGCTGAAGGCATCTGAGATGTGTCTTCTGGTGCTTGCTGAGCCCTGTGACATCCCTGTGCAGTGCAGGGCCGGGCTGGGTGTGGTGCTGGGTTTGATGGTGTCACCGCATGTCCTGTGTCAGAGCCAAAGCTCTCAGGCTCAGCAAAGTGCCAAAGCAACCCCAGAGACCCCAGAGCAGGGGTTGAGGCAGAGGAGTGCTGCTGTGCTGCCAAGCAGAGCTCCATGTGCTCCATGGCTCCATGTGCTCGGGCTCTGATCTCACCAGCGTCTGCAATGCTTCAAAGGAGACGTGCAGGATAAAGGGAATGCCCAGAGCACCTTTACTTCTGTTGGGTATGTTTTTTTACTTCTGATGCATTGCTTTATTCTCCCCAAAACTGCTGAGGCCTTTGAAATCCTCCCTGTGGGATGCTGCCAATCATTCCAGCAACTCACTGGTATGTCTTGGCCAGCACATGCCACCTCCTGGAGATGCTTTACAGCAAGAGACCACCTCTGTGGCTTTTCTTCAGAGCTGGAGCACTTCGTGCTTCATCCAAGCACTGAAGGGTTATGGTCCCTCTCTGGTGCAGCCCAGGGCATGGGGCCAGTGTGCTGGTGACCTTTGAGCTGGCAGAGCATCTCTGGAGTAAAGGCTGCAGCAGGTGCAGGTTCATCCATCACAGGCTCTCAGCCCGTCAGGAGCCCTGTGGCGTCAGGGACATTAAGCAAGAGTTGCATGAGTTGGCCTTGCTTGGCACTGGTTTTTCCTGCCTCGATCAAGGACTCCTGACACTGTGAAACAAATTATTCAAAGCTTGCCTGGACACCTTAATTTGTGCCAAAGCTCTCAGAGGTGAGTGGTGCTGGAGCTGAGAGACTGGGCAATGAAGATGTGTGGGGTGTGCACTCCTGATAAATCCACCTGCTTAAAAATGTCCTGCTGGGGTTGCCTTGGGTAGACAGCACAGGGACAACTCTCCAGAACAAGTGTTTCCATCTTTACTGGTGAAGATGTAGATTGCTGGGTTGTTTTTCTAGCAGTGAGAGAAGAGAGATACCCCAGAGGATACCACCACATGAGGAATCCAGCTTTTTGTTGGTGCAGTTGGCATCATGGGATGGTTTTGTTTGTTTCCAGCAAAGGTATTTTTAAATCCAGACACTCTTCCTGTAGGCAAAGCTGGGATAGTTTAACTAAAATGAGTGTAAAAACAAAGAAAACTGGAGCAAAACCCCTTAGGGAATAGCAGTTCAACTGAAAATAGTTCTCTGGTTAACTTAAACAAACTTTAAAACTGGGCTGCTTTAATTTAATCTGGAACTGCATGTTTTGTTGGTGGCTTACAATGTAGAAGTGCAGTTAGGTGAGCTGTCTGAGCTCTCTCCCCTGCAGAGCTGCATGTCTGTGCTATTTCTCTCAGTAGATTAAAATTTTTTTCCCTTATTTTACTTCCATTTTAAATAAAAAACTGCTTTTTTAAAACAGCTGCAGGAGTACAGGGAGCTGTGGATGGTGTCAGGGTCTCATAGGGGTAAAAACTTCAATCACCTTCACCCTTTTTTTGAGTGGCAATTTCTCAGAGCTTTTTGTAAAATATTCCCAGCTCTGGTTCTGATACAGACATTTTGACTAACATGCAGTTTTCCTTGGGTTTGGGTAAATGTGACTGTTGGATATCAACATGGAATTGCATTGGTAAACACAGAATTGAATTCGACTGCAACCATTTGCATCTGGTATCAGATTGTGGGAAATAGTGTCCACAAAATGAAAGTGAAATATTAAAATTCTTGAAGCTCTTTAATCCTTTTTGTTCTTATTTTCTTTCTCTGCTATGAGGTTCCTCAGATGTAGAAAAACAACACCCATGTGCAATACAAATGTATCCAAACACTGAGGTTAGTTTATTTACATAAATGCTGTTTTTCCTGCCTTCCTGAGATTATTTTCGGTGCAAATCACTCTTGCTTGAATGTGCAGTGCTTAAAATGACTCAAAAGCTATTATGGCTTCTGCTCTGAGGGATGATCAGCTTCTGTAGCAATGCCTAGAGATATGTTCTGCTTCCTAATTGTTGCTCAAGTCAGCTAATTTGCCTTTTTTCCCGGTGTCAGGTGAAATGAGGCAATACTGCTTTGGTTTTTATTTATCTGGGTTGCCATCAGTGGGCAGAGCGAGGGCGATGGGGGTGGTTGGTGTGAGGGAAGGACCTGCAGCCCCTGGCTCAGGTGTCTCACTGGCACCTCTGCCCCACCACGGGGGACATCGGGGTGTCCCCTCCATGGAAAGGCGGGAGGCATTTCTGCCCTTGTTGTTTGGGACACTGCTCAGATGTCAGCCTGGGTTTGGGCCTGGAGGCCCCTTCAGGTCTGGGTCCATCCCGAGAATGAGAAGATCCCATCCTGGGATGGTTTGAGTTAATTCCTGTTATTTTGCTTTCTCAGGGGTTCTTACTTCCCACACCCTCAGGAAGGTGATTTCAGCACCCATCAACTCTTGGTGGAGTTGGCTGGGACCTGTTCCTGGCTCTAAAGATAAATCTCTTCCCAGTCTATCATTTTTTGATCAGAATTTAAGGAAGCCTTGATTTATCTCAGCTACCACACATCTCAGTGTCTCCCTGTTGCTGACCAACACAGCCCTTCTGGTGAGATATCCCACATAATCACATTACAAGGCAGCTCATTCCCTAGTTTGAGGAAAGAAAACCAGTTCAATACAAGGATAAACTGAAAACCAGCTAAGACACTGAGTGTATTTTATTTTCACTTGTAAAAACTGGAGAAGATATGTGAGATTTTGCATTGTGTATGAGCCATTGATCTCATGTTGTCTTTGCAGTACAGGATTAAACACTGGCTAAGGTGTTCTTCCCATATTCTAAGTACCAGGTTCTTCTTTCTGTCCTTATCAGATAATGGGCTCCCAGGCTGGGAGCTCATGCCCAGAGGCAATGGGAAACTTGGGTTGATTTTCAGGAAGAATGAGAGAACTTTTGTCAGTAATCACCTGCTGCTGTAGAAATAAAGCCAAAAAAGAAGAAGCTTGCCTGGGGCAGCAGTGATGGTTCTAATGGTTTTACACAGCTGGGCTTTTGAAAGAAAACATATAGAGCAAAAAAAGGCTCGTTTCAGGAAAATGTCACAAATAAGATGTTGGCTGAAAACTGTGGCTTATGCCCAGTGTTTCTGGGCACTTGTTGGAGTGTTGGGTGGCCCCAGAAAAGGTACAACACGGAGATTCAGGTGAGGTTTTGGGTGGGTGCTCCCTCTCTCACATTCTCACACTCACATCCATGTTCACACAGTCTCCAGTATTAAAATATCAGCAAAAAAGAGCATAAAGTCTGTCTGACACAAAATAAATTTGGCCTTAAATAACAAAACTTGAGGCATGCTGCTGTAATGAATATTGAGCTGTATTCTGGGTTCCTAATAGACACCTTAAAAAAGGGCATATTAAAAGGGCAGCCAGTTCCTGTTACTCTTAGCAGATTTCATGGTCTGCTTTCAGGCTATTGCAAGGAATAACAAAAATAAAATATTCATTCTATTTTCCTATTTAGTTTTTCTAACCTACCAAGTCCCCAGAGCACTGTGGAACTGAAGTGCATCTCTGATTGATAGCAGTGAGAAAGCAACTGTAAATCAGTTTTAAATTGCTCTAAGTGCAAGATTTATAATTTTAAAAAACACAGGTAAGGAGCATTGTTTCTTGTTAGGGAAGGAATTTATGGTTTTAATATGTAAATGGCAAGTAGCAGCTCGGTGAGACAGAGCAGGTCTAACAGAATGTTCACTTAGGTTTGGCACAGGCTGGGGCTCCAGGCAGACCTTGGCCAGGCTTGGGAAAGCCACACTGGGAGAACTTGCAAAACCAAGGGTTTTAGAGACAAATCTCTTTTGGGAAAAGCCACCATTATAGAGTGTATTTCACTGGGGCAGCTGCTCCAGCAAAAGTTCAAGAGGCATTGAAACGGAGCCAGCTTTTCTGTGTTTATGAGCATTTCACTGATTTCCTTCCACCTCTCTCTTGGTCAGGGTAAGTACCAGACATTTCCTGGTACATTTATTCCTGTACAAAATGTGTTCACATCCAGAGTCAAAAGGACTTAGGTAATAACAAATTATTCTGGTGATTCTGATTTCTGTTTTCCAGACCCTGCTGGCCTATAGCTTCTGAATGGGCAGGAAAAAAATGCCCCTTTCCCTCTCCAGTGCCTGTGACAAGCATAATCAATAAATGCTATTGGCTGCACTTCTAGTGTCTCAGAAAGGGATTTGCTTTAGATCTAGTAGGGCAGTGGAACTTAATTAGCAATTGATTATTAAAGGACTTCACTGATGAAAAATAGATATTTTATAAGTGTAACACTATCTAGATACAAAATGTGATTCACAAGCTCTGATGTATTCTTTTAAAGTCCTTGCTGGAACACAACACAGTTTTCAGAGCTCTCCCTGCTGAGCATCCTGGTCGCTGTTTGCCACTGGCTGATGCCTGACCTCCTGCGAGGGTGACAGGGACCTTGCAGGGACAAGCCCTGGCTGGAAGGGTCACAGCAGGGCTCTGGGATGGGTTTCTGGCAAGGGGTTCCCACATGCCCTCACCACCAGTGCTCTGTGCACAGGGGCTCTGGGGAGTGGCCAAGCTGGCACATGAAAGCTGCCTTGCAGATGTGGAACAATGCAGATCCTGCGTTTGGGACAGAGAAATAAGGCTTCTCTGGCTGCAGCTGAGCAAGGGCTGGGTTGTGTTTTTGCTCCACAAAACTTGGTCCTCTCCATCCTCCCCCCATGCAGGATGAAAACAAGGGTAACCACCCCAGAACCAGCACCCTGGTGCTCAGTGCCCACCCTCGTGGAGGTTATGTGGGCTCAACCCCTGCTTTGTCTTTTGTGCCCTTCATCCTCCTCTGCTCCCCATGTCCTCTCTCTTCCTCTGGCCAAGGGCTGCTCTGTTCTGCCCCTCTTTTCTGCCTCCACTTGTATCATGGGTTTATTTGGTTTATGTATATATATATTTTTTACTGGTTTGCCTCCATCATTTTGTCTCATGGGGACTGCATTTAGCACCATCTTACTCCTTTCTTTTTATGCTTCCTACATCCAAATTGCTCAGTATATCACCAAATATCATCCTGTCACTCTCTCCCATACCCGTTTACTGCTGCTGCTGTTTGAGCTGCAGCTCTGTGTAAACAAGGAGGTGGATAAATTACCCAGAGGGTTTGTGTTCACCTCCCATCACCCACTGGCCGTGAGGCACGTCACGCTTTCCCTGGCCATGAGATGGTCTTTTCCCATCATGGGCTGTGGGATAATAAAAGAGTTGCTTACAATAGAGTAGGCCTAAGGTGACAGAAAACCAGGAGTGATTTACCCACACTATCTACTTTTATTTATAACTTGTGGCTTCTCTTCTGAGGGGATAAAAAAATAAAAAGTGTTTTGACTTTCCATTTCTGAATTATGGAGCAGAGGGTCAAACCCGAGGTTTTGACTTGATGGTCCCATGACCTGAAATAATGTGACAAGTGGAGAAAATGACAAATTACCCTTTAAAATGTGTGCAGGTGTCACTGAGAGTAAATTGGGCACAGAAATTGATTTCATGGTATTTGCCTCCTATGTCGAGGTAAGAGCCTGAGCAACTTATTCAGATTTTCAGTAATTTGGAGCACCTACATCTCTTCCCAGACTTGCAAAGTGTATTTTTCGTGCAGCTCCATCTTCAGTTGTTGGGAACTAATGTGCAGTTGTTGGCCACAATCAGCAGCATTAGTAAAACAGGACAAAAAAAAATGGGTATTTACTGTCCAGGCTTACAATTTGTATCAAAGATTCAAGGTCAGGATGGACAGGGCCCCGAGCAACCTGTTCTACTTGGAGATGTCCCCGCTCATTGCAGGGGCTTTGGGCTAGATAACCCTAAAAGGTTCCTTCCAACCCAAACTATTCCATGATTCCATTCCTCATATTACCATTGTAAAAAATGCACCAGGTAACAGCATGGGGAGGTTCTGTATCTGCAAGCTCTCGTCACAGGCTGATGCTGTTGTACCTCCTGAAGGAACATCACTCCGGGTGCGGGGTGGTGGGACCAGCTCCTGCTCAGTAAAGCCTCTCGTGCTGGTTTGGATGTGCCTGCAGCAGGATCTCCTGGGCTGTTCCTTGTTTCACTGAATGGGGATTCTGCATTTCCATGTCATGTATGGGCAGGGCCAAGCAGTTTTCCCAGTGCTGATGGCATTCCTGCCAGTTCACTGTGCTTCCACATCCAAAGTAGCTCTGCATGGAGCATAGGGAAGAGCCTGGAGCCGTGTCCCAGCATGGACATGTGGTGGGGGGCAGGTTGAGGAGCAAATGGAGACAAGAAAAGCAGCTGCGTTGCCACGGGGGCTGCTAATCCCCATGAGCCTTAGATAACCATCTAATACCTTAATTTCCAAAACTACCTATCTTCCCTCTTTTCATCTCAAAACCATAAGTATTTCAAATTATTCTGAGATCCTGGAAAACTGAAGTCATAATCAATCTCACACTTCCTCTGCCCACCAGGTGATACTGAAGAAAAGGACATTAGCACTTTTCTGTTTGTGCTGTGGTGGGATGGCAATCACAGAGGAGCAGCAGCTTTAATTGCCAGGCTCTCTATGAAAAGCAGCAGAACTCCCTTTGCAGCATTTGATAGTGTGGCGAATGTACCTAGGAAAGAGATTTTCTAAAGTAGATAAAATAAGTCATATATTTTTAACTGGTAGAGGGTGTTTTCATTTGGTAAATAGTGTTTCCTGTTTTCAGGCATTTAAGTGGACTTTCCTCAATACAAACTGGGTCCTGAAAAAACCCAGCACTCACATTATGAGTTTATCTCTGCAACCATAACAAAATCTTCATTTCTACTCAGTTTAACACAGCAGGTTCAAACAGCTATTTAGCAGGGCAAAGATAAATCTGCGTTCACTATTCACAAAATGGATCAAATGTATTAAACAATACCTGTTCTAGTGTGCCCTAATCACCAGGTACTAAGTTTGTTACCCAGACATCTCTGGGAGAACAGAGGGGATGTGTTGAAGGAGAATGTGTGCCCAGAGGGAAAGCCCCTTTCTGCCTGTGGTAGCCTCATTCTGTGTGGAAGGAGAGACAGTGAAAAGTCTCCATTCTGTGACACGAGAGCAGTTTGCAGAACAACACAGAGCAAAACCCAACCCAGCTCCTGAGAACAGAAAATGGATTTTATTCTGGAGCAAAAGCCCCCAGCAGAGTGCCCAGAGCAGCCATGGTTTTGCTCCATCCCATCCCTCTGCATCCATCCCATCCCTCTGCACCCAGGTGTGCTTGAACCTGCTTATAACTTCCCCTGTCCCTCCAGCAGTACCCAGGTTCTGTACTGGACTGGCACTGGAATGGCACAGACTGATTTGGCTCTTGGAGTCTGCAGGCTGGGCTCAGGACAAGGTTCTGGGCAGTCACAGGGACCTGCTGAGAAAAAGCAGTGGGAATTTGGCAATTCAGTTCCAGCTGCCTTCACAGTAGTGGGCATGCACAAACGGAACTGATGGAGTTTCCTTTGCCTGCTAAAGGAAGCATGAAACAAATTATTTTGTGTCCAAAGTTTGTAGTAGAGCCATGAGGGACTTCTAATTAGAGAGCTAATGTGCACTTTCCCAGTGATTAGGTAAACACATTTTTTTGTTATTTATAATAGCTTCCATCACACAGATTCAACTAATTACAAAAACTTCCCTTGTAGAAACCATTTACAATTTTAATTCCAATTATTTTTTGATAATTCAGAAACATTTTTCCTATTACTCATCAGAAAGCAGAAAGTTAATCCATTCATTACCATGCTGAAAGGCTGATCTGAAACCAGCCATGGATTACAAAGTCAGGCTGAAGGTGAAAAGCAGGAGTTTGCTGTGCAGGGAGTTGAGGGGGGTGGGAATAGCTGTAACCCCTCCCCAGTAGCACAAGGCTGAGAAAAAGGAATGGCTTGCAGAGCTGGAGAAGAAATGCAGTGGTGCATTTACAGCCTGGGCACTCCCATGTCCCGTGAGCTCCTTTGTCCTGCTCCGTGTCAGCCCGGGACGTGCGGGGCCGGAGCTGGTCCTGGCTGATTCCCTGCCAGAACAGAAATGCTCTTGGTTTAGCTGGTTTTACACCAGTCTCAAGGAGAGCAGAAAGGGTAGGAGAGAGTCCTAAGGATGCTGGAAGGTGGGGCTTGTTGTGTTTGCATCCCAGAGACATCCCCCAAATCCCACACAGACATAACCCACACCACTGGGTTGGGAACCGCAGGCGTCTGCCATGTGGTAGCTTTGCCTTTAAAAATACTTGTTTTACTCAAACCCTAAAAAGACCAAAGGTTCAAAGTGCCTTTCATAAGCACTGTGGGATGACAGTGAATCTCCTGTGATTCCTTCTGATTCAAAAAAATAGAGGTCAGGTCCTCCCCCTAATGTACCCATTAAATTAGATGCTTTCAGTGGAGCTGCACTGATTTACAGCCCTGGCCAGAGAATGAATACATTTCTTTTAACTGAAATGACCTTTTTTTTAATGTACCCAGTCTGGAAATTAAACATCCCATCTTGATGTCCCATTTGGAATTTTATTACATGAAGCTGTAAGACATATACAGCTTTTTTCTCTGAAAAGTGATTATGGTCTTTGTTACACACTCATATAAAATCCTACAAAATTTGCTGCTGCCTCCTAATTCTGTATAACAAACTCCAAAATCAGAGCCCTATGTAACTATGTGTGAAAATCTTTGATTTCTGTACATAAATACTTTCAGAGTTTTATTCTTACTACCTTTTATCTTCTCAAAATATTTACTTAAATACATTTTTTGAAAGACACTTTCAACCTTCAGAAATGAATTGCTCGCTAAAATGGGTTTGACAAGCCATGAATGCAGCATTCAGGTCAGAAAAAACAAAACGTTTTAGTTTTGAAATACATCTTGCAAGAACACATCTGTGTCTTTTGGAGGTGCACGCTCAGAAGGTCCAGCTCAGCCCAAGTTTCTGGGCTGACAAGGGATGTTTGGGGCCGTCTGTCCTGTGCCCAGGGATGGAGACCCTTGGGAAGGGCTTTGCAGGCAGCAAGGCAGAGGCAGGGAGGAAAAGGAGGGACATGAAGGATGTCACACGTGAAAACAGTGGGGGCAGATTTGACTTTTCAGACCTTTAAAGACAATGTTCTCAGCCGCTTCTGAGAGAGCACCACACCCACCCAGCAACCTTCACCTTTCCCAGACAGAAAAAGTGGTTTGCTGAGCACTGTGGTTTCACCACTCCACAGCCCCCCTGCCCTCCCCACCCTTTCAGGGCTCTTCTAGATGGCTTTTTAAAAAATCAGCCTGGAGGTAAGTGCAACACCTCTGGTTGCTGGTACAGCTGTTTGGGGCTTTGCTAAGAAGGAGCCCGGCTTGCTTTCAGCCATGAGCTGTCAAGACACGGCTGCTTTAGACCTTGTTACCATCAATCCTCCCCTGCAACCTGGGCAGAATAAATTGGATCAAGGGAGCAAAACATTCTCAAGCAGTATGGGCTCACTGACAGAAACCATGTAGGAAAATGGGTCTGGGGCTGTGGCACTGAAACCACAGATGGATTTCTGTGGAATATTGGGCCTCAGAACACAAGGGTGAAGAGATTTTCTCTGGGCCTGGGTCACTGCTGCACTGGCACTGCTGTGCACACTGTGCCATGTCCAGCAGTCTCCTCGCTCCCTTCCTGGTGTGCCATGGCCTTGAAAATGGGCCTCTCACCCAAAGCAGTATTTTCTTCTTCCCTCATCCTCCTCTGGTGGTGGGACGAGACTGAAACTGGGAGCATGGTTAGTGTCATCACTGCATGGAACTGCAGAGTGGTAAATTTAAGCTGAATATTGCTGGTTATTTCCTGGGGGATGCTGGAACCAGGAGAGACCTTGTGCTAGAGAGCCAGAGCTCAGCCTGGCTCATGTCTGGCAGCTGATGAGCATGGAGAGAAGGCAAAGTGATGGATCAATACTGCCAAAGTGTTTTCCAGCACATGTCCTGCACTGAGCTGTCCTAAGGAGCTGTACAAAGTCATGGCTGTGTTGATGAGCTGTGATGGCTTACACAGGCGTGGGTGGCAGCCCCCCTGCACTTGCCAAGCTCTGGCCCTGGGATAGAGACCACTTAGAGAGCAAATACCAGCAAATATGCCTGTCATTGCTGCAGCTTTTTGGAGAGGCACCATTGTAGGAGAGGCCAGGCTGCCTCAGTAAATGGATAAAGGCAGGTAGCGAGTCCTAGGGAGGAAAGCGTGCTGGATGAGCTCCTTGCAGGATGTGGGAGGGCCTGTGCTTTTTGGCTCTCACCTCTGAAGAGCCAATCCTCCTGCCCTGCCAGCCTGTAAAGCTCTGAAAGCAAAAGCCAGACAGCAGGAAAACCCCTCACTGCTGTTAATGAGCAAAGGGACTAACGAGGCTGAAGCTGAAGGGAGTGCGTTAAGAGCCCACCCGAGCACAGAGCCTCGTCATGACAGCACTTTGCCAGAAAGGATCCATTTGCTTCCCAGCCAGCCCCAGTGATGGGCAGGCAGAGCCTGTCATCCTTGTCATTAAAGATTGCTCTGAAGGGAGCAAATACCACGTCTGAGATCCGCCAGGGCCAGCAAGGCTCAGTGACCCTGCCAGCCCACTGCAGGTGCTTCAGCAGCCTCCAAAGTGACCCAGAAACGCTGGCTGGTAGGGCAGCAGCACTGAGGGACCACCAAAAAATTTCGAAGACTTTCTAAGGGTTTCTAACACTGCCCTGGGAGGAGGGAAACTGCACCAAGAGCTGAACCAGTGTGGAGCTGATGAGCGGGTCAGCAAACGCTGCTGATGCAACGTGCGTGTTGCGTATGTGAGTTCAACTCTTCAGAGGAAAATCTTCACAACTTTGTATTCCCTGCCCTAGAGTCACTGTCATCTTAAGATTCAATGCAAAGATGAAAACAAATCATGCTGTCAAAAAATCATGCATTAGAAACAAATTATTCTCCCTAAATGCATCTTGGCAATATAGTTGATAAACTGTGAGTATACGAAATAATTGAAAAAGCAGGGCGGGGACACGCAGGATAAATGACTAAAATAAGAAAGTAATGAACACATGTAAATAAAAGCCACAATCAATAAATATAAATTACGGTGTGACAAACTGTAAATAATCAGAGCATTTCAGGCCTGGAATGTGATCCTTCTTCAGGGAAAACTTGTGTTAGCAGATCTGCAAAAGCCTTAAGAGGAAAACAAGAAGACATGAGGTTATCAGGGCTCTTTGAAATGGCAGACACGATGGATTAGCCCCTGGATTCATTACTCAAAGCCTTCACCAGCAGTGTGGAAGTAAGACATGATACCAGCCCACTTCCTTCTTCCACCCCAACATGCAAATAATCTTGGCAGGAGTGATGCCCTCAGCCTTTCTCACACTGATACAGACATTAAAAAAAAGGGATGGCATTTTTCCTTCCTGATTTAGTCTTTTAGAAGGGGCTTTTGAAGGCTAACTCTTATCTCTTGATTGACTGCACTTTCTTCCTCCCCCTTCTGTCTCAGAAATCCTTGTGCTATTCAGAAATAAACACTCATTGTTCCCAGCCTCTTCTGCAGATGCACGTATTGAGGCAGTTTTTTGTCCACCATGGAGGATTTTATCCCATCGTTGTTTCCAGGTCCTAAATCCTTTCCAGATCCTGGGGATTAAATTATCATCAAGACCAGACCATGCCAAGACCCTTCAGCATGAGTGGGAATGCAGCCTGCATCAGGGATGAGCTCAGCCACTGCTGCTGAGAGTATAAAGCAGCCAGAGATCAGCACTGAGGGTGGACTGAAGAGATTTGGGAAGGATGAGGGCTGGTGGATTTACACCCTGGCCTCCTGGCTGACTCCGGACTTCTGAAAATGAAGGTGAGGGATGACAGCCCTTTATTTGCTGTTTCAGAACATGGTTGCTTTGTCTCAGGATGTCTTTCACTCATTGCCCAGAGCACAGCAGGGAGGTTCCTGCTCACCTGCCCACCGTGGGTGCACTAAATCCCTGAATGTTTGGTGAATCATAGAAGCACAGAATGGTTTGGGCAGGAAGGGACCTTAAAGACCATTCTGTTCCACACCCTGCCATGTACAGGGACACCTTCCACTATCCCAGGTTGCTCCAAGTCCCATCCAACCTGACCCTGAGCACTTTCAAGGATGGGGCAGCCACAGCTTCTCCTGGCAACCTGTGCCAGGGCCTCCCCACCCTCACAGGGAAGAATTTGCTTCCAACACCTAATCCAATCCTGCCCTCTCTCAGTTTGAAGCCATTCCCCTTGTCCTGTCACTCCAGACCCTTGGGCAAGTTCCTCTCCAGCTCTCTTGGAGCCCTTTTAGGTACTGGAAGAGGCTCTGAGTTCTCCCCAGAGGCTTCTTTTCTCCAGGCTGAACAGCCCCAGTTTCTGTGGGTTTATGTCTTGTTAAATGCAAGTGGATTAGGACTGGAATGAAAACTTTGTTACTGGACAGATGTGAAGGAAAGTATTTGCTGCTCTCTCAGACTGACACTCATGTGGAAAGCACCGTCAGGAGCAGTGTTTAGGGCAAAGATAGCAACCTCCACCTTGCTGCTGGCTTGCATACAATATCATGTGGTAAAAATACATCACACTCTACGTCTAGGGGTAATAAGAAGAAAAGAAATTACATTAAAATGCAAAGTATTGTCAGTGGTTATTTCCACGGAAAGTCCATTTCCATTTAATAGCAGAGAATCCATCACGTTATGCCTTATTTCAGCTGTGATGGCTCCCAAGAAAAGATGTAGATCACAGCCTGTCGAAGGCAGTGCCTTTGAGAAGAGCTCACAGTGCAGTTTTCAGGTAGAGGAGGGCAGGGTTGCCTTGCCACTATACAGCCTTGCTGGCACTCACCCTTCCCCAAAAGTGGTAGAAAATGCCACTAAATTTGGCTGTGGGGCTGTACACTTGCTGCAATGTGAGTGGGGGCTGATGGAGCAAAGCAAGAGAGTGGAAGCCCTGGAGTTCACACATGCAAAGAGCTGCTGCAGGGGGTGTGGAAAGGAAAAATGGGCAGAAGGTTGGAAATTTTGGGTACAGGTGAAAGCAAGGCTCACCCAGTAATTCTGCATCTCTGCAAGTGCCCAGGAGCCCTGCTGGGTGAGTGCTGTGCTGTGACTTGCACCAGACTCCGGGGGAGATGGAGCAGCCAAAATGCCCTGGTTTTAATGTAGCCCCACAAGCAATGGTTTGGGACATACCCTTGGTCTAGTATAACAGAGGATTTCACGAGATTCAATTAGCAAGGTAATTAATTAATCAATTATGTAAAACAGATGAGCAATCCGATATCCTGTTCTACAATGATACAGCTCTTTGTTGAGACTTAATTAACACACAGGCTTGGGGACAGAAGAAAAAAAATAAAAAAACCTCCCCAAATCCTACAGAAGAATCAGTTGGAGAGAATGATTCCAGCAGAGGATGGAAACTGGGCTGGAGACCAGATGGGATGACAGCCCTGCTCTGAGAGGATGGTGGAGTTATTTTGGGTAGTTTAACAACCAGCCTGATGTTTGTCTCCACCACTACAGCCAGCTGAGCCAAATTGGGCTCTCCTGCCTGCCAAAACAAATCTGTGGTAATTCCTTCTGTGTAACTGCTCAGTGCCCACCTTCCCAGGCTGGCTGGTGCTGTACATGACAAGGGAGGCGTTCAGCAGATGTGTTTATGGTTTCTGTGCCTCCCAGCTCCTCTCGCTGTACCAGGAGGGCTGCAGGGCTGAGCTGCAGCTTTAGGGTCTCTAACAACCACCAAAGCTCACTGCAGATGTTGGGTGCCTACGTGACCTGTACCAAAAGCAATGGGGATATTGATCTTCTGTAACAGCCCCTTGTAACCCAAAATATTTCAATAGCCTACATTAATCTGTGAAAACCTACATCTTGTTACAGTCTCTGTTTAATTTAATTTTACTTTAAGGCTAGTAGTTATTTGGGTCAATTCTTTGCCAGTTGTGATAAATTGATACATCATCTGTGATGGAGCAAAACTGTGTCGGGGCTTCTACTTATACAGACTTGAATATATTTGCATTAACCAGATCTGTGATGTTCAATGCAGAAAAATCAGTGTCAAACCTGCAAGTCTCTCAAATCCTGCAAATAATTGTAGAGGTAATGTGTTTCCAAAGCTTAAACCGATGTGCTTATGGACCTTTCCTTTAGCAATATGCTCTGGGGTCCATTTTCCCATGTTCAAGGGCCAGATTGCAAATGTACTGGCTGGGAATGGAAGTAGAGTCATGCTCCAGCAATGATTTTTATTGAGTAACTGTAGATGAGAAAAGGCAGTTACTACCTGGCAAAGACCCTGCATTTTAAGTTTTCTTTACAAATGCTCTCTCTGCCCAAGCCTTTAGTGTGGAATTGCAGGAATTTATAGCCATATGTGGAAGAAGCTGATCCTCAAGACCAGTGGCTGCCAGAGGCTGTATTTCTCTCTGCAGCTTCTGTCAGAGGGGTTTCTTGCACAGCTACAGCTGGGAGGGTGGCTGCAGAGCCACTGAATGCTCACATCAGAGCCTTTACCTACCTCTCCTTCATTGCTGGGCTGACAGACTGCTGCAGCATCAGAATTTGCTTCTGGCCTTGCTCTTCCCTTCCTCACAGAGTGCCACTGTGTGGTTTAACCCCCATTTTCAGGGATCCAGTTCGAGCAGTTAGTGGATACTGCCCAGCCTGTAGCAGGAACCTGCCTCTGCAGTTTCTGGGTTGTCATGGGCTGATTCCCAGCTGTGCCAGTCACTGGGAATTCCCCACTGAAAAAAACTAGGTTTGGTCCTGGAAGAAGTGGGTAGGAATTCTCCCTGCTCAGGGGGTGTGCCCCCCTCATTCACAGCTTACCTAAATCTGTTGGTTTCACTGTTTTCTTTCTCTTTCTAAGACTATATGAAAGCATCTCTTCTCTCTGTCTCCTCATCCCCTCTAAAAGAGCTGGTCTCATTCCAAAATGGGAGTGTTCAGAAAGTCAAAAGCTTATTAATATCTCTCTGCCTCTTTTTAATCTATTCAAAAAGCTGTACAGTGTGCAAAGCTGTTGTGACAAGATTTTTCTTTTTTAATATCTCACCCTTTGACTGTCACTATTTAAGGAAAAATGAAACTAATCATCAGTGAAGGCTGTAATGCTGCTGTTTTATAGCTGCTGGTGAGCTCAGAAGAAAATTTTGTAAGAGAGGATATAAAAGAGAGTGAGAGAGACTGAGAGGAGGTGTAAGTGTACGTCTGTGTCTCACGTTAGAGGTTTCACAGAGCAAACCAAGAAGTATATTCATTTGCAAAGTAATATTAGTAAGATAAGGAAAATATTGATATCTTGGAAAACAGTGAAAAAAAGGTCATTTTTGTAACTTTGTCCTGAGTGCTCCTTTCCATGCAGAGGCATGACCCCCCCAGTATTGCCCAGCCTGGCAGATTTTACTGAGGATGCAAAGTACAACATTTGGGTATGGATGGACTGCACTGTCCTGCAGGTAAGAGTTGTCCCTGCTAACCTTAAACCCCAAATGACCTTTTACTATTGGTGGAGCAACATTTCAGCCACAGACACCCTTCAGTATCAGTGGGGAAGCAAAGGCTGTGTCTCCTGGCAGGGAATTCATGGAAATTAGTCCAAGATTCTCCTCTGAATATGGAGGACAGAGTCATGGAAAAGCTAAATATAAATCCGTGCAGCTGATCAGGACATGACAGGTGGGATATAATGATCTACTATGAGTATTTTAATGTATGAAACCAAAGTACAGCATTAAGCCCAGTACAAGTAGTTACAGGGGGGAGCAGCAAAGTATGGGTGGTAAAACACAAGCTGAACCTTATGTGAGGCATGGAAGGAATTCCCAGAAGTGGGTATCTCAAAATTCCAGTGGGTATCCCACTCCCAGAGGGGTCTAAAGACATATATATAATATACACATGCATATATTATCTATCTATTTATACACACATTTGTAATTAGAAGGGAGTTGTGTGTGTGTATAGCTAAGCATGTGTAATACAAAACAAAGCTTGCAAGGTGCCTGCAATTTGAAAACTAGAAGGAATATTAAAAAAAAACAACACAGAGCTCCAATCATCAACCCATTCTGACAAGTAAAATCTCATTTGCAACTCACACACCTTTAAACTCCGTATTTCTTTGGCTCTGCTCCCAGTGCTCAGTGCCACACACAGCATCTGGCATCTGGAACAGCTGAGACACTTCAGCACAGAAGATCAAACACTTCAAAGAGTCTCAGAGTGTTTTGGGAAAGGGAAAACCCAGTTGTTCTCAGAGCCAGGTAAGACAATGTACTGGAAGTGATGTATGGTACCCACAGTAAAAATAAACTAATATATGCAGGCAATTGAATTGAACCCAAATTTCAGGCAGGTTCTGACTGTTGATGACCCAGCTCAGCCAATGGTGCGTGGGCAGATACACTATCAGTGCACACCTGATGAGATGATAATTGTGCAAATGCCTGCCAATAGGTTTCCTGTTTTCACCTACTTTTAATATTCCACATATAGAGAAAGGGTAATGAAATAACATTTTTAACTCTGTAATTAGCACTGCAATAATTCTGGCTGTTTAAATTAGTTAATAATATTAAAGAGAAACTCTAATTTAATTACAGAGACACAAACCCAGGTACTTCTAAATGAGGATGGCTTCCCACCAATTGTATTTAATATAATTTTGCCTTCATTTATCATGTAGATAATGGCCATTGCAGAGTGTGGCTGTGTTTGTGGAATTGCCCCAGATACCTTCAGAAGAGACAGAAAAACATGACAATTTGCAGTCTGGGGAGGAAACAGAAATGAAAGCTTCCCCATCTGCCCTTGCTAGTTCCTTAAAAATCAATTTTAATATAATTTGAAAAGTTCTGATTTCGGTGCATTTATTCCATTCAGTTTGGTTTCATTTCTGCTTCTAAAATAGAGGTTTCTGGAGACCTTGCATTAACTCCACAGATTACAACTGGTATTGAACAGAGGTATAAGTTATGAAGCAAATATAAAGGAACATCCATTTCCATGTATGATTCAATGCTGACTCAAGGTAGTGCAGTATTTTTGATCCCCTAAGTTTAATAAAATTCAGGACAGGCAATAAGGAGTCGCAGACAAATTAAAATTTATTGAGACAGACAAAAATGCAACTATTTCAGACTACAGTTAAGCATTTACAGTTAACCAAAGGTAGCAAAATGCTCACATTCCACTTAACTCCTTATGGAAAAAGCATTCAGAATTTACTATGCAGCTCTACTTACTATGATAGTCTACATCCATCTACAGTAGGGACATTGAACTGAAACACGCAATATTTGGATCTCTCCTTACAGATCTACACATTGAACAGTAACAGACATCAACAGCATTGAGAAAAGTATAAAAAGACCAAAACCCACCTACTGTAGAAAGGGCTTTTTGATGTATAGTAACTGTACAAAGCAGTCTGTGGATGGAAGGATGGGATACAGGAGGGACTGCGAGAGAAGCCAACAAATGGAGGAAGCGAAGCTTGAGCGACCTGGTGGTCTGGGTCAAGCCAAGACCTTAGGTCTACGTCAGTTGCTGCTTGAGGGAGAAAAGGCTACAAAACTCCTAATATCAAAATATTCCCATGCCAGAAATGTACACTGAGACTAACAGACTAGGCTGGAGAGGCAAAGAGAAGCATTCACTAACAAACAGTGTTGTTTTAAATATAAACTTTACACTTTTCAATATAAACTGTAGAATAAATATTAAATAAACACTTCTAATGGTTTAAAATAATATCATGGAATAGCTTAAAAAAAAGGCAAAGAAAATGAAGAGGATTCTTTGTGTTCACTGCAAAGGCCAGTAATGACCCAGAAAACCCAGCTGTGCTGGAATCTGAACTCAACATTTTGATTTAACTACAATAGTTAAAAGAAACACAAAGCAATGCCTAACAGTATCTCATAGTCTGTAATATGAAAAGAAAATGAGATTAAAAATTGGTTTGTGTCTCTACAAGAATGGGACAACTCTGATTCCATTTTTCACAACGAGAAAATGTTTGGAAGGTCAATGACTTGATTCAGATGGGAAGTAAGTCCTGCCTTGTAAAAAAAGAAAAAAGAGGAAAAAGAAAGACAAAGAAAGGAATGGAATTAAATTAAGTTGGAAGAAAATTAAATCCTTTACAAAGCATGAAGAATGGAAGGGGCTTGACCTGGAAGAGCACTGGTGCTTGGTAGAATCGCTGTTTTCTTTATCACTACTTCATTAAACAGAAGATTTTCTTAATGCATCTCCCCAAACTGGACACACACATACATATGCACACACACACACTTGTGCATAAATGCATATACACAGACACACAGAGATATACACGTATATATATATATAGGCTGCAGACTCCCACCACGGGAGGATGCCAGTGGATCACAAAAGGGCTTTGCTAAACAGCTTTGCAGGATCTGGGAACTTGCTCTCAAAGCAATTCAGATCTGAGCTGCCCTTCCAAGCACGACAGCCTGTGTGCCCTGCTCCTGCCAGGCTGGGACCCCTGGGATCGGGCACTGCTGCCCTGCAGTCCCGCCCAGCTGCCCCAGCCCATAGGATGGCACATTTCCCATGCTGGCTCAGAGCCAGAACACTCGCACAAGTCAGAGAGGTGGCTGAACGGTCACCTGGAGAGGGGGTCTGCCCGAATCCAGGCCAGCAGGCTTAGAACAGTTGTGTGTATTTGTGTGTTTCTGGGTGCAGGGAGATGTGCTACCAGAGGCCACCCGAGCCAGCCAAGGCACCTGCCCTCTCACCAGGCTGTGCTGGGCAGGGAGCTGTTTCACTGGGACCCACCCCATGTTTGAGCTGGTGAGTCTGGCAGACAGCAATTGGTTTATAGATAGATATAAACCCTTCCAGCTCTGATTTGGAAGCATTGCATGTGAAAGATCACAGCCAGGAGACCACCAGTGGGTGGAGCTGCCATGTCTGCACATATAAACTGAAAGATGTTCACATTCACTTTTGAAGGCTTATTTAACAGCTTTATTTTAACCATCTTGCATGTTTACATGTGACACAGCAAGCTGCAGCCTCAGACCTGGTCCTGCCTGCAAGGGCTTGGATTGACAGGCTTTACACTGGGGAGGTGCTGGGCAGGAGAACGGATTTGCTCTGTGACCTTTGATGTAAGGCATAGTCCAGGATAAGCCCTTGTGGAGGGACACAGGACTGCCAAAAACCCCCCCTAGATCTGTGTGGAGAATGAGTCCAGTCAGGAGGATAAGCATAATCTGCTGATTGTGAAGCTCAGATTTATGTCAGAATGAAATGGCAGCTCTGTGCCTCAGGCAGGTCCTGCACAGAACAGCAGAGCCAGACCCACAGAGTGTGGGGTTAATTAGGAAAATACCAGAGGAAAACTAGACAGGATGTTTGAGAAGGAACCTACTGATGGTGTTCAACTGCTTCGCACAAAATCATATTTGGGGAGACAGAAATGCTGGATTATCTCCTCCTCCTGCAAGTTGGCAGGATTTCTGTGAAGCAAATAGAAAAAGTGTGTATGTTGTGTGTGTGTGTGTCTGTGCTGTGCAGCTCATGGACAATGATTATTAAATATATTTTTCTAAAGCTAGGGGAAAACCAAAGGGATTTATGTGAGGCAGGGCAGATTGCAGGCCTTTTGCAAATGACTGTGATGGCAGATTTTTGGGAGGATGCAGGGGCGTGAAACAACAAATTCCTCATGGTTTTACACATCCTTCTGCATAAATAATGTTTATGCAGGCTTGCTCTTTGTTCTCAGGTCATTGATCTGGATAAAGAGGATATGAAAGAGAAGAAAACAGGAGAGCCCCTGCAGTACATGGTCCCTGAAAGGAATTCCACTTCTGATCATGTCTGAAAGCAGAGGTCCTACCCAGGGCTGCCAGGTGGGCACTGGCTTTGGAGAGGGCTGAGAGCCAACACCCTCAGGCCAATGTACGTAAAAAACTGACTTCTGCCAACCTGTGTGGTATTTTCCAGCTTTCAAGTGACTATGTAGTCAACCATGTTGTGACTCGATGCTGTCTCCACCTCTATATCCACCACTAACTCAGTAAAAAAAAAATCTAATTGTTTTTTGTTATAAGAAACACATTTTTCTTTCTGCAAAATAACTCACTGGCCAACAGGCACTGCTAAAATACTTACACCTGCATCCTAGTGCAAGAGTGGGGTTAAGGTTCCTCTTTCTGCTTCAGAAAACACCAAAAATAATAAAAGATCACCACAGCACATTACTGCATCTGAGAACTGCCATGGGAAAGGACGCTGCAAATAATTTAATGTCAATATGCTCTGATACAAGAGCTTTGAATATATGGGAGGTATCGAGGGAATCACACATTGGATTTTAATATTATTCTTTTTTAGGAGTGTGTATTACAAGTGTGCAGCGTGTCACACTGAGCCAAGGGGTTCTGCTTTTGAAATATCACTACCTAAAGCTGCTTTTTTAAACAGGCCTCTTTACTTTAAAGAAATGACAGTTACTTTTGAGAGTTTGTGTCTTTGATAGCATTATAACTTTGGAAGGAGAGGTTGCTAAATGGAGAACAGACAGATCTGCAGTGTGTGAGCTGGAAGCAGGGGCTGCCTGTGTGTTGTCAGTGACCCTCCCAGTGCAAACGAGCTCAGACAGAAGCTGAGGAACAGCTCTGGAGGGGGTTAGGATGCTAAAAATTCACAAAATAGTCTCCCCTTAAACGCTCTGAAAGACAGATGGACTCTGTCCCCTGCCTGTAGGGCTTGGTCCATGATAGCTGCAGGTTCTCAGCATCTCTTAAGATCCAGGCCATGTTCCTTTATCAAATAAAGAGTGAGCTGATCTGTGCCCTGTGCCCTGTGCCCTATTCATGATTTTGCCTTCAGTGTGAGCTGGACCAAACCTGTTGAACTCATTCTCAGAGAATGTAAGGAAGAGAAAATCCTGCCAGTGGGTTTCCTTCTGGATTAAACCCCTGGTACTGGGCAGCCACTGTCCAAAGAGACTTACTCTTTACTGGGAAATTATAAATATGGACTAGAAAATGAGGCACCTACTTGTCCTTCTTCATGAAAGAAAAACCTGTTCCTGATATGATCCAGGTAACAATTTATGACGTGAATTCTCTGACATGAGAGGGGCTTCTTTGTATTGGTTTGTTGAGCCCCTTCCAGGATTCTTTCACAGGATGGATTTCGTAAGTGGTGCAAGTGAGGATTAAGACACAAAATGGTTTTAAAACAAAACTCATTGCCCCTGTGGATAGAACAAAAATCCCCCAAACCAACTGAATAGAAGCTATATTCCAAACAGTCCTTGCTGGAAAAAAAGTTGTCATCCAAATTAAATTACTATACAAAATTAAACTCAGTAGAGAGGGAATAGTTGTGCCAGGTACTCTCAGATACAATTGCAAAGATATGATGTGAGTTGCAATATTGTGCAAAACGTGAGTCCTCATTATGATGGGCACTACCATATATAGCCAATTTCATCATCCTTATCATCATCTTCATCTTCATCATCTTCATTAGCTGCTCTTACATGAATCTTCAGTTTCCCTTCTTTGTCTTTTTTTGTTGCTTCAGGCTCCTCTTCCAAATCATCCAACAATACAACAGATCCACCACTGCCAAAATCCCCTGAGGTTTCTTGCTCTTCTTCTGAAACAGGTGAACAGGAAAGGTCATTCCCTCACAGAACACCAAATTCCACATTAATCACTACCCTTATCATGCAAGCCACTGTCATTTGCAATTTTATTTTTTAAATTCATTGGTTCAGCTATTCATGAAACAACCTTTAAATTTCAATTTTCATTCTAAACTGGGATAATCAATTGACTCTGAAAATTTTTCTTTCATAGAACGCTCTCTACGCATCGTCCTCCTCCTAGAGGCATGACTGGAAAGTTCCAGATCACGTGCATGCAGGCCAGAAAAATCATTATCCCTTTGTAAATACTTTAATTCCATCATGGCTCTGTAAAACAGGCTAAAAATATTCCAAAAATTGATTTTATTTGATGCATAAACCTCTCTCTGGAAATGCAGCTATTGAGTCTAAGGTCTGTGATGTGATTCTGGGCATCTTGGACCTTCTAGGTCTTTGTTCCTTCTCAAAAAAGAAAGCTGCACTCACAACCATCCCTGAAGCACTCTGAAGGATTGTAGGTGAAATCTTGCTTGTCTAGGAAGCAACAACATCTAACTGGGATTTCATTCACCTACATAATATTGTCCTGTCAGCAATTTTATTTGGCTTGGTTGCTAATGTATACAATTTTGCACATTTAGGCCTTCCCTTGTCTGGAAAGGCACTATTCATGAAGTCCCAGTAGATGTGCATTCCAGAGTATACAGAACAGTATATTTAATAACCATGCATAGCAATCCCAGACCCTTAATTTTATTATCACCAACTGCACTTTCCAGGCTGGTAGCAAAAATATCTTAACAGTGGTTATTGCCTGCTAGCTTTTGCTGCACCCCTGCTGTCCAAAGGACCAAGAAGAGCCCCATTTATAGTCTGAACAGGAAAACAGAGGAGCACTTTGAACTGTGGTACTCGTGTTTCCCCGTTGTCCCTTCTGTTATCATACTCGGTGGTACAGCAGTGGCAGGGCTTACAGCAGTGTTAATTCCCTTGTTGTCTGAGGAAAGCACATCATTACTCACCACAGCTGACTGTCCCTTGCTTTCTGGAGCCAGCTATCTCATTCCCATACTTATCAACACACCAGCACTGCCCCGTGCTGCCATGGCACTGCGTGGCTTTGTAATAACCTTCTTCATTGCACCGGGGGATGAAAGCACCTGAATAAAATATAAGGTGTGCTCAGTAATGCAATCCTCTGCAGGAGCAAACACATACACAGGGTATTATGAACTTAGCACTTATACACATGAAGATCCTGACAATGTTGGAAAGAAAATACAGGTGATTATCTGGTGCCTGAAAGGAGGAAGAAGTTATATCTGGTTAACTCTTTTCAGACAACCTGGTCACAGTGTGTAAATGTTTGTTCATACTCAGCACACAGAGGAGGGTGACATACAGTCCTAGAGAGAGGTTCAGTCTGTCCCTGAATGATTGATATTTCCACAGAGCCTTTTCAGATTTATCTCCGGGTTTTAAACTTTTCTTCCCAACTGTATTATTACCCCAACTTCATTAGTTCTGCATTTCCCTTCCACTTGCCGTCCTTCAGTGTTTATCACGAGTCCTTCCACAACACTGTAATTATCCCTGGAAGGTATCTGCCATCTGCTTACTGTTCATACTAATCTCAGGCACATCCCCTGACTTACTGAGAGTTCCCATGTATAAAAGAAGAAATAATGCACAGGCTTTACAGAGAGGGACAACAGGATCTGAATCAGCAAGGCTTTGGATTTGAAGCCCAAGATTTGTCTCACAATAAAACCAATATAGTTCACCCTTGTAGAGTGTGGTTCATTCTGGCTTCTGCAGACAGGGAAACTCTCAGGAGAAACCTGTGTTATTGTTCCCACCATTTTCAGCAGATACAGCAAATGTACTTCAATATGAAAAGCCCTCTTGTCCTTCGAGATGAGTTAGCTTTATTCCCACTGGAGGTCAGTGCATTCATTTTTCCCTTCTTTGTCAATTGCTTCAATTTGAAACATGGCATAAACACACCCTTGACCCCAAATTTCTTGTCTGAAATGATTTTTGAGAAAGTGTATTTCTCCTTTGTCATAGATACCAATGATTTACTGGTGATTCAGGAAAGTTTTTTAACTAGTTCCATGTGCAGCATCTATTCAGACAGTACATGTGTCAAAGGGGCTACTTCCACTACATTTTTCACAGGAAAAATGAATGAGAAGATGCTGCCCAAATGTCATGAGATTTCCTATATAAAAGACATAAAAGCGGAAGTCAGTCTGTCTCATGCACACAGAGAGCTACACGAAGTGAATCTGAATATCCAAACTCATTGCTCTGCAGATGCTGCCTCATGTTTGAGTGCTGCTAATACAAGTCTGGAAGATGAGAAGAGAAACCTTTGAACATCTGCAGAAACCTTTGTATATCAGACCAGTTTTGGAGACCACATCCATGAGTGAGAGTATTTTAAATAACATCAGAGCATGATCTAATAGCAGGTTTGCTAATAGGTACCACCATTATGTTCATGTACAAATGCTAAAGACTCATTGTCACTATTTACAAGACCATAGTTCTAATAACAAATTTATGTATTTGCCTTTGCAGGTTTTTGTAAGTTAATGCTCAGTGTTCAAATTTTCATTTCAATATTGATTAGGAAAGGTATATTTTTTTCATATTTATGCTCATGTCCTGTCTCTGATAAGCACTCCAGGTGTTTATCAAACTATACACAACCTTGGGAAAAGTGCCCAGGTGCTGACTTCGAGCTGGTGTAAATCAGCATAGCTGTACCCCTGTCACTAGAGCTGCCCTTTTATATCTGATGAGCATCTGGCTCTAGGGAAGGGTCAAAGGGGGGACCTCAGGGGCACTACAGGGTGAGCAGAGAACAGCTTCTGCATTTTAAACTGTCTCATGCTTTCTCTTTTCCTTGGGCAATACAACCTTTCCCTTCCTTGAAACAGGCCTTTTTGCATAGTTTCACTGTTTCTTGTAAGTCATGAAAATGTTCCACACTGCCTACAAAAGCTTTAAAAGATTTTAAAATAAATTATGGCCCAGGCTCACTGCCAACATAACTGTGTGTGGAATAGATTCACACTTTGGGTCACAGTGAAGAGTGGAAGGTACTTTTCCTTCTGCGTGGGAAATTCATGCCAATTTGTATTTAACACTGGAGCTTTAAATATTTAGCTATGCATACTAATGTCACAGTATTTGCCAACCATCAGAGGGAAGATACAGGGTGTCCTCTCCAATGTGTCAGGTGCAGGTGATAATTTGGAGAGGATAGAGAGTCGCTGGGAACAAGTGTTGTACAATGTGATGATTCTCCCTGTAAATTGTACACAAATCAGTCTGTCTTCATTAGAAATAAGCTGGCTGCAAGCTCTGCTATCCTGGAGCATGGCTCCCAGACAGCCCATTTTCCGGGTTTGGCATCAGAGAACATCTGGAGCTTTCCTCTCCAGAGGTTCTTGCACAGGCGGTGCTTCCCCACAAGCCTGGACACCACAAAATGTGAGTCAGTCCCCACCAAACTGCCTCAGGCTATGGATCCTGCCTCCCCATCTCCCTTTGTTCTGGAAAGGATTTAATTATTCCACACGAACTTGAACATCACTCTTGCATCTGTATCCTCTTTATGGATCCAGACCTATACCTTTTTTTTTTTGCATCATTTCCTTATCTATATAATACTCCCCTTCCTTAGAGAAAATGAGGATAATAATTAATGCTAAAGATAGTGAAGCACACAGGTAAAAGCCTGACACAATTAAGTGCTAGCCAGCACACAGCTCCTGGTATTAGCTATTATATTAGCTGAATCCACAGGGTTGATACAGGAAAAAACAGTGATGGGAGCAGAAATTTATTACTTTAGTGATGTGGGAGAAGTATTATCAGGCTGCACAGTTGTATGCTCTAAAAGTACAGTCTCTGCAGTTAATTGTACTCTAGATAAATCTGGTAGGAAAAGATGAATAGTGCTGTTTACTTTTTAATTCAGTCTCCTGGGATGCTAGACTTCATTTGAAAGCCTCCAAATTCAACATATCTAATGGCAATGGCTTTGAAGTACTTTGTTGCAACTGTCATGTGTTTTGAAAAATATATAGAGAAGAAAATATCAAAAGTCATCATTTTTATCAATGGATACAAGTTAACAAAAACATTCTTCATGCTACTGCTCACAATGTAAGTGCCGTGCTCTCTACGTCAGGGTCACAGGAGAAAAGAGAATAATTAGATTAACTTATCTGAAAATATTCATCTCTCTTTTCCAACTTTACCATTGCTACAAGTCACATGTATATTTGGGCTTCCATTTGAATGATTTTTCAGTCAGTGAAGAGAAAAGACAATGTTTTCTGCTGTATAAAACAGCTCTGATATCAAATTAAAATCTGCTAGACAGGTGTCATTATGCAGGAAAGACTTTCAGGGTAGGTGAAGCAAAGAGTTCCTCTTTATATTATAATTTTCTAGCTTGTGGAACAACCTGTGCCTGACACTTTGATTTGTTGAGCTTCACCACTTTCATTCTTCTTCATTTTTTTTTTTTTTAATACAGTTGACTAGAAGTTATTTGTGCTAAGGGACCATTCGTACTGCTTTTACTTTGTCATTTTACTCTTGCTATTGTGATCAGATCCCAGTGACATGTGCTACAACCACCTGCATGTTCAACTACCTGCAACCCAGGCATCATTTTTCCCACACACCAGAATAAACTACTTATGTTTCAACCTAGATGACATTTATTGCACATAGAAAATAACAGCAAAGAATAAAATAAATATGGGATAGTCAAAGCTATCTATTAACAACTGGGCTTCTTATTCTTTTAGGTGGCTTTGAGAATCGTGACACCCATGAGACAGAGAACACTGCGACTTCCTCTGCCACAACATTCCCTTGACCCCAAATGCAGAATATTTACTGAATGGAGCACACATACCCCGAGTGATCAATCCTCCCTTTGCTCCCACAGCTATGAACAGCAGGAGCTGTAACTCTGAAACATCTTAATCTTCATGTGAACTTGCTATGAAAGGGTTATGGATCTAACCCACAGTCCCTGCGGCCTTTGGGAATGTTCATTCTTAATTTAAACCAATGAATCCTGGTTGGGATTGTTCACAAGGCACCTGAACCTTAGGTCCAAATGGCAGTGGCATCTGGGAATGGCAGGATTGGGCAGAGCTCTGTTTGCAGCCTCTGCTGTTGAGTGTGGAGGAACAGCAGGCTGGAAGGTGAGAGGCACGCGAGCAGCACTGCAGCAGAGCTGATGTGCACACCCCGTGCTGCAGCCGGTGCTGCTGTGGGATCCTGACACATTCTCCATGCTGGGCCTGACAGCTGGGGCTGAGCTCAGCCACACTCCTCAAGGGTGACATGCAGGGCTTGCTGTAAACGGGGGCTTGCGCCTGTCCTGCTACACCTCAGTGCTTGGGCTCTGTGTGCACAAATGCTGGGACACAGGTTTCGATAAGACATCAGCACACAAACGCCAGGCTACACATCACTGGGTGATTTTAGGGTAGGGAATTAGTCACCTGAATTTTTTTCAGTTCAACAACCTGATATTTTAGCACTTAATTGGGAAAATGCCAGATGGGGATTTATTTAACCTAATTTTAGACATCCATCAGAGCAATGTAAATCATGAATCAATTCAGGCTCCCAACAGGCACGAGAGAGAGGGACAGGTGTTACCACATCTTCCAGCACGAAGCATCCTGCAGGCTGCCTAAAATGAAATGATATGAATTCCTGTTTTCATAAACACAGAATATACTGAAATATTTTAAAGAGTGATTAGGTGAAATTGAACCCCAAGGAAAGTCTGCATTGCACCATAACTGGAAGGGAACATGAATGCATTGGCTATGTACCTTCAGTCACCCTTCAAAAATGGGAGTCTTGAGAACCAAGCAGCCTCCCAGCACTTACTCTGACCTGTGAGGTGATGCAGGCAGTATTAAGCTCTGTGCAGACAAGGCTCTGCATTTCTGGGGAGCTGTAAATTAGTTCTGAACCTGTTGCCACACTGACACCTGTTCTGTGTGTTGATATCTCATTATTTAATTTCAGAGTGTCAGGCCTACACTCGGTGCTGCATACTCCCGACTCAAAACATTAGGCTCTAATTGAAAAACCATTGCTGCATATAAAGTTACAATAATCACAGAAGCTTTAATTAGTTGAATAAATAAATAGCAAGTAATAGAACTTACCCAACAGACTCTTCCCTCTACTTAGCTTTTGAATTCTATTCATTTCATTCTGGCAAGGAAGACCTAAAATATAATGTGTAAGAATCAGTTTCCAGATGGTACGGGACAGACTCTGTAATGACTGGCTTCACTGCTGACATGAAATGTAAGCTACTGTACACCTGGGACTGAGAGAAGCCCATATGCTGGTACGGTACTGCAAAACAAATTTATGTCATTAGCTCCACTAATTAAAAAAAAAAAAAAAAAGACAACACACTGTAGTTGAGAGTAGTGTTTGGGGGCCATTTTAATTGTTAAGCCGTTCTACCTCTCTTTTCACCACACTGACATCATGCCAGCTCTCTGATTTATGACCTGCTAATTGGCTAATTTCTGCGTTAATAAAAGAGTAAATTCTTGAGCTTTCTATCAGCAGAAGAGCTTATTTCTAGACTGTGTGCACTGACAGTTACTACTTTGTTTGCTTTAATGATCAATGGATATTAATATAGTTCATCTGTGACATTAAACATGGTTCCACAATGCCCTTCATAAAGGTGCTGGGGAAAAGGGCTTTTTAACACAAGTGCCTGCCAGTGACCAATGTCTACAGGCAGGCCCTGACACACAGGGAGAGCCAAACAGCTCCTCTTGGTACTGCAGATGGCACAACTCACCGCCCGGCTTCTGGAAGCAGTAGCACCACTCGTTGTTGGAAAGCTTCCCGTCCTTGAAGGAGTCGCAGGAGTTGAAGAGCGGCTTGACACATGGCTCGTACTTATCCAGATAAATGGCACTGATCTCTGAGGGATCCAGCAGCAAGTCGTAGTTCATGTCAAGTTTGTTGAACATCCAGCCTAAGGAATCCTTACAGATTGGTAGGATGCTGGTGTCAAATCCTGTAAGAAGACAGGCAAATACTCCCCAGCTGAACCCCGGCATGCCCCCGGCACAGGAACCACTGCTATGGTGAAGCCTTTCTAACTTTTTTTTTTAGCTGGACTCTGAACATTGAGCTGACTTGCCCAAAGCAGAACAAAATCCTAAGACTGAACTGATTATGTAAAGCTTAAAGCCCAAGCACAGCTACAAACTAGAGCACTACTCACACTCTGTGGGAGCTGTGGGGTGGAGAGGGCTGAGATTCAGAGCTGGTTTCTGTAATTCAAAGTTATTTCTACTCAAAAAATTCTTGCTTGTTTTTTTTTTTTTTTTTCAGTCCTCAGTCCAAGTGGGTTGGTCTGGTTCCAGGAAACTGAAATGTGACGAGAAAAGGCTGCATCCACCATATTTTCAAACTAGACTGAATCTGAATGCAATTTAAATCCTGTTTCCCAGGCTTGTTTCTGGTTGCCTGATCAAATTCTTTCCCGCTGCGCTCTCACCTTCTACCTCTCATCCTTGCTTTTCACTCTTCAAAGGCCTGTCTGTGTGGTTTGTGACAACAAACTGCTTTGATCTGGACTGTGAGCTGTCTGGGGGAGGCAGGGGGGAGAAGAGGTGAAGTGTCTCTGTTCCTTACACCACTCTGAGGGAGGGCACTGCTTCAGCTGGGAGCACAGAGCTGCCCATGCTCTTGTAATGTTGTACCAGCACCACTCCTTCCTGCAGCCTCCAAGATCCTGCAGCAATACAGGATTCTGCTTTTCCAGTGCTTTGGAAACCATCACCATCATTCATTTTAATAGCCCAGATTCTTCAAAGACTGCTGCAGCAGTAGTTATCACAGAAAGCCCAAGTCATGCATATAGATACCCACTGTGTATATGAGATACATGTTCCAGTATCCTGCAGTCTCCAGAAAAGCAGTGGCATGGGGCATTATAAATCCACACTGTCATGGTATTTTTTCAATGTTTAGACTAAATTCCAAGTTATTTACAATGTAAGGAAGTATATTTATAATACAGAGATAATAAATCTGATAACAAGAGTATTGGTTTCAACCAGGACTCAGGAACATGAATCCATTGGCTGAGGATGTGCCGGGACAGAGGCCTCCTGCTACCCCGGGCCTCTGGTGCTCACACTGCTTCAGCTGTCAACTGCCTGTGCACTGCTCACTCTGCTTTGGGCCACGTGGAGAAGCCTGATGAGCCTTTTCCTTTGGCTGCATCTTTCACTGAAAGAGGTTAAGCTTAGCTTTATTTGCTGTACGTGTCCCTTTCAGGATGCTGCTTTGTTAAAGTGAGAGCTGAGATGTTGCTGGAATCACGCTGACAGTTTGTCCAAGCTCTGCAGCCTACCTGCTATTTTAGGCCTTAATCCAAAGGAGAGCAGGGCTTTTTGCTGGAAGCTGTGCTTTTTGTATGCAGCTGTGGCTGAAGGTTGTCAGTGACCCAGAGGGACAATCAGAAGAGTTAACTAATGGGAAGGTTTGTGTCATTCATAATACATGTTTCTCTAAGGAAGGAAGAAGGTAATGCCATTTCCTCAGGACTAGAGGCAGCTCAGGCAGGGAAGAGAGAAGTCATGCTGAACATTTCATCACATTTTTTTGCTGTTATCTCCCATAACATTATCTAATCATATTTGAGCACAGTGAAAAAGAACAAGGCTGTGTGAATAGATGTAGGGGGGAGCGCTTGCCTTGCTGAAGCAATTAGAAATATTGACTTCAATTATTTCAGTCATCTGAAGAAGGCAAGCAGGATTTGATCACTGTGCAGTCTCTTGTTGCGTGAAAGGATTTAAGATTCCTCACCTCTGCCTTTACAGAGCAACAGGAGCAGGGAACACAGTCCTGCCCTGTGCAGCTGTATGGTGTCAGATTCCCTACCCCAGGGCAGGTTAAAAGTAGTCAAACAGGCAGGGGTGGAGCACTCAACTGCATGGTGGAGCTGGGATCACTTTCAGCTATCCCAGTTTAACAGTTTTCAGGAGAAAAAGAGTTAGTTTCCAATGTCTGCTCTTTTTCTGCACAGATGCCCTCTCTGGCAATGGACTTTACACACTGTGGTGGCACTTACTGCTGCAAAGGTGAGTAACTGCAAGGTCTGTTGTATAATCAGCTGAGTGTGGTATGTGTTGCTCAACCCTGATGGAACTCTAAAGGTCATCTCTTAACTGGCAGGGATCAGTGCAGGGAGGAGGAGATCCTGGAATGAACTTGCCCCTGACAGTGCCTGTAGATTATTTCTGAGTCTTGTTTTCCTCCCTGCGGGGAAATCTCCACCTGTGTGTACAACAGGGATGCAACACCAGCCTGCCCTCAGCACGGATCTGTCTGAGCATATCACCAGCAGTGACTGCTGTGAGTAAAAGCTGCTCTGTGACATACAATCAGGGCTTGGATGGGAGAAACAGTTGTGAAAGGCCACTCAAGAAGACAGTTAATTACATTAGTTGAAGAGGTTTTGATTATAATTTCTTATAAACACGGGAGCTTTCACTGTTGTGACCAGAGTTCCAGATTAGATTTATTAAGAGGCTGGTTTACTAAACAGTGCTGGATTATCAGACAGTGTGGCCTGGAAGTCCTGAAATATTGAAGTGGTAGTTGTGACAGAGTCCTTAGCTAGATGGTTATTATCAGTGGAAAGTTAATTCTTTAATTGTCCCTCAATATGTAGTTGAAGGTAAATAGTAGCTCCACTTCCTATTGTCTCCTGGTAAAAGGTACTGCCCATATACCACAATTTGCAACATTGCATCTGCAGCCCAAATCCAACAATCTTGGATGCTCTCAGCATCCAGAACCAGGAGAGAAAGCCAAATGTCCCCTAAATGTTTAGCACAGGCTCTGACTCCCGGCATAGCCAGGGTAACTGATGGAAAATGGCTTTTGGAGCTCACTTACCTTCACCGGGAGGTCACTGTGCTCCCACCAGCCTGGCGAGGCCAAGTGATACTGAATGGATTAACTTCTTTTTAGAGTCTTTTGATATACTTATCTATAAATATAATGCAATTTTCTGGATGAAATAAACCATATACTGTAATTCTGTAAAGAATTCAGTACTTGGTTAACAGGCTGGATTTCCAGCACAACAGACCCAGAACAAGCAACCTCAGTGAGAACTTTTCTGCATCTTTGTGTTCATCACCGTAGTGCTGCAGTGCCTTTGGTGAGAAGCAGGAGAACCGTGCAGGCTCCACATCCCTCTTGCTCTCGGCTCCTTGGCAGAGGCTGCCAACACAGATGCAAATTAATGTCAGTTGAGGTGGTGGCTGCTCTCATTTGGGCACCTGCTCACAAGGACCTGGACCGAGACCATCGTGTTCCTCTTTCCAACTGACAGCTGTTCAGCATCCTGACAACTTTCATTCACTACAGAGCTGGAAGGAAATCAAGCTGGTGACCTACATGTAGAAGTCTCTCATCCCATTAATACATAAAACGCTCCACCTCCTCTGAATTAAAATGGAATTGAATTTTAAAAAGTCCTTAAGTGAAAATCCTAATTAAAAATAAACACACCTTCTGGCATGAAAAAGTTATTTTCCCCCTTCAAGAGTTGACTTACATGGGCCATTTTTATTTTATTAAAGTATACTACAATTAAATTAACAGGGGTATAATTAACCTAATTCCCCCCACTGCTTAAAATAAAAGAAGGAGGAGAAGAAATGTTCCCCAGAAAAAAACCTTTATATTGTATAGCTCTCTAGTAAAAGAAAAACAACACCCACTCCAACCTAGGAGACTCTCTAGATACACTATGGGGATGTTATGAATTATCAACAGGCTCAGGAGCAATTTGAATCTGATCTTGCTACCTAATTAGTTTAATTATTTCCCTATGTCAAAGCATGTCCCTGAGTTTCTTATATCATTTATTGAGGAGATTTTAATTGTACAAAGCCTTCAGAAGACAAAGTACCTGGCCCACGGTGCTTTGCTGGGATCAAAGAGCTCAGGGAATGAAGGTTTGAAATCCAAACACAATGATCTCCCTCATCCTTTTCCTTTCAAGAGAGTTACAAAGAAAACAAAAAGGAGTGCACTTTTTTCCTTCACCTGGGGGTGAAAATAATACACTCAAAATGCTTATTTACACTCACACTAACATCTTGAAAAATTAATGTAGCATAGAGGAATCTCTGCTGGAAGACCTTCTCTAGACAGCCAACATGTCCGAGGCACCGCAATCATTGCATCCCACCATCTGTTCCTTTTACTGCCACGGAGGCATATCCAAAATGGATCACTTTGAGCATGTTCGTGCCTTTTCAAACTCTGCAGGCACAATCAAACCAGTGCAGTTTAATGAAGTGATGTGTGTGGTGAGGAGGGCAACACATGCAGAGCCATAAAAAAAGGGCAGTGTGCACATCAGAGCGGATTTCCAGAGCCGTGTGTGTCCTGTTTGCCAGGATTCACACACATTCTTTTCTACAGCTTGGGTGGGTGAACTTTGCTTTGAATTCTGCGGCCTGTTTAAGGTGTCTTTCATTTTTACAAATGTTTGAAGTTGGAGCCAAATACTGCTGCCTTCACTCTGTATTTTCAGTGGCACCAGAGAGAATGTGATCTGCAGAATTTGGCACGTGCGGATTAATTCACGAACACTGTTGCAAAACCTCAAAAAGAAAAACAAGCCCAAGTTTTGTGGCATTCAAATATGGCTTAGCCATCTAAACTCATAAAGTTTCTTCCTTCTTTTTTTTTTTTTTTAACTTATATAGAATAAAATAAGAAAATGTGCCAAACTAAGTCAACATTCTAAAAATGAACATTGTTGAGATCAAGTATTTAAGATCATCAGGCAGCCTTTCAAATAAAAGCTGCCAGGAATCAAACTAAACTAAAAAGAGATAACAGCTCCTCTGTGAATCAGAGCAAACACTGCAGAATTACCAGGAATGTTTTTCTCACTGAAATTGCTTAAGCACAAAAAAAAGACTCAACACCTTTAGGACTGTATTTGGTCTTTGGCCTCTGGCAAGGTGATCAGGAGAATGTCACGAATCATCTCCATGAAAACATCCTTTCGACAATCTGATAAAATGAGATTTCCTGTGATTCTGGGCCTAAAGGACTTCAAACAAAGTTTAAAGCCTCTAAGGCTTTCTGTCATGGGGTTTGAAATGAATTCACATCTGGAAGCCATGATTAGCTGTACATCCAGTTGCTTTTTGCACTATGATTTGGATCCTCTGCATGAGAATATCTTTTTTTGGAGCACCGTTTCAGAAAGAAGTAGGACATGTGGTTTGAAAGATACTGACTTTGCTGTAAATAATATGCAAAATAAGGAAAACATGAGAAAAGATCATTTACACAGAACATGGCTTGTTTCACCACAAAGTTTTAAGAGATTTGGTGAAATTATTGGGTTTGCCTATAGTTTTGAGCAATATAGCCTGTGGTATATTTGTCTCTTTAGGAAGGTGCAACCTGTTGCTACCCCAGCTCAGATGTAGCATGAAAGAGAGGGCCTGTGGAGACCTGGACCAACAGAAAATGCCCACCCTGATGTGCTGGGTCTGCTCTACTGCCCCTGTAGCCTCTGTGGTGTCTCTCTACAGGGACACCAGGTGAAAAGAGCCATAAAAATAGCAGCTGACTGGACCCTTCAAATTCCGGGTTTGAGCCCTGGCTTTAGACAGCTCATCCCAGAGAATCAGTGAAGTGACAGTGAGGCACACACCTACGTAAAACTTGTGCATCCTACTTTGCAGCCCAAGGGCCCACGTGTGTTGGGACATACTGTTTAAAATAATTAATGAGTCCTTACAGAAAGTGAATTCACATCTGCTCTCTGATGAGCATGACCTCTTTTAATGCTGTTATCTGAATCCTTCCCCTCCCTGGTGGCTAAATGACATCAAAATCAGTCATGTTGGCTTAACCCACAGAGAGTAAATGTCCTCTAGACTGTTCATTTTCTTCCTTTCTTAAAAAAAAAAAA
>VZRQ01006824.1:319205-576290 GCA_013397975.1 Machaerirhynchus nigripectus
CTAAAATGTTCATTTTTTTCCTTTCTGAAAAAAAAAAAAAAAAAAAAAAAAAAAAAAAGCAACAAAGGAGGCAAAGATGGTGTTATTAAATACCTAGGACACAATGGATTCCAGCTTTCTTGACCATTTAACTCTTCTAGCTCCATGGCTCATGGATGTGGATGTGGATGTTTAAATTATTCTTTCTTTTACATGAACTGTTAGCAGGAAATTTTAAAGTAAAATTGAAGTGAGTTTTTCCAGCATTGGTATAATGTTCCCTCTGCTTGTACGCCATATTTTCATCTTAGGCCACTGACATTGTGTCAGAAAATGCTTGGCCATAATATTGGTGGCTAAGCAGAGACCAGAGTCCAACCCCAAGAAATTATTTGGATGCAGCCACATGGAATTGGAGGGTGATGGAATTTAATTGTACGAACACGAACTACATCATCCTAGTTAACCCCAGGGCTTGAGAAAAGTCCCTGAGCAGTTTCAGTTACTCCTATAGAGGTGACCTCCATGGCCTTCAGACACAGTTATTTGTCTGATCAACTTGTGAAGGTGCCTCTGTCTCTGACTGCCAGTTTTTAGAGCAGTTTGGGCCAGAGAGAGGACAGAAGGACTGCAGCTACTTCAGAAAACAGCATTTATTTGCAGGATCGGGTCTCAGGTACCTGCTTATTCACTGGCGCCTGCCTGACAGGATGTTTTAGCACCAACAGTTGTGCTCAGTTAAATTCCCTCAGGTTGGGAAGCTCCTACAACACCCAGTGTTCAATGGGAAAGGGGTTTTCTTACTGCCTTGTGCCGTCTCCGAGCTCGTGGGTTTGATGACACGATTTGCATCCTCGTGAAGGGCACCAAACCAGTCTTTTAGTCTCGAAGCCAGATTCCTCAGTTCTTTGTCTGTGCAAGCTAGGAAAGAACAAAGCACCAGACTGAGTCAGGAGCACCAGGGAGAAACCTCTCCCCAGAGAGTCCATTAGAAAAATAATGTTTATGGTCGTAAAGTTCTCCTCATTAAGAGCTCCGAAGGAAGAAGAGAAGGTCAGGGAAAAGGACGCAAGCTAAAAAGAAAATGTAAGTCATTATGAATTACAACTTGTACTCAAGTACTTCCTTGGAAGCTGACATGACTGGTGATGGAAGAAGTTCCATGCAGAGATCCCCACCAGTTGGCAATTAGAGCTGTGTGACTATTTAACTTAAATGTTTTCACCTTCTAGGATTTCAGAGAAAAATATCAGTCAAACAGATGGGGAGGAGGGACACACTTGCCTAGACATGCTACTCGAAAAAGATGCTAGGGATAATTTATAACCACATTTGGCTTAGTATAAGGCTATTATCACAGTAATAGAAAATATAGATACTTATTTATATACAGAAAAAAGGGTTATGTTGCTCTAGTTCTACTGCAACTGAGACTCTGCCACCTCTGAAGGTTGTCAATTCCATTTTGTTAGCTAAATGTTTTGTTGGTAAAACATTTATTTTCTTATCAATTTTACTGAGAAGTATCTAATTTTCCAGAAATTTCTGCCAAGAGATTAATGTCCAGCTGAAGCAAATATTTTTAAGGAAGAAAGCTGCATTAGCCATGAGTTTCTGTCAAAAAAAATATTCTTGTTTCTGTACCATGTTTAGTGCTTAAAATTCACATGCTCAGGCAATTCTCCAAGATCTGATGTGCACTCATTCTACATTTTAAATGACATTTCTTGGAATACAGAGCAAGAATTTATGGCATAGAGGCAGACATCCTTCACAGTCGCAATAAGTCTTCTCCACCTTACTGCACATTACAATATTCCTCCTTCCACCTTACCGAAGAACTATTGAGTCCCAGAGCTCTCCCAAGTTAAACTCACTGCTCCAATGACTGCAAGGAACTTCCTGATATGTCATGGCTGTGCTGAGCATTCGTTTGTTCTCACACTTTAGTTTGGGACAGGAATAACTTTGAAGTTAAAAATAGAAATTATAGTCTTTTCTAAATTTGACGGGGGAGGAAAAGAAAGATTTTCCCAGTTTTTTTTTTTTTCTGTAATGCTGAAAGAGTTTGATAAATTTTTCTATGAAAGATAAAAGCATGAAAATCGCTATCCCTCTAAAGTTGAGTCCAGGTAAGGAAAAATCAGGTCTTAAAAAAAAATCCCATCAATTAATGTAAAATAAATGGAAGACAATGCAATACTAGGTGTAAAGTGGCCTACCTTGCTGAAAAAGCTTACCGCTTTCTCTTCTCACCTAAATTAACATTACATTTTACTCACTGTAAACTATCTTATCTTTCCAAGTTGGGTGAAAAAAAGAGGATGCATTTGTCCAGAAAATGAGTAATATAATTTTCTGATACTTATTAAATAATTATTGTGGCACAAGTCACCTTTAGGAGGCCAAGGCTGGAACTCTGGACCACAAACATCCATCCCTATGCCTTCCTGACCCCTCATCGTGCCTTCTGGACAGACAGTCAGGGCCCAGGAGAAAGAAATAATAATAATAATAATAATAAAGAAAATACCCTCTAGAGACATTTTCCTGATTCAGATTTGTGTACTTCCAAACACAAAACCAACCCCAGACACCACAGCAGCCCAAGGTAAACCAAATGCTTTGAGGGACACTGGATTTGCTCCCAACCACACCCTGTGTGTGGGGAAGAATCAAGGAGCACACTCACCTCCTCTCCCAGCCTCAGCACTCTGCAGGATGAACTCCCCAGGGCCAAACTAAAGTCTCCAAAATAAATCTCACAGAGTGGTCACATTTGGTGTAAACTGCATTGACTGTGGTAATTGGAATCCATGCTTTCAAATTGCAATACAAACTAGGATTGAATGCACAGCATAGGTGGGACAGAAGTAATTAATTAATGGTAAACGGAAGGAATTAATGGTAAATCAGACTTGAAACAACCCCTCTCTACAACTGAGCCAATCAAACATGTCAGGGTCTGTAAAATGCCATTTCTGTTGAAGTCATTACAGCTTTCTCATGTCTGTACCTTCAACCATGCAAGAAACAGCTCTTTTTGAGGGCAGTGTTTGGGAGTGGACTCTGGGTAAATTTATTGCTCTTGTTTTTGCTGACCACAAACCCTGCAGATTTCCTTTGGAATTTGATCTGAGGCATGAGATCTGAGGCATGATTGACTGCAAGCCCAGAACTGGAGTTTTCTGCATTTTGGATAGCTTTTCTGTGAATAACTGAGAAAATCCTTAAGTATGCTGCTTAGAGATGATTCTACAGTGGATATGATGTTGAGGTTCTCTCTTAGGACTGCAGTCTTTCTTCACTAGAATAATTGCTGTTTCATGAGTCAAACAGGAGCCAACTTTTCTGTTAATATGCAGTGAATAATAAATTTCTGGACAAGACTTCAAAAATTTAGTGCAAAGTTCAGTTAACTTTCTATTCAAGTATTTAATGCCCTCAATCTTACTTTCTCCTGCACATTAAAATAGAGGAAGTATCCTTTTATTTTACATTTCTTGTGTTGAATTTTATTTTAATGCTACCATGCCTGGTTAAAAATATCCTGCTTTTCTGCCTAATGGAACTGCATTCCATTTTTATTTATTTGATTTGAACATTATCAGAGGCATACAATCATTCTGAACTTGCTTGTTTTCGGGCACATTTGGGACACTTCAAAGTGCATTGACATTGAGAAGGTAGGATTTTCATACAAACAAAGTGAGGCCCAGCCTCCAGTTGGGCATCCAGGAACCAGGGCACTCAATGTTTTATTTCTGGTGGTAGGGCCCATTAGTTATATATCAAACAATCAGAAAGCACAGCCCTGAGGAGCCCCCCATCTGACATCCTTATATATAAATTTACATTAGTAGAAGTTATAAAGCATTTTTAAGAACCCTCTTCATGAAAAATGCAGTGCAAATGTACCTCTTCACTATTAATAGAAGTTTCAAGTCACATTTCTCAGATGAGAGGAACAGGGCTGTAGGAGGAATGGATGTGATAATGGGTCTCTTGCTATTTGAAGATTTATAAGGAGAGAACACTGGGGTTCCAAACAATATGGATATTGACATGACTTGAAGCACTGATTAAAGAATCCAGGCTGAAGAGAATCACCAGGGGAGGAATCTCTCCATAGCCCCTCACTTGCAACTGAAATCTGTCCAGTCAACTGTCAACAACCATTTAAAGCTCTGGTGCTCGAAACAGACCCAAGTGCCAACATATGTAAACAGGCATTTTCAGTGGTGTGTATCTTCTCCAAGATAAGAGACTCTGGCTTCAATTCATTTCCTACACCTTTCAAAGAGAGAACAACCCACAATTCTTTACTCTTGATATTTTATTGATGTCACCAAAGGTTCTGCCTTAGCAGCCATCTGACATCAGATCCTCCTGTAACAGTAACTCCCAGATCGTTCCCTGCTGATGGCTTCAGTGACACCGGCTCACAGCCCATGGCTTCCCCGAGTGCAGCAGGCTGGGAGGGCTGCTGCTCCAGCCAGGGCTGGAGGGGCAGGTTGGGTAACACCCAGCTCACCAACCTGACCCCAGAGCAGAGCCCCTGCACCTGAGGTGGCAGTGGGACTTGGAGCAGTGGCAGAATATGTTCCTTCTCTGAGCCTCGGAGATGCGAACGCAGGAGGAGGATGTGGGAGCTGCTGGACCCAACACCATCCTCAGATCTGCATCTGCTGATGTGACAAATTATCCTGCAGAAGTGATTTATTAACAAGCACCTAACGTGCAGATTTATTCCCAAGGGTGAAGCACTTGGTCTAGCAGTTATTTATTCCTCACAAACTGAAAGCACTGTTGTTAAATACCTATTTTCAGCAAGCAGAAAGCATTAATCTGACCTAATGGAAAGCCATTAGCATGCTGTAAAGGCTCAGGCTTTTATGGGCCTTTGTTACGGACTTTTTCAGCTCTACAGATACTAATCTATATAAATTGGTGGTGAAAATTAGCAGTATGATATTTAATTTCACTGTTTCAGACAGGGACTTTCAATAGTATTTGGTGATAGAAATCAACATTAAAACTGAACTTACCTGTAGATGTGTAAGATTAAATCAATACTGAATCACATCCCATTTTTACTCCAGCCTAGCAAAGCAATATTGTAAAATCTCCATCCACCAACAAAATAAAAAACCCCAAGCCTCACAACTACTGCAGTGAATTCTAAACAAAACTTAAGAAGCATATTCCTGCAGGGCTGTTCTTAGTGTCTCACTTGCTGCTGGAATATTCTGGCACTGGGTGGCAAACAAGAAGTCGATGTTGTCCAGGAACAAGTTACAGTGATACATTACACTATTTCCCAATAAGCAACACATGCAACCAGATTCACAGAATGTGTACAAAAGGTTTTGTGGTATTTGACTTCCTTGTCATCTCTCTGGCATCCGTCTGTTGCCTGCTCACTCCTACTGTTCTTTTTCTAACAATAATTCTTACAAACAGTACTACATTCCTACCAATTACACGTTGAGAGACTGTTTCTTTGGGATTGTATTATTGTTATAAAATACTATATAGTCTCTTAGGTAGAGACTGAGGAGCAAATTCCCTATGCCCTGAATGCCAGAGGGGAGGGAGCAGCCCTGAGACCTGGAATAGCTTCAATATTTCTGTACTGTAGAAGAAAAGAAACTGCAAATGCAGAAAAATAAAAAGTCGGAGTTTAAAAAAATGCATATTTAGTTACTGAGGTTAGTGTTCTTCCTGTGCAAATTAAATCTTCAGCTTAGGGACATGCCACTGCTTTTTAGTAACCTGCTAAAGATGCAAATGTGCTGCCATGGAGCAGAATCAATGGGTTGTGGTCGAGGCGACCAGCCACAAAATGTAAATAAGAAACAGAAAACTTTGCAAGAGAGGCCATGGGTTGAGATGCTTTGTATTCCCTGAGCAACAAGAGGTAGTGGATGTATTATTGGAATCCTGCCCTGCCTGCTGCCTGGCTCTCGAGCAGAAACCAGCTCCGCTGGTAGCACACGTGAGTGGTAACAAACGGTCCAGTCGTTTGTCCTGGGAGCCTGGAGGACAAGTCCATTTAGTTTTGATTAAAATGTGATGCAGCACAAACCTAAATGACATTGCCCAATAGTGACATATTCCTCCAGTTAGAAGTAGGACAGGCATTATTTCAGCAATTCAGAAGGGAAAAAACTCTTATTTTTGTATTTTTTAAGACTAATGCAACAAAATTATATTTTAAAACATATTTAAAAACAATGTGGCGACACTTCTTAAAAAGGTTTGAAATAAATGTACCTTAGCATGGAGGTTGTCAGGAGATCTTTTGTTCCAAGTACTAATTTTTATATTATCTTTGTATTTTTTATGCTTTGTAAAAAGAAAACACAGCAATTTTAACCATGCTTTCTCTGACAAACATCATTACATTTTCCTGTAGGTAAGTCATCATCTTATTTCACCCTGCTATAACTGTGTCCACATGTGTGTGGATTATTAAAACAGGCTGTTAAAAATTGTACCATCTCTCAGGCTAAGGGGGTGGGTCTGCTCTCAGAAATGCAGAATTGTGCTCTAAACACTGCTGCTGCAGGAGCTGGTTTGAAACCAAGCATCAAGATAAATTCAGGGCTGTGCTAACCCTCCAATTCAACTCCACACAGATATGTATAAACACACACACATCTGTGTGACTTGTAGATGGCTCCCAGGTGTTTTAAATGTGATATTCTGGTGATGCAACCCTGGTGATAATCACCTTCACAAATATTTCACTGTTCGTGGTTGGAAGGAGTAATGCTCTAATTTGCTCTTTTCATTGGGGCCTCAGACAACTTCTTATAACAATAAAAAATGAAGTATTATGCCAATAATTTTATGAAGTAGAAAGGAATGGATTGTTTACTATTACTATAAGGAAAGGTGGTGCATTCCAAACCTGCCTTGCCAGTCCCATCAATGAACAGCTCGCATGTAAAATCGCTCCTGTAGTCACCAACAGTTCATGACAAAGCTCTGCATGGGTATATTTGTCTCACTGCATTTTTAGCACTCACTGGCTATTCTTCCACGGGCTTGACACCTATGCTGATAACCACCTCTGATCCTTCTGTCACTTGTTTTGCCTTGTCTTATAAATACAACAGCAGATGCCAAGATCCTGCAGTTCAGACTTTGAGACGATTACAGGAGCAGCTGAGTTATTGGGAAGATGAAATGGGCTTTGATCTGAAGCTTCTTTAAAATGGTACATTTAAAACACAAAGCTCAGCTAGAGCTGTGTGAACGAAGATTGAGAGCTACAAAGCTCCTTCGCTAGCGCTGCAGGCAAAGCCTACATCTGCTTTCCTAGTACTTAATGCTGCTCCCTTTTGTGCTCACATTAATTGTGGAAACCCTGGAAAGTTCATCTTTGCCAGGTGATTAAGAAGCCTGGAGTTTTATTTTAAATACATCCAAACGATAATGGTGGTGGGGGACTGTCAGAGCCAAGCAGAAAGCTTGTGGGAATAACGTCCCTTGTGACATTCTGGCCATGTCAGGCACTAATTAAAATGTTGTCTCCTGCATGGTTCTTAGCCTCCCAAAATTCATTTGCCAGCTCACTCTAAAGTCCTCATTCAATTCTGTCATAACACCTGAAAGGTGGAAAAGAATTACACCAATTGAAAACTAAAGCAGACCATATAAAAATGTCTGACTGAGTGGACTTTTCCAACCGTTCATGCAACGCTCTGGATAAAAAAAGGCTTTATAGAGTCATCATCTCCCCTCTTGCCTCCCTCCCTCTTTGGTTTTTACACTGTACTCTCAACAGATGTCCCCAGCAGATCTCAGAGAAGAGACTCCAGTCTGCTTTAGCCATGGCCTGTCCAGCAGTGGCCAATCTTTCCAAGAGGGCTGAGTTCTTAGAACAACTGACCACTGCTGTGACTTTAAAGCAGTGTTTAAAGTAAACACACAGCCCACAGCCCATGGCGGGTTTTCACAGATACCTTTTTTTTTCTGCTGACAGCTCAGCAGATATTGCACTCCAAGGCATTGGAAACAATAAATACGCAAAGCTGGAAGAATAATTAAGAGTAGAAACAAAGCTCACTGTGATTAAAATGAAGGAATTGTGGGACAGTTGTTTTTAGACAAACAGTATAGGCTACCATAGTGCATATATTTGGGCTTTAAATGCAATTGTTTCCTACAGACCTTCCAAAGCCACAGCTGAAAATGTTAAAGACAACCTGCTGAACTTCACATCCAGGAGGTTGTTTTGCTGCACTTGCTGAACAAAGGGAAGTTTTAGATCCTGATCTTCAGTAAAAATGTTCTGAGTTACGGTAGTTGGAAATAACTTGAGCTGGTGATGTTAAGGGCAGCTGGTACTTTCCATAATGAAAATGGTCTTGAACTGGAAGAGCAAAATCCAGGAAGTAAAATTAGTAATTTGACAGTATTTGAGAAGAAATGGGCAGATCTATTTATGTTCAATTGGAGCAGGAAAGCAACAGCCAAGAATAAAAATGAAAAGATTTTATGTAGGGGAAAAAAGTGAAAACACAGGATGATTTCACAGAATGCCTATGTAGAAGCATAAGCACATGCAACACTTCTCAAAAAGAAGTTGAAAATATTACTATATATGAAATGAGCTGTAGGAGACCTCTAATTTTTACAGTTCCTTGTGCAATCACAGATCTAAACTAAATTAGGAAAAAACCCCAATGGCAGTAGATAATTTTTGTAAAGTGTCCTAGTAAAAAGAGATATTCATTATTATTTGATGCCATTCTTTTAAAATACAGGAAGGTGGTTCATAGAATAAAACTACTTTTAGACAATTCTGTTCTTCTGACACTACTCCATCTCTTTTAGTTTGTTCAAATCTAAAATTAAGGAGCTCCCAGTTGGTCATTGGGGGTTTTTTGTTTGCTTTAATGTGAAAAGGTATTATTTTTATGGGCAGCAAGATCCAAATGCCAGTGTGTGCTGGAGATACCTGTCTTGGAGGCAACGTTTGGGCTCTCCACCCTCACAGCAATGATCATTGCTGTTACCTGAGGACACTAACTGCAGAAGATTGTACAGAAATGCAAAGGCAGGACTCTCGCTGTGCAGCCTGGGTGGGTCTAGCACAGGGCATTTCCAGAGGGACAAGGACTGGTCTACTTTGTCACAGGAAACAAAAAAACCCACTCCACATTCTTCTCAGAATCCCTGCTGGGATGTTGGATACTGCCTAAAAGCTGCAAGAGGGACCCAGGAAATTATTAGAAAAACTCTTTCTTCCAGGAACTGGTACTCTATCAAACAGAAAAAAAAGGGGAAAGCAATTGAGTAGATTCACTTAATTTTTAGTGGAGCCCACCATCCTTATTCTCTTCCTCAGGGACCCTTGGAAAGTGACAGATAAATCCAATTTGCCTGTGCTTTAGCAGGATGGAGAGAGAGATACTCGTGAGTCAGCATATGCCAGCAGAAGCTGGTTTTCCTCCTCATTAACTTTTTTGCACATCAGCTGATTTCTACTTTATACTGAGTATATCCCTGTGCTTATTTTCTCTGTTCCCTACAGAATGTCATCTCATCTGATACCACCAGGGCTTCATTAATGTAAAATGTTGTCATGTGGTGAATTATTCTTAAATGAGAAAACACAGACAACCCTAGAAGAGAAAATGAAGAGTTGTCGGACAGCATGTGGCTAGGAGCATTTGAAGGTGTCCCACAGGAATTCCTCCAGCAAATTGTTGGGAAAACTGATTGAAATTCAATAGGAAAGCGCAAATGAGACGACATAGCTCCCCTGTGGATTGCAAAGATCCCCTGACAGGAAATCAGGACTGTCTATGCACTACTGCACCTTGCAAACCCAGAGATGCACAAACACCACGAGGAAAGGCAGCGCCGGGACCCAGCGTTCGGGACAGCACGGAACAACCCAGCGGAGCAGAAATCACGGCACGGAAACACAACAGTCCTGAGCACTGGGAACCAAATTTGCACGGATCTATGATCTGACTAGGATTTTATTGGAGCCATTTGTACAGCAGAGCAGGGCCATTGACAGGAGCGGAGAGCGATCGGTACGGGAGCAAACACACTTGTCTGGGACGGTTCATAAGGCATCAAGCCCCCTAACCGAGACACTGGAATGCACTTCTCATTAGATGCACAAAAAAGTGCATCACAAGCAGGGGTTTGGCTTCTGGGCAGACAGCTCTGTCCTGTGCTGTGAGCAGAGGGACTGTGGGGACTCCCCAAGGACAGGACCTCAGCTGGGGGTGGAACGAAGAAGCACCTCCTCCCTGACAGAACCGCTGCTCGGGAACGTGCCTGAATTTACCCTGGCAAAGTAGTGGAGTGGCTCAGTTTTTAACAAACTCTGGTGCTTTTGGCTGAGGTGGTCACTGATGCTGAAGCCAGTCTGGCCTCTGTTTCTGGACCAAAGAGCTGGAGTGCTGCTAAAGCACAAAACAAACTTCTCCAGGATTAAAAAGAGGATAGCTAAGATGAGCTGAGTGTCAGAGAAGGCTGTAGATAAAAAAAGGCTCAAAACACTCACTGTCTGTTATTTGCCTACTGTAACATGTATTACCTCATGTAGCTACAAAACTTCATTTAACAGAGTAAAGAAAAATATGAGATGGACTTACTAATGAGCACCTGGCACTTAGAAGCTGTGGGAATCAATGACTTCAAAAAAGTATGGAATGTAGCTGCAAAAATCTCCAACTAATGCATGTTTTGAAGACTCATTTAAAGAAATGTCAATTCTTTTCTCAGCTCTTGATGAGCATTTGTGTATTTTTAAAGTCTTTTAGAGGCAGGATTGGGTTTTGTGTATTCAAGGATACGGTTTATTGAAAATGTCTCGATTTTTTAAAATATTTGCACCATTAAAATATTTAACACCCAAAACAGTAGAAAAGCAGCAAGTGAGATCAAAACCATGCTGTGGTATTATGAAAACCATATGCTGTGCAATTCCAAAAAAAAAAAAAACAAAAAAACAAACCTTGTGTGAAAGGAATTTGTTTTGTAAAAAAAAGACAGATTTGGAACTGTGGCTGAGGAAGCTTTGAGAGCAGCCAGGCTGACAGGGTGTATTGTAGGGCAGTTGTAAGCCTTTGTAGATGCAATTATTATCATCTCCCCAAAGCACAGGCAAGTCTGTGAGCAAAAAAAGGCAAAGAATAGGAGAAAAGGCTGCCTGAAAGGAGACCCCCTTTCTCAGGCCTAGATGCTGACTTGCTGATGGCTTAATCCAAAGTGAAAATAATCTGAGTCTTATTTAAAATTTGGTCATTCTGAAGAAAATTAAATTCCTGGATAGTACCTGCTGAAAGAACAGGTGAGGAAAGAGAAATATTCTAGGAGGGGGCAGCAGCACGTGTCTGATTGGAGATCTGGGCTGGTTCTTCCAGCCCCATCCCCTGCCAGGCCACAGAAGTACTCTTCAGAATAATTATTTATTCAGGGTGGCTGTGGATCGATGTTCTCAAAGGGTTTACAATTAGAATATTTTGTAAAAGGTCCAGCCAGGCATCCTGGAGGACTGAGGATTTGGAATGCTGGGTAAGGCTGTGCACTGTGCAAACACCAGCAGCTTTCCAGTGGCAACTCTGAAACTGGGAACGCCAAGGCTGTGCTGGTTTCTCTAACACTGCACAGAGCTGTCAACAGGAATTCATCCTTTAGTAAAAACAATATTTTGCCCAGATTTTTTATTTATCAAGCTGTCCAGTTCAAATCCCAGATTTCAGCACATATAGACCATACTATTGAAGTTAGACTATGGGCCTGCCTCTGATTTTCCAAGGTTCTGAATTTACACAGGCAGCTGAAAGTTCCTGGTGTCATACACTGAAAGAATTTTAGAATATATTATTTAGTCTTCCTCCAAAAGTTGCCTTATGCCTTTTAGATTTCACTAATCCTTTGGTGTGCCTTAAGGATGCAGGGATATTATTTCACATTCCATCCCTTTTAATTTTTTTAATTTTTAATTCACTATAGAGCTGGAATGCACTTTCCCCATTTTGCCACAACTTCCTGGACATTAAAGTATCTGTAGATGACAGGACTTCAGCACACCATTTATTATCCCTGTCACTGTCAGGAAAAGCAGTCATCCCATTAAGGCAATGAAGCCTCATCATTTCATTGTGAGCTAGTAACCACAGGCTGTTCCATGTCTGCCTCGCTGCAAAGGATCAAAAATAATTCCCTACTACACCTGCTATGACTGATCATAGAAATGCACTTCTAACGTGAAGAAAATATTGGAGAAGTCACTGGGAATTTTTTTGTTTTCTTCCTGAAACCTTCCCTAACAGCAACAGGAGACTGGGTTTAAGTGTGTGTGTACCAACAGGTGGAGGGGACACACACATTCACTCTGGCTCACGGACTCACAGAGCTGCCTCCATGCAAGTAATAAGGCAGACGAGCCTCCTCCTTCAGTTGTTGTAAAGGCAGGCAGTAAAGAGAAAAAATCACCCTTGGATTCATACCCTCTGTCTGTGAAAAGCACTGCTGAAAGTCCAATTATTTTGACAGATACAGAGCAAAGCCAAAAAAATAAGGACTTAGGTAAATTACAATGAAAGAACTCAATGTATATCTAAAAGTATCTCAGGATTTTGCAGTAAATAATGCTTTCAAAGGAAATGGTAATCTTTCTGCATTGAAAGCTTCTGATCTTACCATCTTTACTTCAGATCATATTAGTACTGAGCATCATTACAAGAATGTGTTCTTTGAAGCATGTGTACTCTGTTTCCCTTCTATTCATCATAAATACTCTCTCTGTGAAAGCACACTCTGCCACTGTGCACACATTTTTCTTTCTAAGATTTAATTCATTTCCTAAAGAAACATCATGCAAAAATCAATCTTGCCAGTACAAGTTCACAAGGCCTGATTCATTTAACAGATGATTTATTGACAAGTGCGAGATAGAAAATAATGGAATGTTGTTACTAAGAGCAACATTACACATTCCCAACAGTGTGTACAGAGGTGGTACATACAGAGGACGTTAATGCTCCTGCATGGACAAGTGATACATTGCAAGAGGAAAGGAGAGAGCTGGCCATGGCTCATGGCTGGCTTCCAGCTTCTATTCCAGCTCCCCCTTTGCACTCCCACCTAATGTTACTGCATAAATTTTGACCTTTGCTGTTGCTGGTTTCATTGAAAAATAAAGTTTGGGGAAAGAGAGATAAGAAAGCAAGTGTCCTGTCACATAACCAGTTCTTCAGAGAAAATGTGAAAGTTCAGCCAAAACTGCCTATGAAGGAACAGACCCCAACTGAGTGTGGTAGTTGATGGTTTGATACTTAATCTGGGAAGTATTTGTCCAAGTGTCACACACGGGATTGAAGGCTTCTCTTCCTTTTCTCTTTCCTTCCTGTCCCTTTTTCACACAGTGCCAAGGAAAGCAGAGTATGCAGTTCTCCAGGCTGAATACACCTTGGATTTCTTAACATGGTATATCCATTTCTTAACATGGTATATCCATTTCTTAACATGGTATATCCTTTTATTTTCTACTAAAGAAGACATGGGGAAAAGAACCAATTCCCTGCACCACCCCTTTACCTATCTATTCCACAAGTGTGGTGGGAGCCTGGACTGTCTCATAAAAATAAAGAAGATTTCCCCTGAGCTGTCTTATGCTCTCATATTCATCATGACTCGAGTGATCGAATGTGACCTTCAGCAGGATAACTACTTTGCTGTCCCCAAGTCAGGTGTTAAATCATCCAAATTTTAGTTCAATAGCTCTTGTAAAAGAGTCCAAGCCCTAATGTCAGTTGCTCATGCTCCTGATTCAAAGTACCTGCACACACCCTGGGCAGCGAGCATCTGGTCCCAGGCACAGAAATGGCTTTGAAATCTTGCTTTTTCCTGAGGACCAAGGAGCTGGGGCTGCGCTGGCAGGAAAATGCCCTGTGTGCCCCAGATCTCATGGCCAGAATCCTCACGGGAAACTCAGCAAAAAGACCATTTAACTCCCAGAAAGCAGCAATGAAACATGGCTGTGCTGAATTAGAAAGCAAGCAGTTCTGAGCACAGCCTGTCCCACCAGATTGGTCCCTCAGAGATCTGACCCTTTGCCAGACTTCCAAATCCCAGCACTGCATAGCTGAGAAGTTGGTATCTTAAAGTAACCCATCATGCTCAATGCTAGACAAACATACAAAACAACTTCTCATGCATAAAAGACTGTATGCTTTTTGGAAAAAGTAAAATAATAAAGCAAATCCTTGATCCTTCTTTCTGAGAAATAGGAGGAAAAGAAATTACTCCTACAGGTTTCTGAAGTGCAAAAACTGAGGAATGTTTGGCATGTTTCATTAAACAGGCAAAAACAGAAAAACATTTTGAAAACACAGAGCTGAATAATCTACAGGACTCCATAGAAAAAAAAGAAGGAGAAATTAAAAGCTGTTCCCAGAAAGAAAATTTAAACCCAGAATGATACATTCCCTCCCTAGTAATCAGTCTGCAAATGGGATGATTTAACTGAGACCCTCAAAACCTCTGTAACAGAAACTCAGGAAAAACTGATTAATTCAATGGTACTATATTGCACTGTCAAAATTATAAAGTGAAAATGTTAACTCAACCTACAAGGCCTTTTTACTGTGTAACAGAATTCAGCAGTAATTAAAAAAATCTCAAGCACCCACATTTCATGAAAACAAGCCTATATATTTTCCTGTGTCAGAGGAATGGTGAGTGGGAAAGCCAGGAGACAGGCACTCAGGCACCGGTGTATTTACAGCCAACAGTCACAAGGTAGCAGCACAAAACATCAGTCCAAAGCATTTCTTGAAGATACAGAGGTGGAGGTGACAAGGACACAGCTGTAAGTGTGCAGGGAACACAACTTGTGGCAATTAAGTGCTTAGTGGGGAGGAAGTTCAGTGCTGGGGTAGCCTGTGCCAGCCTCTGAGCCAGCCAGCAAAAGCCCAGGAAAAGAATAGACTTTTTCTGGATTTACTTTAGGTGAGAGATGTGGAATATGACCTGACATAAGGGCACAAGGAGAGCAGGGAGCAGAGGAGATTTGGCAGGGTCATGGAGGGAAACCTTATATCTGACAGTGCTCCACAGCTTACAAACTGGCTGCTCAGCTCCTGAGCCAACCTGCTTTCGATCAAGAACTGATTGATTTCCCCTTTAAGTACCCTCTCTATGCACTTTTAAAAGGAAAAGGATTGGTATCAATTCTCATATGTTACATCATATATACAGCATGAAGGAATATGTATGCATGCACAGTAACTCCGGATTTCAAAAGTTAATCTGTATTCTAGGACACAAATGTAGAGGTCAATAGGTCATCAAAGATTAATAAATTCATTCTTTATCTCCTGTAAGGGGTGGAAGGACTCCCAGAAATGAACTGCGATCTGCAACAGAGTTGTAGCTGAATATTCATGGATTTCTCAAGAGCTGGATTTTTTGGCTATTGATCTGCCAATCACTTTTCTGTCAGAGGAAATTCAGTTATCCACGTCTCACTGAGCCTTTTTCACCTAGTTGCTTTTGTAGGAGTTGTGTTTGTTGTACATCTGTATCTTTTATGGTATCTCAGAATGAAAAATTCAATAGCTGCTGTGTTGAATTCTAAAGATCATTATTCTGTTTGTTTAGAAAATGAAAATGACACTCTCTTTTCTCTGCTCTTGCTCTCACCATCAGTTCACTTTCAAACAGCTTGGTATATTTTACTAAATTAAAAAAATGTATCTTTTGTAATACTAGTGTTGCCTGGGCAAATGCTACAGCTATGGCATTGTCCCTGCCATCAGAATACATTTGTAAAACTGTTGAATAAAAGCTCTCTAGTACAGGAATAACTGTGACTTCTCACTTTAAGAATGTGCAATCACTCTTCATTACTTACCACAGTTCTACCATAAATCCCAGTGACCTCCCTATTGTCTGGGAACTCCCTCAACTCCCTCCCTGGTGCCTTGGGTCCTGTTCCAAAGCACCCCCAAAATTTCCTTCCCAGAATCCACTTTCTGCACACCAGCAAAGCCGGACTCATTCATTCCAAATGGTGTGTGTCCAGCCAACATTGAAGCCAACTCCTCTTCCTCCATTTCTCCAGCTCTCAGCTACCTTCAGTGCAGTTCTCTCAGGAATCTTGGTCTCCTCACACGTTTTTGTGCCTGTCTTCTGCAGGTCCCATTCCTGCTCTTTGCAGCAATCTGGGAGATGTCCTCTGTTCCCACCCTCCCTTCATCCTCCAAAACACCACAAATTCAGTTCAGTTTCCCAGACACACACATGAAAGATGCATAGATTTTCTTCCTCCCATCAAATCGAAATTTTTGTCTAGATTTCATACACCTCACAAATGCCAACTTGTCAGCTTAAGTTCCCACGGGCAGAATTGATCTCCTCGTTGCTCCTCGCTTGTGTTCAAACCCCTTCACTGGAGATCTTCCCCCAACCTTTTTCTGTAAGCTTTTAGTGGGGCTGTAGCCTTTCCTGGGACTATCTCAAGTTTATCTCTGCTTAAATGTTGCACAAAGTCAGTAAATGATGCTTTAAAACATCATTTCCATTCCATTCTCATAGGCAAGCAGATTTTATCAGTTCTCCTCCTGCCTATTCTCACGCCCTTTCCTCTGGCCTTAATGAGTTCCACCATCATCTCTTCAAAACCTTTCTAGAAGCTTCTGCAAACACAATTTCCAAAGATAACACAGCCCAGCTCCTCAGGCTGACCATGCCATCCTCTGCATTTTCCCACCATTCTCCCAGTCCCCACACAGAGAACATGAGCTGTAAGTCTCAGTTTTGAGACCCTTTACAGTTTCTATTTCACTTCTAATCACACCTTTACCGAGCCATCACTGACTTCTCTCTGTTAACAATGACAGCCTTTATTATCCAGTTGCTAAATTTTGAAACAAGTATCTTCAGCTTTTCTTGTCATACCTGTCAGAAACTCTCTGTAAACACCTGCAAAGTCATGTTCAGAGACTTCTGAAACTCAACTTTAACATGATGCCTACAAAAACCGAGGCAAATACACGATAATTCTTGTCTGAGGCACTGACTGTAAGACTGCACATACTGCTGACCTGTGTTGGCACATTTTTAATTAGCAGTGCTGGTGCTGTTTCTTCCATTTGCTTTACGTAGGTTGCAAACTTTCTGCTTAGAAACCATCTTTTTATTCCTTTTACATGAAATGGGCATAGCAAATATCCGACTACTTTACTAGCTAAGCAAGGAAATTGTTAAAAGGAAGGTGTCTTAAAATAGAGAACTGCATAACCCCTTCCAGATGCATAAAACGTATCTTGCAAAGGATATGAAGATGAATATAACAATTTGGCATTGTGTCAGAAAGAAAACCCACTAATTAGGATGGATGATGATCAAGAGAAAATCAAAAATTCATGGCATGATTTAGTTCAATGTAAAGCTGAAAAACACCCCAGCAGTGTCAGGGAAATTATTCTATATTTGTTTAAGCGAGAGGCTGCACAGGATGCAATTCAGCCATCTGTGCTTTGCCCATCTGTACTTTGCAAAGTACTGTAGGACTGTATGCACCACTTCTGCTGTCAAACTGGAGACATTACAAGGGATGCCAAGGAGCACGAATGGTGGGTGACAGCACATCGATTGAGATCTCTCTTCCAAATTATCTTCTCTCTAGTCCCTTACAGACACATCTCAAATCAAAATCACTGACTAAATCTTCCTAAGAACTCCTTGAAATTGCCTTTTCTTTCCTGAATTGTTCAGCGATTTCTACTCTTCCAATGGACAGACAAACTACCACCATCACTTAATGGTTATATGTAAAAAATTAAAATAAACAGTGCTCTAAAAAACAGAGCCAAGGAATCCTGCTTTGCTTCAGATTTGTTTCCTATGTCCCAATGGCTTGAGCTCATAGAACTGTCCAAAGTCACATGTGCCAAAGTCATGCCCAAACTGCCTTCCCACAAAACTAAATCTCCAAGGAACAGCTATGGGGACTTTCCCACTGTCTCCATGACCAGTGTCAGGCCAGGGAACTGCCAAGTCTTCCCCTTGGGCCTCTCTTTTCAGCCCATCTCTAAATTTTGCCCCAAAACAGATGGGAATCAACACTTCCACTTCTCTGCTCGAGCTGATTTATAGGTTAACAGGTGTGCAAGGCAGTTCAGCAAACAGGTTGCACAGCCTTTGTTAAAAACACCTCAAATATATTTAAATGCAATAAAGGAAAATAATTCTTGATTCAGATAATTCCTCTCCATGGGTTTATTTTAAAAGTGGGGAAAATTGTGTTGAAGCCAATAAAGTACTGATGTTGAGGCCTTTTCCCCCCACTCCGACTGCTGTGAGGAATTTACCAGGGACACAGGGACAGCACTTGCGTGTTGCTGCCATTGGATGGGACCTCCTTTCAGTAGTTCCCTTCCTCTTTGATACAACAAAGGCAGCTGCAGTGAATTCATATCTATATATTCAGAAAACACTGCAGTTGAGTGGGCTGATACAAAGCCTTACTAGCAGAGGACTGTATCTGTGCTGCAAAGAAAGAAGTAAAACCCACTTAGCCATGAATTAATACATAATGAACAACGGACAATGATTATTTCAATATAGTGCTGCTGACCTGCTTCAACACTTCCTTCCTTTTTCCCTAATCGTATTTTTCAGATGGTTTTACACTTGATTTCTTAACCACAAAGGCACTTAGTAGTTTGCATTTCCCATGAATTCTCTATATAAGTGTTGCTTCCCCCAAGACAGAAGTGTGAATGACTGGCTCTTTTAAATTTTATTTTGGTATGATGAGAATGCAAACCTTGTGACTTAGGGCTCAGCAGAGCTCAACACATCTCATGGACCTTTACTCTGATAAGGCTTTGCTACAAAATGAGGGAATTCAGTGAAGTGTGGTAGGTGTAATTAAAATTGTGTTATGCTGCTGATCCACAGGCAGATAAATTCTATAAGAATTAAATTGCAGTGGTTTGTTAAAAAAATTGGCTGTTCGTTTCCTTGTAAAAAACAACATCAATTTAAAGATGGTGAATCTATAAATCTGAAATGAATTACAGTAGTTCACAAGTTTCTCAGAATAAACAGAGGTCTATTTACTCCCCTACCAAGAGACTCAACACTTTATGAAGGGTGCAGTGAACCAGTTTAATAACAATTACAAGCCAAAGGGATCTACATGCACAGATTGCTGACTGCTGGTACATTAATCTACTTTTTTTCCATCCAGAGCATAAACTTCTTAGCAGAAAATACAGATATTTTCTGGGAATGAAGGCCTCAGGTTTAAATCAAAATGTTCTGTTTGTAATTTTTTTATTTGCCATTCATTGAAACAAATATGATTACGTGCAAATAAGCCTGGCATCGAATGTCATGATGTAGGCAGATCTGTTTGCTCTGAGTTGAAAAAGAATTCTAGTTATTTTCCTTGCGTATTAATGGCAATATTTCATCATCTTTAAGAGTCTAATCACAATACGTTCTATGTGGAATATTATAAATCAAGAGTCCTGCTTGCCTGTTATGTGGACCTGAAGTTCAAAGAGACCAGCCTTTTGGAAAAGTTATTCTTTATCACATTTATCAGTCTTTGAAAATCAGAGTAAAAAGTCACCTGTTACAATCTTGTCTAACAAAATATTAATACATACTCTCTCATAGACAGCAGCAATTACTCACAGGGCTGTAGAGATAATGGGAAGAAACTAATGGAAATTACTTTGTGCATGCAAGCAAATTCTTGAATTAAAATCAGATGAAAGTCAGATAAAATTGCACCAGGTTTGAAGCTGAAGCAATGTAAAAAATTTTTAGTTAATGGGCATGCCTTCATTCAGAAAAGAACACTAGTTCATACTGGAAGTAATCTTTCACAGGATTACCTGTGAATATTTATAATAAAGTGAATAATATTTATTATATGATCTTTTCCTCAAGTTGTTTGTGTAATTAAGATGAAGATAATGTACAACGAAGATTATATAAATAGGATGAAAGATCAGGACTGAAGAGCAGGATTAGCTCGTACATGGACAGGCACTTTCTGGAAAGAATACTTTTCAAAAAGTCCTGAGCTCATGAGAAGAGTGTTAGGATCAAACAAATAGATGTGAGGCAGGAAAGAGCCAATCTGCACGTGCTCAGGCAGTTTTCTGGTGATGAACTGAAGTTTTTGGTGGCACACAACAGATCCAGAAGTGTCATTTTTTGCCAGGAGATCAGGTGGTGCCGGAGCTGGGATAGCGACATATGAGCTGGGAAAAGAGGACAGAGCAGGAGGCTCCTGCACAGAGCACCTGTAAGAGCAGATGCTGACACACAGAGCACCTGTAAGAGCAGGATGCTGACACACAGAGCACCTGTAAGAGCAGGATGCTGACACACAGAGCATCTGTAAGAGCAGATGCTGACACACAGAGCACCTGTGAGCCACCCCAGGAGTGACTGAGTGGGAAAAGGAAGAGACCGAGGTGCACTGGAAGACGGGACAGGTTAGGAAGGAGGATGCAAAAAGAGGGATGAGGAGACACGACTTTCCTTCCACTGCTGTTTCATTGCCACACCACACGTTGCCTCAAATCTTCTAATTTTCTCACTGATTTTCCAACTAAAAGAATCAGTTACATCTTTAAGGATAATGTCAATAGTTCTTGAGAGAGTCAACTGAAGCCCACCATTTCCTCTTTAATTTAGACTCCCAAAGTTCCAGTAGCTAACAGTGAGGGGAAAAAAAAAATCAAAAGATGAGGCTTGTGATTTGGTTATTTCAAGAAATTACATTTTTCACTTCCAAAGTTGTAACTCTGGTAATTTTTTCTTTCTTTCAACCATAAATAGGTACTTACTTCTGAAACCTGACTGCCTCCCTTGTCCCTTTTCACACTGTTTTTCATACAGGCGGCAAATCTCGGAGGAAGCTTCTATTCACTGTCAGCTGTTGCCATTTATTTTTCTTGTAGCAGATATATGTCAGTTGTTTAAGTATTCAATTTATTACTGGGCTTTTAAAAATCTCTTCTGCAGATCTGTGTGGTTTTTTTTTACTACATATTCTCAGAATACTTGTAGGGCGTCAGTAAGGCTGATTTATGTATGAAGTTATTTTTGTACAGGAAACAACACATCTGCTTCCTTCAAGTATGATTCCATGTGCAGATAAAGCCAATGCTATATTCTCAAGGAATTCACAGAAAGTTAATAGAATAAGTGGTTAGAAAGTGCTTTAGGGAAAAGTATCTTGATGTCTTTTAGAATTAGGCTACAATGATATTAATCTTTTCCTCCTTATCTAGGAATGTATGCAACATCTGAAACACTAGTGAGCCTTTTCTGGAAAAAGAGGTTTCAACATCCATCTACGAAGAACAAAGAAGGGTAAAATCCAGATCACTAGCAGCTTTAGGAGAGCAACCAGTCACTTTGAACTACACTCTTACCAACCTGTTTTTCAAAACTGTTGACAGGACTAGGTATCACACAGGTATCATAAGGCTCCTTGTGAAAGTGGTTTTGTGCTTATTCTGCTGAAGTTAATCCCTTCTAGAGACAGATGAAAACACAGCACTATCACTGCAGTATCTGCCTGACTTGTTCACTTGGAACTCCCCCAGTTCTCCTGGGACAGTTTCAGATCGTCCACATTACTGTGCACATTTTATTCTCATCCCCAGAATCACGTAAGGAGGGTACCAGAATTCAGTCCCTCCTTCTCCCAGAAGTGAACAGAGTACTGAATAAGCGAAGTAATAAAAGCATGCAAATAATGCAGGCCTGAGCCCAAACTGCATACATTTACATTTTGTTCTAAAGCATGATCTAAGCTAAGTTCAAAATTGTGTTTTCTCCAACTGCAAGACTGTACGGATACTAACAAGTTGCCCAGGGGCCCAACATCTAGGGAAATTTGGTTTTCATTTGCTTGGTTTTCACCTCCAAGTCCAGTTAGGAGCAGTTGTGCTGGTGATAGATTAGGCTTACAGTGATGAAGCTATTGGCTTGACTTCCTTCAGTTTACACATTCAGGCTCTTTGTTCCTTCTGTAACTACAGGTGTGCCAAGCACAAGGTGAGATGAGTGCAGCTCCTACACGGGGAGTGCTCAGTCCCCAGCCCAAGCCTGAACAGGTTCTGAAAACTGAAAACCTGGAGCTGCACAACACTGCAATGTTGCAGCAGAAGGTTTAGTGTAAAAAGTAGTATTTGAATAATTTCTCATTCTTGCTACAATCATTAACATAAAATCAATTTATGTTGTGACATTTTCAGTTCTCATTATGATCTCTGTCATAAGAGAGAGGTTTTTAATCCCCCATAAAGTCTTTAAGAGACAGCAGAATAATATGCACTAAGTGCATTATACAGTTTCTAATGTGACCTTTTCACGGTTCTGCAGTTTGACTGCCTGGTCACTCCTGTTCCTTGGCTGCCTTGGTAATCTGAGAGGAACAGGTGGAATGCTAAATAATCAAAATACTAAGTCTTTAAAAGGTTAGCTTCATACTGCAAGTGACTTACAGGTTATATATATTCTATGCTCTTACTGTGCAGCCCAGAAAAAAGCTAGGAAGAAAAGGAAATGACAGACAATGACTGTTCTTAAGCCAGTGACAAAAAGAATTTGAGAAAAGAGTAAGATGTGTGTGTGTGATAGCCACTAATTTTATTCTGCCAGTAGTTCACGTGTATTTATGCGGTGTGAAATAATCTACTCTTGATGGAGATGTGGGGAGTTCTAGTCACCTTTCACTCTTAAAAGGTCTGAGAGCCCCAGATAGAATATCATGACCCAGTGCCAATCCTCTTCCTGCTACCATGGCTTTGGGGTTTTTTTTTTTTTTTTTTTGTTTGTTTTGTATGAAACTTAAAAGTTGAACAGAGTGAACCTAGCACTGAGTAAAATAAATGGCAGGTAATCCTCTTCTCTTGTTATTATTTTAAACCGTGGCATTTCCTGCAAAGGGAGCCAGGCTCATGCAAGAAATGAGGGAACTGCAAGTGCTAAAAGAAAATAGGGAGAAGCCAATCTATCCAGCCAAGGAGAGCATGGTCAAACAGGGATGATACGTCCCATCATCTGAATGTATTGCACGAAAACCAGAGCATCTCCTTTTGACCCTTTGGTGCTGCCTGGAGTTACTGTCCCATAGCTAGGCACAAGAATTCTCCCAGGAAAAGGGGTGGGGAGACAGGCTAAGAAACTAGGTCAGTTTTGAGAACGAGTTCTGTGTCAGTAGCAAAAAAAAAAATTCTAAGAAGGGCTGGAGAAGGGGTATAAAATATCACATGCAGTGATAATGTATCCCCACAATACTCTCACAGATACACAGAAAGAAGGAAATGGCAATAGAGGTGTCAAATGATTAATAAAAAATATGATGGCCACTAGACTACAAAGACATAAAATTTTATATAATGTGCCTTTCTTTCAGGAACATGCTTAGAAATGAACAATAACAACAGCAACAATGGAACCTAAAAGGGAGAAAACTCTTTGTTAGTGATATTTTATAAAATCCTATTACTCAGAGAGAAGTGCAGCTCTGGCTGGAAGGAGTCTTTGTGAGGGCAGGGGAGAGGTCACCTCATGAGGCACTGCTGAGTTGGGCTTCAAAGCTTCTATGAAGCTCCAACTCCACATCCTATTTATTCATCCTAAGAAACGGGGGATAGGGTTTTTCAAGTATTTGAAACTTGTAAGCAAGTTAAGTTTCTCCTCACATGTCTGGGAAGACTTTCAGAAAGGGGAACAGCCACAACCAACACACAGAGAAGCTCCTCTCTATTCCCCACTAAAGTGGCAATAATCTCTATTGCTTTGTAGCCTAAAAAGCAATAAAGAGCTGCTAAGATTAATTAAACTCTGAAGAGAAACTGAAGTGCTTAATCAATCACCAGTGCTGTTTGCTGCCACTATACCATTCATAGGGATTATTATATAGCAATTTGAATTACAAAGCAAAGCAATAGCAATATAAGAAGGGTGTTACTGGTCAATGTTTGGATCTCTAGTTCCAGGTATCGAGGACTTGCTTTATCATAGTATATGAAAGCTATTAACAGGTTCACACTGGCCATTCCCTTCAGCTGTGAACACTCAGCACTTCTGCAAATCCGGCCTTGGGGTTTCAAATCAGGAAACTGGAAAATTAGAAGATGCAGCTAATGACCCTTTGTGAAAAATCTGGCTTAGCAAGATGGGCACCATTGCAAAGGAAATCAGAGCCAGGGACTGCACCAGAATTAAATTCTCCAGGAGAGCACACATCAACTGCTCTGCCTGCGTGAGGTTTTTTTCTCTCTCTGTTCTTCACCCTTTGCAATTTTGCTGCCTCTTGGGATCTGCAGCTTTGGAGAAATATGATGGAACTGTTGGCTCCTGTACTCCGCAACCTGACATGACCAAAACAGCAACACTGTATTGAGTGAGAAAATGAAGCCATGGACTAAATGGTAGAAAAATATGCAATAAAAATCATATCATATTGCATACAGAAAAGAGTTGAATTAATCCTACCTAATAGATGGACTTGGCAACCTTTCCCAATTTCAGGTGTACTTTGAAAACCAAACAATTATTTGACAGTGATTTCAAATATCAAAGGTATTTTAAACCACATTAGGGACACTTCAAAAGACACTTTTCTCGAAAAAAGTGAAAACATGATCTTGGCATAATTCCCAGGCTGGTGACATTCAGGTGTGAGATAAGAAGAGAAACATGGTAATAAGCCTTTGAATTCATGCACAAATCCTGCAGTTGTTAACAGCATGTTTGCTCTTACGTTCCACCTTAACAGTGGTTAACATCTTTAGTGTAGCTAAACATACCAGATAAACATACCATATGTAGGGAACATACCAGCAAATTATACATAATTCTAATTTTCTAAGAAGACCATTTACAGACCCCTAAACATATATAATAGTGATGCAAAGGGTCTCCCTACAAACTGGTATGAACGGAAGTGCTTTAAAGGCTTTTTCTTTCAGAACTGACTTTATTTCTGTTGAAAGGAGGAGGATATCAAAGCTCCAGGATGGGTCCCTCACTGACACAAATCAGCCCTGACTTTAATGGAGCTCTGTGGATTTGCAGCAGGCAGAGATCTTGGCTGTCTGATTATCCAACTGACAGCTCTCCTGTATGGAGAACTCCACTGAAAATAGGTATTCCCTACAACCTAAGGCAGACCCACATGTATGGTACAAGTCAGGAATATTGAGAAATGCAAAGTCTAGTTGAAGTTACACAGTCATGAAAAGACAGAAAAAAGAGGTTTCTGTAATGATAATGGCACTTACTGTATATTATATATGTTAAGTACCTAAACCACTTTAGTAAAAAAATTCCATTCATTTCCTTTCATAAGATGGTCAAGTGTAATTTCTGGCACAGAGAAGTGAGAATCATCAGTGCAGCTTTGTGGAACTGATTACCACGTACTTAACAGAGACCAGGAAATGCTATTTAAGGAGCAATTTGAATCACTGATGTGTTGATGCAGGAGCTGGTTGTGTCTCCTTGATGTGGAAGGATAAGCTGTCACAACACTGACAATGCACAGAGCAACCATGAACTATCCTTAGATTACTCCAGTGCAGGAGAGAAACAGAAGTCTCTTTTCATGTCCTCTTGCTGGCTCCTTTTCAGCCCAGTGACAAGGACATTCCAACCTGCATTTGAAAGCCATATGAGCTCGTTCCCCCTGAGCACAACCAGGAAGAATTAATGGGCATCTCCTGAGACCCAGGGAAATTAACAAATGCCTGAGGGACAGGATGTTACGGAATAAAAGAACGTGGGGTGGTCACACAAGGTTCATTTAGCCCAATGCTCTGTGATGGTGGCTGATGCCCAGTGCTGTTTAGGAGAATGTACTGTTGTAACTCTCCAGAAAGTTCTTTCAACTTCCCATGTTTTTTGCACTATTTAGACCTGAGGTAGATCAAAAATGTGAACAAGAAGCTAAAATACCGGTGCAATGACAAAGTGTCTTTGAAGTACGCCAGGAACACAAAAGCTTACATAGCAAGTGGAGTTACAAGCAAAATCATCACTAAAAGAAAATAACAAATATCATGAGATGCTACTGCATTCCTTGGGAGAAAAGCATTGTTATTATTTTTATCATTATTATTATTATTACTATTACTATCATCATTATTATTATTATTTGGCATACAGTTACTGTGCTGCAGCAAATGGAGTTTGAGATGATCAAAATAATTTACAAATTGGGATTGACAAGCTGAATCACTGAAATACTGAAATTTAGCTTGTTCATTTCAAAGTGATGCCTCTGCTTCAAAAACTGTCAGGTTTCATTTTTTAAAGAGTTTTTTAAAAGGTCTTTTACTTTACCATGAAGAATTACGCCCTCAATTCCTGACTCTCCAGTCCAGTCAGTAATCTGAAAAACCAATTATTTGCACAGTACTGGTTTTGGGGAAGAAGGCCAGGAGATAAGACAACCACATACTAAGGTCAGTGCAGAACCAAATGGAGAGTGAAAGAGAATAAACATGGAATTTATCCGTAGTGCAGACAGAGCCTTACAAGAAATGGTCTGCTATTCCTAATTTATATTTAGAAATGAATGGGGAAAGATAGGAGAAGAAACTTTGCTGTGAGTGGAAAAGTTGGCAAGTGTCACAGCCAAGTACAAGACCCAAGTACTCCAGCTTGGCAAGAGGGCAGATGGTCTCTGAAAATCATTTTAACACTTCTCAGCAGAAGACAGCCATTAAAAAAAGTAAGGGAGAAGTTGGTCTTCAAAAACTGAAAAGAAATTAAAAGCATGTGCATGACACAGTGGTCCCTGGAGCAAGGTAAGTGTCTACACAAAAAAAACTGGAGAAGAGCCCTCTGGCAATCCAACTGAAATCCAACAATAATTCTTGTTTTGGAAGGAAAATGAGTACAGCAATTAAAGCAAGAGCTTTAAACCTCTGCTGGAGGCTTCCCGATGTATGCAATGTGAGTCAGAGGAACTGAGTCTGCATTTGTTTACCTGTGCATTAAAGTGAACCCCCAAGGCAATGTGAGGTTGAATCCATTAACATTAGCAAGGAGCATAAACAACTCAAATAAAGGGGTTTGATGGCACAAAGTGTAAAAGTGCCCACAACAAGAATGTTGGTTAGTATTTAACAATTGCAAAAGGAACTGAATTAAGAACATCTCCAAACACCTAGACTGTGTTTACTGATATTAAGATGATGCAATTTGTTAAGGACTTTCTGTAGCTAGGCCACATGGCATCTTTTCAATTCAACTTCTTTATGCAAAACAAATAATTTTCCATAGATTTGCATGTTACTAACAGGAAAAGAGACTTATTAACAACATAAATTACATCTCACTTCTACTTAATTTATTATCCTGAATGAACTGGTGAGTATTCTCAAGCCTTATCTCTCTGTGTAGGCACCTACAGAGCACTTCTCACTGTGGCATCAACCCCACTCCTCAGCCCTGATATAGAGCCTGGGATAGGGACTCAGAACAGTCTTCTGTGAAATAACGCAGGTTGAGTTTAGCTTTGTATCTGAGTATTCTGAAGGAGGAAGATAAGTCATTTGCAGAAGCCCCAGGGCATTCTGTTCTATTAAAATAAATGTCTTAAAAATATCAAATACTGTAACTGCTTTGCCCCAGAGCATTAAGAGGAGTATTTCCAGTAGAATGTGTGCACCCAGCTGCTTTGTAGGCACCAGACTAAATTTGAAACCAGTTCTTTACAGCCAGTCTAACAACCTACCCATAAAACCAGCCAGCTGGCTGGATCTCCTCTGGCTACTTTCTTCTCTTCTTACTCCTTGTGACCTACAGCTAAGGATGTTTTTCACACTGCAGACCCATGGAAAAGGCTCTCATAATCTTGTTAAAGGCTGGCATACTTGACTTGCACTACAAAATCCCACATTTGTCTCCTCAGGGAAATAAACACTTTTCAAGAGCCTTTGGGCTTCAAAAATACCTTAAACAAATACAATGGCCACACTAGTAATCAGTGAATCAGTTTTCTGCTTCTCACAAAAATGTCTACAGCCAGGAATTTGGATTTTATGTGCCCTTATACAAACTCATCTACAGGGTTTTTTTTTTTGTTTTGGTTTTTGTTTTTTTTTTTTTTATTGCTCACATGTTCTCAAGAGAAACCAATTTCTCTTTCAAGGAGCAGTGACTTTAGTAAGTCAAAGCATCCAATTGCTAGAGGAGGGTTTACTTTACCTCTCATCACTGAAACCCTGCTGTGGAATACAATCTGTTTTCAGAAGAGCACATAGGTGAAGGACAGAAACAAATGGCAATTACTCAAAGCCTGTGAAGAGCTTGGAGACTGGTATTCTCTTGCATCTGAATTAGGGCAAGAAAATATGCTGGTCAAAATGCTGCCAAGGATAATGCTCTAACACTGAGCAAACTGAAATTTGTCTTGTTGTCATTGAGAATATTAAGCTATAATATAATAGTATGTAACATTTGCATTTATGGCTGCTTTTTAAGAAAGATTGAACCAATTTGTTAACTCTCCTTTAGGACAGATGTTGGCCAAGGACATGATAAAATATTCACAGTTTGCACCACCAACTCTAATTCCATTATTTCATGATTAAAACCTTTCTTGCTACTTTCAGTCCCTCGCCATACCAGTGAAATAAGCTTCTGAATTTCCCCCTTGGCTAACTACTTGAAAAAAATGCATTTCAGTCTACATTCAGACAACATTTTTCTTGGGGATTCCACCAGTCCAAAATGTAACACATTTAGTCCATATTCAGGTATTTGAAGCACCAGGAGAAATAAACCACAGTATTTCTCACTATCATAGTTGCTACAGAAGCACTGTCCTTAGCATAGTAAAAGAGTTTGCCTTGCAGTACTTTTATATCCACAGTGACTCTACCACAGAGAGCCTCAAACCCATGTGCATCGGCAAAATTTCCAATTACAGAAATTGGAACTCCAATACCAATTGCAGTATTATTGGGAATTATTCACAAACTTAAGGTGTAGGTATTTACAAATGTAAGCACTTCTTGTGACACATGCTGATAAAAATTACACCCAAGCAAACAGAAACGTGTATGGAACCTGGCAGCATTTTGCCATAAAATAAGAAAATTACCTCTTTGCATAGTAAGTTAAATGCAGGAGCAACTTTGTGGACTTCACTAATTCTTGGAGTGTGACACACAAGTCCAGGCCTGCTTAAAACACAAACTGCATTAATGTAATTCAGTTTCCCAAGGTCAGGAGGACTTTATTTCCCAACCCTTTCTCTTAACAGTGCTGTCGTACAACATGAAATAACACCACCACATACCAGCAGGTCCTGAATTTCTTTTGAAATACAAAGACCTGCCAATGAATCTGCTTCTCAGAAGCTTAATATATTGTTTTCACTTGCATCTTCTTTATTGTAGCTCTTTTATACCTGTACTTCAATTGCACACAGCATCTTTCCTTTATTGAGGGCTGTAGTTAAAGCTGGTTCCATAAAGCACCACATAAATTCTGTTTTATGAATTCTTTGTCACAAGAATGTAGCCAAATGCTTTGTGTCCCAAGACTCAGCAGTAACACATCACCTTTGTACAGCCTTGCAAAACCATATGGAAATTACAGCAGCCCATGAACAGAAACTCCTCAATCACCTTTACTATGTTAGGGATGGTAAGGAAAATATAGAAACCAGTGATGTTTAACAGACATGTCTTAAAAAAGAGTGAGGAAAAGAAAGAGAGAAAATCAGCCTGGGTATGAGTGGATAAACTTCTGCAAGGTTGCCTTTGCAACAGAAGAACCTCGGCAGGGCGAAGTGCTGCCATGAGCTCTCATTTTCCAAAATCTCTTACAAGTAGCAGATGTCTTTCCCCTTTCCTCGAATTCCTAATTCATTTTACACCCTAAACTATATGACTAAAAAAAAAAAATCTAAAAAATTATGTGGAAAAATACTTTTTTTTTTCACTTAATGCATACTGAAAGAATTGCCTTAAAGCTGTATTTATAGCATCATTTAAATACCTATACCAGGCTTCTTCCTCCCTTTAGCTTCTCCAAAGTAGCTGTGGCACATCTTTTCAACAGTGCAGTAGAGTTACCTTTTAGGAGATAGGGCTTCTCACTTGGTTTTTGTACCAAGCACAAAGGAGCCTGTGACAGGAATGGCTCAGCTCTAGACTAAAGCAGTGAAAAACTCCCTCAGTCTCCTATTTCATCTTGGAATTCTCTCTGATAGAGCATTGCTGATCAGAATACACAAAAAAAACCCCAAAGTCTTACCAATGCCCTGTAAAATATCGCCAATATTTCTGGTGATGCCTCTCCTGACATCCCTGAGGTTTATGTAAGTCTTTTTCACAGCTCACAGTTGCTCACAGTTATTCTGTGACCAGCCAGCACATTGAGGCCTTTCCTCCTTTAGACATTTCTAACCAAAGAGCACTTAGACTAAAGCAGATGTTAATATTATTAGACCCCAAGAGTATAATTATGCACTTTGTGTTAATGAGCTTCTTCCCATTTCTATTGCTCCACCTCTCAAGGACATGCAATTGAAAATACAAAAAGGAACTTTTTTGAAAAAAAAAGTGAAATACTGTCCAGTGTTTTTTGCAAACAACTCAACTTCTTGACATGATGTAAACTGAACAAATAACAATTCCTTCCACTTGCTTGTTTATTGAAAAATCTATTTTAATCACTTACTGCCTTCGGGGTAAGAGCATTCTCAAATGCATTTACTCTACACACTATATAGCACACTCCTCATACAATTAAAAAAAAAAATCAAAACACTTAAAAGTTGTGTTTTCTGGAAAAAGCCACATGTGCTTTAAAAATTCTGATCTATATATATATTTTGTTGTTGTTGTTGTTGTTGTTGAGAACTTCTTATTTGCTATGGGATTTTACAAAATTGAGGAAAGTGATTAATATAGAAGCTTCATGTAACAATTTCTAATGTACAACATAAAGATTTCTATAAAAGATTTTTTATTTATAGTGTCCAGAATACTAGTGTCAATATTTAAAATGAAAGGGAAGCATGATATATAGTTCATAACACTGGTTAGTTCTGTGCCTTTGGCAATTTCCCTCAAATGAAGTCTCCACTGCCCACCAATAATCTAATTTAGAGATAAGGTGCTTCATATATGAGATGCTTCTTCCAGTGCCTCTCCAGCCCATCAGGCTCAGAGGAAAGGACTGCAAGTGAGGGAAGGCTTTTTTTTAAAGTAGGCCAATCTCACTGCACTTTGAAACTGCAGGATCCTGCCTTTTTTTGGATGGGATCAGCTAGAAACAAACATTGGGTTTCATGCTTGGAAAACTCAAGGTCTGCAGACTTTCCCTGTGACTTCAGTATTTTTCATCAGCTCTTATCAGGAAATGTGCTATACTGGTACCTCAGTACTGGGCCTTCTGGAGCCAAAGTTGTTTCTGGTGTTTTCCTGGGTTTCACTTCAACCAAACATAGCTCAGGCAGGAGCTCATTAATCCCTTAGTGAGAAGAACAAAGCAGAATGAGGCACCCTTTTTTATATAACTATTTTTTTAGCCACACCTGAATGTTATTGTATAACATTAACAGAGGATGCAACACACTTGAGAAATACATGGGCATTCTTCTTCACAGCGAGTTATTACAGAGATAAACAACTACGTACCACAACTGTTTGGAAATCATGATAATCACAGAGGTATATATATTTTGTTGTCACTTCACAGTCCCAAATGAAGTCTTATTTTGGTGGTCTCAACCAAAATGCCCAGGATTTTTCAAAAGAAGTATCCCTTCTGCTTTTTCGTTTGGATCTTAAACTCTCCATGAACATTTGCAACCTTTTCAAGAACTGAGAGCTTAAACTTGAATTTCAATTGTGAATGATCAATGAGGCATTTGTAACATGCAGCTTGCTGTCCAAAATGACACTGACATGATTTTATTTCACCCAGTTTTCATTTTCCCTGCTGACAGGGATTGCCTGATAAGCAAGTACTTGCTTCTATAGACCATACTTAAAATTTGGACAATTTTTGCCCGTTGTCTCTGCCTGATAACACCTGGACCTCAACTATCTTCGTAAACAAACTGAAAAATAGGACATGATGACAGTAAAATCACCTTCAGACAAGCAAGATGGAGCCAAGACTATAAATTATTACATCCAAACACATAGTGGTACCATTATATAAAATGTATTCTCATAAGGGAAAAGGAAACTGTTTCCCCATAAGCAATTGCCTTCTAAACAATTAATAGTGAAATTGGAATACAATATTATAGAAATGTAGTTAAGACTAAAATCTTCACAGAGTAAACAGATTGGTTAGACATAAGCTTAACCACTCTGTATGTTACTATTAATTAGAAATATTATAAAGGCTTGTTTGATTGCATGTGTAGGGTCGAAAGATTTATAATTCAGCTCCAAATTTGAGATTTGACTGTCCAAACTAATCCCAATAACTACTCCAGAGGGGCTACATCAGGACACCTGCAGGGAAAATTAATTTGCAATTTTGAGTGACCAACCCAGTCTTCAGAGTTTGGCCCCCTATCTGAAAAAATTACTAAGTGTTAAAACATGGATATTTTAATATTTGGGGCATAAAGATCTATGGTGGTTGCCTAGAACCTTCTCTAATATTTACTTATTTTTTGTGTTGCAGGATATTTTAGTGTTTTTGTGTGGATGTTGGACTCCTGTTTGACAGAGATGGACTTGAGCCAAATCATTCAGATTTTAGTAATTTAGTAAAGATTCTCATTCTAGTTCACATCTAAGCTTCTTTAGAGAAAACAGACAACATTATTTTTTTGATTTACATGCAGTCCATTAAACTGAATTACAAAAAAAATGCAAATCGTTAGAGGAAAATTAATGTAGAAAGGTCCCTGTTGGGTCAGTGGAAACTACAAAGTATGCAAGGATGTAAATTTGGAATGAGGTGGTGATATCACAAATACCATCTCCTTTCTTCCACACTAATAAGGAATTAGAATTGAAAAAACCAAGAACTAAGTTGCCACAATGCTGCATAAAAAGTTACAACCTCTCTGGAATGATCAATTAATCTCTAGACTGTACTCATTTATACCTCTGCAGACTCAGAATATCTTAACCAAAAGCAATTGGCTCAACATTGTTGATGGAACTATTCCAGATTTATACTGGAGTAACTAAAGATGGAATTTAGTCCTTAAGATACTAAAGAAAAAAACCCAAACAACCAAGAAACTGGAAAAAGATGTATTTGAAACATCAAAAGTCTTATTTGCTCCTGTATTTTACTGAAAAGGTTTGGGGTTTTTTTTTCCCTCTCACACTGGGATGTTTTAGCTTAACATCACAGTGATATGCACTATAATTTATTTTACTGTCAGATTTCTGGAGATTTCACAAACTTTTTCTTGGAATAAATGGTAGGGAAATATTCCCAAAAATGCAGCAATCAATATCCACAAAAAAAAACTATATGGAACCAGTCTTATTTATTTGATTTCGTTTATGATGAAATTTTAGTGCTCTAATTATCATTATCAGCACACAAACACCTGCTGTTACTAGATGGTGTTTCTATTAACACAGTGTGCCACTTCAATAGTTTTCTGTTGGCAAGCCAAAATCAAATTACTTCATCTGAAAATTATTGTTACTTGCTGACACGAAGTGTTTACTATGTCTGTCATTTTCTAACCTTTTATTTACGCCAAAAAAAGAAATCAATAGCCATTTTACCATTTTGTTTAATACTGTTTATGATACCAATGAGCACTGAGCTGTCTCAGTGTGCTCTTACTGTTTTTGTGGGTTTATGCATCCCAGTATCCTTTGGGATCCTGTGTCCTTTGCGTGTCGAGGTGGGAAGTTGTCTGCAGGGTCAGTGATCCAGGTGATGCCTACACTGCCCTTGGGACCTGTGCCCCATTTAGATTTGGGTTCTGTATCAAATTTAATGTGGAACTGGGCAATCCACAGCTACTGGTTACATGGATGAGACCCACCAAACCAATTATTTAATATTATTTGTATTTTAGCAGGTGACCACTCCTGGGGAAGGGGTGAAACCTGTATTTACTGTTAAGCCTGGGCAGATGTACAGCTATAAATGCTTGAGAAAACATAAGGACTTGACTCAGCCACAGAGAGCTGCCAGGGAGTTAACACAGCCTTAAAAGTTCTCTTTCAAAAGATTTCAAAAAGATTGAAAAGAATATCCTACTGTTTTTAATACAATTACACCACATCACAGTTATTTTTATGCAGTTCCTGTCTCCCGCTGCCTTCTGGGATTAGTCTTTATTTAGCGATGATGAGGAATTATGTCTCATGTCCTGCTTCAACCTCGAGAATTATGTCAGGAATTTTGGCTCAACGTTATTCTCTTACCATGTTAGCTTGTTTAAGAGATGCATCTACCAAAAGGGCAAATCCTGCTGGCAGGGATGTTGCTGCTCCAGTCAGTGTCCTTTCAGCAAGCACCTGAAAGCAGCAGAGTGAACAACACGCTCCGAGAGCTGCCTGCTCCTCCTTTCTGTCAGTGCTGCCTCTAAAGCAGATGTTGTCTGCTATGTTTTGGAGCCTGCTGTAATTTGATCAAATCCATAGAAGATCATGCCAAAAAAGTGACAGCTAGTCAATGGATGGTATCGTCCCTAACTTGTTATCTGTCTGGGGCCTGCTGCAATCAATGCTTCTGTGCCGACTTCCAAAACCTTGGAGTCAGATCAAAACACAACATTTCTACAGGGGACAATTCTGTCTCCTTTTCAAGTGCATGTCAAAGCAGGGTTCACATAGGCACCTGAATGCTTTCTGTGCATAATTGTTGAAAGCACAGAAAATATTTTAATTCATACTCTTTGGTAATAAAAGCTTTGAGGTATCACAGATCCAAACCTGAATTTATTCTCAGGCCTAACCAAGTTTTTTGGGCTGATTTTCCTTTACAACACAATTATAATGGAAAATACAGCAACCTGAAAATATGCATTTCATTTCCATTGTATAAATACTTTGTAGACATAATTCAGAACTTCAGTATGGGCATATTGAATGGTGGTGAAAAATTCAACAGTATTTGCTCAAGTTGAAAAGTGATTTTAGATACAATGTTTGAAATCTCTCTATATTCTTTCTTTGCAGAGCTTTGAGCTTTTAAATCATACCATTATGGCTGTTTGCACCAACATCCTAAAATATGGTGCTCATATACTGAAATTTAGTGAAATTTAGACTTGTTTATTCAATTATAAAGTTTACAATTCACATTATTGTTGTTTAATTATGCAGTCACAGCCAGTTGTGGTTGGGAACAGGAAAAACACCACATAAATTCTATAACTGGCCTTTCCCCCATCAGCTCTTGCTTTTGTCCAGTGCAGAAAAGGAAGATTCATGTGAGGTCAAGCAGCAGAACAAAACACCCTCCAGCCACCATTGCTTTGCTCCTGCTTCTGACTCTGGCAAGAGCTTGTTCTTGCTACCTCAGTCTTGGAGCTATTGGCTTTTGCTTCCAAGAGGAGTGGGTGACACCAACAGCCATCCATGGAGAGCAGAGGTATCCGTTCTTGCCGGCTTCCTGACTTTCTTTTAATCAAATATTAATTGGGTGAAGTCACTTCACGTCTCACAAACAGTATCTTGCACAAGTGAACAAAGTTAATCTTTCATGCTTTGGGGAAAGGAATAAAGACTGATCTGCTTGTGTGAAAGCTTGCAGGCAAAATAATTGTATTGGTAATAGTAATTATTATTTACAGAAACTACATAACTCAGATTTACTTGGGTAAGTTCATTTCATCATGTAACAAATTTAAAACTGAATTGCACTATTCACACAGAAAATTTTGGAGCAAAAATATCAGATCCTGCACAGTTTAGAGCTAATAAATCTACTATTTACTGATGAAGTCTAGAGGAACCCACCTAGTTTTCATGAGATATACTAAAGCTTTGAAACCATGGGTAACCTTAATTTTGGAATGCTTCTGTTCTATTATTTCCAGAGTTTGAGACTCAAGTTAAGTAATTTAAAAATCTACCTGGAAATTCAGTGTCAGAAAGAGCCTTCTTTCAAAACTAGAGCTGCAAAAGAAAACATTTCCGGGCAAATCTGCACCAATTTCAAATCAACCGTGTTTGTGACTCATACTTCATTTTCATAAACTTTAAAATTATGTGCTCTGGAGTTATGAAAATCTGTGAATAGCAATTTGAAGCTGAAATATTTGCTGAAAGTGGATTTCAAGTCTAAATTCCTTCAGTTGTCAGTCATTCAGACACAAAAAATTAAACAACTCATTTGGGAAACAAGACTGATTTCTTCAAATGAACTTCATGCACTGAGTGCTCTTTTTATAAAGGAAAGGAACATTAGACCTTCTCATCCATCACACCCAATAGGGCTGGCAGTTAAATGCTACAATTCATATCCTAAACAATGTAGATTCTCGATCAAGCTTGCCAAGACCTATTCTTGTAACTTAAAAATGTTCCCTTGATTCTCCTTATAAATTTAAACAACACTTGGCATATTTGCATATATTTGCCTCTGCCTATTGACCTTATAGTCCCCTAACCAAGAGAATGTAATTTCCTTAGAAGTTGCCTTGGGCATTTCTGCAAGGTCAAAAGCACACAATGCACGGACAGGGATAAACCTACTTTGATTTACTGCCTCCATTCATGCTCCAGTGGCTCTGCAACCCTGATGGCAACAAATGAAGCCTGGTGTGCTGGGAGTACAGCACTCCACTCAGAAAGCACAGAAAGGGTACGGTCAGAAAGAGCCCTGACACGCTGTTAAACATTTCCCATCCTGCCTGAGCACCTACACCACTAACACAGACCAAACAGGAGTCACAGAGCAACAAGGGAAGTTGACAGAACCACATTAGTGCCACCACGAATTCACACCTGCCAAGAGACACCCCAGTCATTGCACTGCGTTGGCGTTTTGAGGCAATGAACAGGGGATTCAAGGGAAGATTCTCTCCCTTTGCCAGGAGGTTCTGAAGAACTGAAACCGTTTGTTTCTTGTCTGAAGTTATTTATGGTGGGTTTTTTGGAAGCCTCATTTGGTCTAAAAATAAGTTATGCTTGATGAGGACTCTACTTACTATTACAAAGAAGTACCTGAAAACCACCAGCAGACAAGATTCTGTGCCTTAAATAATTTTTGTCACCTAGAGACAGTTTCTAGTCCTTTTCTTTTGTTGAAATTATGGCCTTATTCATTTTATAGTATTAAATCAAAGGGCAGGCATACTCTGGAAGGGCAGCTAACCTCAGGGCAGTTTACAGCTCAACCTCTGCCTCTGGGTAGCCGAGCTGAAAATCAGCAGCTATCATGGAAGCATATTGTAAAGCTGGGATACTGCTGTGAATTATGAAGCACATCAAGTGTTTTGATAAATCAAAGGAATCTAAATGGGCCTAAAACAGCAAAAAGCATTAGGGCTTGTCTTCTTTTCCAAAATCTTCCATTAGTACCTTCACAGAGACCTGTTTTCTACCTCTCAGACTCTGATTCAAGAATCCATTTAAGAAAATGAAGAACATGATTCTGCCATCTCTTCAAAGATTTAACTTTACGGTAGAAAGATTTTATTGTTGTTATTTGCCATTAAAGGTAATAATTCTGGTGTAGTTTTCTTTTGCTTGCATTCGTGCTATTTCATTAATGTCTCCACAGTAGCAGTTAGCACTGTAAAAGGAATTCCAGTTTTTAACATGATTATTAGTCTTCATTTTCATCCTCAAAGCTGGGATGTTTTCGAAGGAGCTCAGGGAGGAGGAAGGAATAGGACTCAGACACTGCAGTCCATTGTTACCTCTGAGCACATACACTTAGATTGCTTTTCTTTGGGGCTGCTGCCAATTTTATTCACAAGCACATAAAAAAAAGGTCATGACATTCAGAATTACAGTACTTTGGAAATTAAATGTTCCTTTAAATTTTTAATTTCTGAAAGTAATTTATCATGGACTAATATTTGAATATGATTGAATGAATGTGTAAAGACTTATGCAAACTGTCTTCAAACTGGAAGTTCACAACCACATATGTCTAACCCTGTTGTATAATAGGCATAAAAACGTTGATGTGTGAGTTCGAAGAGCTGCATTTCCATTTTGCTGGAAGCATTTGCACTGTTATTCTCCTTAGTATTTTTCCACTGGCATGTCTGTATAAGGCAAGAGGTTTAGCTCTCTATCATTTTCTACTTAACATTACACTTCACAAACTTTGCAACTAAATAAGGAGCCAAAATGAGTCCCAAGGGTCTGCACAATTTTTTCAAGTGAATTTTTATGTGAGAAATCAAACTACTGATTTTTAGGCTAATTCATCAGTATTAATGATACTATTGTAGCATATGAGGAAATAAAATAATGTTGTGCGACCCTAGAGAAAACACTGAGATACCACATAACCAGCATTCTAGTCAGGAGCTCCCAGCTCAGAGATCTGGGGATCTGATGAAGAGGAGATCACTGAAGTGCTGTCATGACCAGATTTTGGGAGTCTCCCGTGCTCTGCCAAGGAGTGGACTTACCCATCTCACACACAGGATCATCAGATCATTTAGGCTGGACCTTTCAGATCATGGAATCCAGCTGTGAACCCAGCCCTGCCGTGTCACCTTAAAGGCCTGGTCAGGGCTTATTTCTCCAAAGCCAGCTGGCACTTCTTGTCCAGCAGAAAAAGGAATCATACAAAAGGCAGCAGTGCACTATGGAAACTTTTTTGTGGTCAGGAACCAGAATTCATAATTTTCTCACACACTAAAGAAAGCTGGCTGGGCCCCAGGCTGCAAAGGGCAGACACACAGAATTCCAAACCCCTCTTCAGATACTGCTAAAATTGCACCTGTGTAAAATTTATGCTGGTATGTAGAATATACTCATGTTTTCTCACGGAAACTCCTGGGAGCACTTTGTTAGAAGACTGAAAAACTCTGAAATATTCAGTTTGAGATTCCATTGCACTTAGTGGGTCAATTGAAGAGGCAGTGTCTGAAGAAAGGAGACTGAGGAAGACAAAGGAAGTCTTTAACTGGAATGTTACTGTCACATTCAAAGATCCAGAAGAAGAGCAATTTATAAAGCACCTTTTCTACTGATTATTGGATTTTCAATTCCAAATCCTTCTGTAGACATTTCAGCACATAATAATAATAATAATAATAATAATAATAATAATAATAATAATAATAATATCATTGTCGCCTTGTCATGGCAGGAGCATTGCTAGTTCGATTTTGGGTTCTTGAAAAAGCCTTCAGGAAAGTTGCTCTGCAGATCACCCAATTCATTAAATTAATGCTTTGTTGGCTGAAGTTAAAGTTTTGAGTCAAGCAAAACAAAAGCCTGGGTTTCAGAATACATATCCCTTGTCAAATTGCATTTATCAAGATAAGGGTTATTAGAATCTTTTTTCTCTTGTGTGAATGAAACTGTAAGCTTGAAATGTCACTGAAGATTTATTAATCTGATACTCTTTCTGATAAGGGCAAAGAAATAGAAAGGGCAGAGAAAAAGAAATATTTCTTGTAGCCTGATAAGGGCTACAAGAAATAGAAAATATGAATAAGGCAATTTATCAGTGGGCACTCTGTAACCAAAAGATTCAAGCCACACAAAGCGATACTGCAGTTATATATCGACTTCAGAACATTGCAATCTACAACACCTGGTCGAAGTTTGAGAGCTGTGCAGAAAAATGGCTGCAATTTTCAAAAAATTGCATGAAACCTGAATTTTCAAAATGTCGGCTGGAGTAACACTGGTTCCAGAAAGTAGATGGAGGCCTAATGTGAACACTGGTGCTGTGCTAGAGCACACAATGCGTGCAGGGAGAACCACCAGCAGGATCATCAGTGTTTTCACCTGAGGTGACAGGGCCTGAACTAACCTGAAGAAGAAACGTTGTGTAAACATTTTTCCCCTGTTTCTGTGCCTGCTACTGGTAGAACATGTCCACAGTGGGGAGAAGAAAGAGTGAAGAGACGTTCACATATATTTTGGGTCCAACAGACCAGTGTTAAAGCTTCCTGTTTGTTATACTCCGTGTGATGCGCAAGACAAATAAACACATCTCACTACTTCACGTGACAGAGCAAACCCCGCCTTAGTCACCACTTTGGCTTTGTGAGCTCCCAGTACAGGCAGGAGCCCAGCAGCAGCCAGTGAGTTAAACCTTTCAGCACTCCTGAGAGAGGGGAGACAACACCAGACTCAAAACCAGGCCCAAACCCAGGCTCAAACCCAGGCTCATGCTCACTGTGCCAGCTCACCAGAACGTCTGAACTTGTACCAGGAAAACGCAGCCACAGGAAACAAACTTTTTCCTTCCAAAGGGCTTTCCTCATAGCAGGGAGGAAACCTGTAGACAGAACCTGGCTGTGACATTTCCCCTCCTGCTGCTGGACTTGTGCTTTTAGTCAGTCTCTTCTGATAGAACTAATTCCCTTCGGATGAGCTCACTCCGAGACAGTTTGTGCTTGCTTCCTTGGAAAAGACCTGGGGGAGTGAATTAGCTCACCAGGCTTTCAGACCTACACAGAGAACTCACCAGAGAGCTGGCAGAGAAAAAGGCCATTTGTGCTGAGACTCCAACCTTCAGTTTGGTACAGCATTGTCTGCAATGACTTTGTTATTGAAACAGATTTATACATGAACACAGATACATACGTCTATTTAATATATATTTGACTTCTAATGGTAACATTAATAACAATAAAAATTAAAATGATAATTCAGATCCCATGTAATATATGTGACTTTACACCACTTTTTAGTTAACACACAGTCTACTGATTCTTCTAAACTCACAAAATAATGAACCAGCAAGTAGTATTTTTTCTTCTACCTTCTTTTACAAATCTTCAATATTTCCATTTGAAATATTTTCACTTAAAATTGAGATTCATTAGCCAGAATTTAGTTTTCCTATGAGACTCTCTCAAATGGGAGTTAGTTTTGCAGCAATTAGGGTGTTTGAAAGCACTACCTGTTTAGAAAATGATTAGTTGTACCTTTCCTCTTTCTCAGAAAGCCTTACATAGGAAATACACCAGTTAAGAAAAGTCTTTCTTACATTTTTCTGAGAGCATAGCAGGAGCCAATTAATCTGCCATGATTTCATTAACAGCTCAACTTACCAGTCTTCTCCATCTTGTGTTTTAAACTTTCAGGTCCTGGAAGGCAGGGACAGGGACCTTCACATCGAGCTGTGATGGTTTTGCCAGAAGTACATGCATGAAACTCCATCTTGCACTAGAAGCATAAAAAAGAGCAAGAATACTAATTAGGACAAGATATAAAATAGCAGTTGTGGATTAAATGAGAAATCGTGTTACCAGTAATGGCATTTTATAGATTGCGAAACTTCAGTCTCTATTGCAAATACTTTTATGACATAACACTGACTATTCCTAGCCTTTGTTTGCATTAGATACATTTTAGTTCTGACTTTCCTCCAAGAGCTTTGTGCCTGTGTAGTTGCCCTCTCTTCAGCAACTGCCCCATGGGTACTTCCCCATTCTGTGCCCAGCAGCACCACTGGCTGGAGACTGGACTCACGTAGTAATAAAATGAAGTGAAAGAAAACAGCACAGGGCAGCAGAAACACAAATGTTCTCGTTGGCTTGATACCTAATGAACCAAATTCAGCTCCATTTTTTGTCGTCTTCAAGAACTGCTTTAACCAGACCAGAATCCAAGGGCTTTTGATGCACAGGGGAGTGTTGCCTGTGGTGCCCAGGCTGCCCCTCCTCCCTGCAGGGATTGCCCCCTGCCAAGGAAAATGAGAATGCCAGGCTGTAAAATCCCTTTGATCTGAGTTTTAGTAAAGATTAATTCTATGATTCATTTAAAAGCAGGACAACATGTTTTCACAGAGGGACACGATGTGTTCTGACACAGCTGAAGGACACAGAGCCTGAGCCCATGGTGTTACCACGGAGGATGCAGTGGGCAACTGGAGCTCACTGAGCAACAGCCAATGCTGAAACCCACAGCATCAGCCCCTGTAATTCTGCTGCAGTGGAAGCCAAGAGAACAGAGCAGGATGCTGTTACAAGATAAACCCCTCTGGCTTTGAAAGTACTGAAAATATCTTGACTTTGCCTGCTTTTGTTTTTGTTAAAAGGACTCATCTTTGCCCAGGCTTTAATCTAGCAGCAGGAGACCATTATGCTGTGCCTACACCCTATTCTGTTGACATTATCCCCCTGCCATACTCAGCTTCAGTGCGTCAGGGTGATTCTTTGCTCTCTGTGCTGTCCTGCCCTTCTCACTTAGAAAATGCACAGCCACACACAGACGTGTGCAAGCTTAGCTCGCATTTTACACCAATTTCTTGCAAGACTGAAGGGAATACATGTACTTATTTTTCAGCTGTTTGCTCCATAAATACACTTTGCACAGAGCACAAGGACAAGAGAGAGCACATCAGAAGGAAAGGAGAACAGGAGGAAGAAGAACAGTGAGTGCAGTCCTGAAGGCAATGATTTTCTGCAGCAGATTCTAATAGTCAATGTGTTATTGAGAACACAGGCATAAATCTTCTTCCTGCAGCTGGAGTTTATCATTTAATCCCTTACAGAACATCAATTACTTACATATTTTATTATGCATAATAAATGTAAATTATATATCTAAGCATTAGCAATTATACTTCAAATACCAACCTTTAAGATGGTACAGCCTATTTCAAGCCCGTTATTACGTGCAGTTAAGAAAGAAAGAGCTTTATATTTAGAAACAGCAAGGTAAGTTTTTCCTCAGCTTTCCATACGATTGATAAAAATGAAAACCAAAAAGCTACACGTAAACCAAAAAAAGAAACTGCTTGAAAGGGTTGTATCATCTGAGGGCAAGGAGGAGAGCCCAGCTTGAAGATTGCAACGCTGCAGTCAATATGATTAAGTTTACACCCATGATTAACTACATTATATTCCCAACATGCTTGTTTGGGATGTTTGGTGTTGGGGGATGAAGATTAAAGAACTCCATCATTTTAAATTAATTTAGGATTATACTAATTACTTTTCAACACCTAATCACTGCATGTAACTCTTTATTCCTTCCCTAAAGGAAAACATGGAGATATCTTACTTTCCATGGGATGGAGTGCTTACTCACTGTAATAACCTACATGAATAGCTTAACTTTAGATTTAATGACTTTGCCTAAGCCTCGCTAAGTGATATTCGGAGGCAGAGTGGCCACAGAGGATGTCCTGTGGAGGAATAATGACGTTTTGGATTATTCTGCCACTGGATCTACAGCCTATACGGAGCCTGCTGGCTTTCTCCAGACCATGGACAATAGAATGATACACAGTACTTGGGAGAACTCTCAGTCTTTCACAAAAAAAGGGACATTATACATTTTGCAGACATGAATCACAAGGCTCCTTGCAGTGACTCTGCACAGCACTCAGTGGGAGCAGCCCCCCAGTTTGGGGCCGGTCCCTCTCATTTCAGGGGACTCATTTTGCCAGTGATATGATTGGACATGCCTCGACTCTCTGCTCGGCTGCTCTAGTAGAGCTCCCTGGGTCGTGCAAGTTTGTGTTTTTATGCAGCCTCCCTGGTGTGTGAACTGCATTTGTTTACTCTGAACCCCAAGGCCCACATAAACATCTCTAAACTATTTTACTGCAAATGGAAAAGCAGCTCTGTTATTTGTTGCTAAATGTATATGGAGATCAATAAAATATATGAGGGGAGAAATGGTTGAACATATTCATGGAAAATTCATAAATTAATTTATTCAACTAAGATGTGGGAAATTACTGCAGAGTGTGTTTTGGTTAAAGTGTTCCCCTGAGAATCCACTACTCGTATAATGATTCCCTCTTTATTGTCAGTGAATCTACAGCAATGTGTTTTGCATAAGCATTCACATTTGAGGGAGAAAGGAAATAGCTACATAAAATTTATTCCTAGCTATTTTATTCTTGTCTGTTAGTCTCCAGCCTCCAGTCCCTGCTAGAGGAGAATCTAGATTTTTTTTTAATGATATAATAAAACAGTGTATCTCTGCCTTTATACTGGCTTTCAACTTGTGGCAGCCAGGTTTTGATCTAACCTGCAAGTAAGTAATCCTGTCGAATAAGTTACTGTGATCTTTTCTGCAAGGGTGTATATTTGACTAATGAATGTTTTTCCACCAAAGAATGGACAGCTTGGTACAGCCCAGTGCATTAATGCCATGAAGAGCTTTACACGCTTAAAATGCAGCCAGGTACAGCGGCACAGCCCAGCCCTGGCAGCACCTTCCAGTGGCAAAGCAGGTGCCAATTCAGATGTAACTGCATGTGCCCCGGGGGGCCTGGGACATCCTGTGTGCCCAGCAATGCTCCTGCTCATCGGGCACGGAGAGGACAGACAGAGCACTCACAGTACCCTGGGCAATCTCACCGCCTCCAACACAAGCTCCAGGGAAGGGGGTGAGGAGAGAACGCTCTTTATCCAGGGATGTCTCAGGGGAGACTCTCTGAACCCCCATTTGGTCTTGTCATCAAATAAGTGCATCAAATCACAGAGTATCCTGAACTGGAAGGAACTCACAAGGATCATCAAAGACCAACTCCTGATTGATTCATGATTCAAAATCTAAAAATGAAAATGTCTCATAGTCATGCTAATAAAAGAGGAAGTGCTAGGTTCCAAACTTCCATTGCTTCTATCGTTATTTTAATGGGAATTTAACAGGAGGGAGGGTATGTAGGAATTAGCAGAAAATACACATGACAAAGATAAACATGAAGTCTCGTTTGAGAAAGAGTGAACACTGAAACAGGAGGTTAAATTTTATAGTATACTAATTACTTGTTAAACTCCTGAGATATTACATCATATTAATGGCAGTGGCTCTAAACGTCTGTTGTTGAACAGTGCTCTTGCCTGGAAGACACTGCATTTTTAGCACCCTACAGCTTTTTACATTTTCATCAAGAATGATTTCAGTGCAGTGTTTGTTTTATGGTGCATCTTTTGTTCACTCACAATATGTCTCTTCGAAACTACACATACAAATAACAAAAGCTCATTATTTTCTACCTTATATTTTACCCAGTAGCTGCCACAGGCAGAAGCTAAAATTTCCTAAAATTATAGCATGTATATATTTTTAGTCCAGAGTTTCTTGATACCAATAGTGTTTCCTACCTATCTGTCTTAGCAGATAATTAGAATCCATTGGAATTCAGACACCCCTTTGAGAGGGGTTGTTTGTTTACAAGCTTTAGAGTAGTGCTTGCCATTGCTTCCTTAGCTGGGACTCTTATCACTATTTTCTTTATAAGCCTCTGCTTCCAGTTTTCATCAGATGGAAAAAAAATACTGTATTTGGAACACACTCAGATCAGGTGTGGGTTTTTTTTAAACTTGTCACAACAAAAAAAGGTTCAGTATCTTTTCTACAAATCCCAAAAGAAATGTCAGATGGTGCACTCCCATTGCATCCTGCTGAACACATAACATTAAGTTTTAATGGGAATTCTCCAAACTTTTCAGGCTCTGTAAAACCTGAAATCCTGAAATAAGGATTGAGAGACAGCAGTCAACCACATGAATTCATGTTCATTAAAAAAACAGACACTAATGTGAAATCTTGAGGTGAGTCTCAGATCCTGGACTGTGGGACAGGGTTGTGTGGTTCCTTAGCACCTCCCCTCCCTGCCGTGGGTTCTGCTGCCTCTTGCTGCTCTGCAAACCAGAGCCCCACTGTCCTGGGTGCTGGAAAGGAGAAAGGCTGCCCTGGGACACAGCGCCTCAGGGTGGGCACTGAAAATACAGGCCAAGCTCTGTCCCCAGGACTGACCACTTGGGCAGGCTTCTGTCGGCACTAGCGGCTATTCCATGGCCAGACCAATGCTGCTGGTGTAGTCATCTCGTTTCTCTGGGCACCCTTCTGCTCACAGAGTGAACCTCCCCACTGCCAGGCCTCCTGCCCTGCACAGGCACTGCTCCAGGATGGGACTGGGTCATGCTATTGCAATAAAAAGAAAAGGGAAGCTGAGGGGAAAAAAAATTATAATAAAAATCCCCCATTTTTTTCCGATTAGAATAGCTACCAGGTGAGCACATGGCACTTAATCTTTGCAATAAAAGTGTACAAAGATGTCCTAAAATCCTGGAGCTCTAATTAGGAGCTATGTTCTCCTTATGAGAATACATAGTTGGTGTTGATATTAATGGGAGTTACGCATGCATACCAGTGATGGAATAAACTCTAATTAACACAGCCAATCTATTGTGTAAATACATATTAAAGCCTTTTTAAAATGTGTGCTAGCTCTAGCTTTGAAGCAGATGTTATAGCTGATGGGCTCAGAAATTCCCCTCTCTGCAAGAAGTGACACGAAGGACCTTATTATATCTCAGGTAAACAACACATATTTGAGAATGTCTCTCACTGCATACTTAGCTGGCAGGGTGGTGGTTCATAATCTGCTAGAAAAAGAGAACAGCTTCCAGGTGGAGGGTCAAGAAGAGAGAGACCCAAGGTTCCAAGAGGTTCCAAGCCACTGATATTAAATAGGCTGAATAGATTCATGCAGCCAAATGCACCAAAAGGTCTCACACAGCAAAGCTCCAAGGACTGGAAATTGCTCCACACTGCACAGCTCTGCCCTCTGGAACCCTGCAGCTCTAATGAGGGAGAGCTGCAGGACTTTGCTCTCCAGGTAAATTACCAGACAACAGAAGGAAAGTATGGGACCCCAGCAATCTTTAAATATCAGGATAAGTCAGGAGGTCACATCAGCAACTGCAAGTGCTCCAAGCACATGGCTCAGGTCCCAAAGATGAGGATTGTCAGTTTTAAGATTTTAAAATGTAACTATATTCTTCTCTTTTTTTTTAATTTAACAATTTTTAGCTGCTTTTTTTGTTAGATCCCAGCCATATACAATAAGAAATTTACATGTTTTTCACTATTACAGCATAAGTTTAAACAACCAAGTACCATCTCCAGAGCAACAGGGAAGTCAGAAGGTTCATCTTCCAAGAAGAAACAATTGGTTCTTGGGCTTCAGAAAAGAACAAGCTGAGTTGGAATTGGCAGCAATCATGCAATTCAGGGTGGCATTAATTGCATATTTTGTGCCTCTGCATTATAATTAGAACTGTACAGACCTCTCTAAAAATAGGCTTCAACTTCTCGGGAGGAAGAGAACAGAAGGAGTTCTTTCTTTCCATCAGCTAAAGACAAAGAGTGATTTTAGAACACATAGAGCTTGTTTGCTCCATAAAGAGTCAGTTCTGCTCCCAAGCAGAGTGCATGAGTTAAAAAATAAATAAAGAAATAGAAAAAAAAATCATATGATAAATATTAAAGAGTTCATTAAAAATAAAAAAAAAAAGAGAGCCCTTTTCCAAGCTCAGTGATAGCTGAAGAGTTAGTAGGATGACTGCTTGTAGGTATGTTGATCCATCTCAGTGTTTGACTGGCAGGGCTGCAAACCAAGCAAATGATCGTGTACTCGTGTTGCTGCAAACTGCCCTTACAGACAGAGCAGAATCAGCTAATTTGGGGACTTCTGGACAGACCACCGAAGCACAAAATTCTATTTTAATACAAAACACATTGCCCTGAGAAACAAGTGGCAATCAGCTCAACGTGAAGCAGGAAGTTTAAAAAAATGCAGCTCACTGCATGAGCTAGATGATATGGCATTCAAGGTCACAACACTGGATGTGGAGGTGAAGGACATTCAAGGGACCATTTATTAATGCAATGTGACAATGAAAACAAATGAACAAGCAAGAAAATAGTTCCAGGCACCAAAATCTACTGCATCATAAAGAAATTGAATTTGTTTTTACAAGTAATTTAGATGCCAGTTCTGGAAGCACCTAGGTCAAGAGGTGTGTGTGGGTATATCTCAGTTGGTTTATCATCTTGTAAGAAATTCAGGTCCCTATTGGAGAAGTGCAGACCAAACAGAGCTGGAACTTGACACAGAAGAGTCAATTCATAAGCTGAAACATTTATGCAATGCTGATTTCAACTTCTCCTTCACTGGCTGATGAGACCAAGATGAGTTAAATTGGAAATGAAGACAAAGCATTTCTGTCCCTGTGAATTTTTGAGTCAAAATAAAGACACCCATCCTCCCTTCTCACAGAGATTTAGCACAAAGTACCAGCCTGGCTTATATCTGCAAACCACCCTGCTCTCCTCCCATCCTCCTCCTGCTGCATATCATGCAAAGGCTACAGCACTTTGATTTTGGTGACCATTTTTGAGTACCAAGGTCATGCTCACACTTTGGGCTGTACCAGCTGGTTCCTTGTGCACAAATGCAGGAGTTGAGGTGCTCAGGAAATGATGCACAGTCATCCATCCCCATATTCTATATTATACATTCAGTCACAAAAGCTTTTCCTGCTGCTAAACTTCTACTCTGCTGTCCCTGCAGGATTTGCATGGCAGGTCATTGATGATGACCATTTTCTAGTTGCACTTGGGAGTTTTTGGTTTCCAGTACACAAGTCTGCCATATCTCAAGACATGGACTTTAAAAATCACTTTCCTACGGAATTTGCTTTCTTTCAGTACTAGATTTATATTGTACTGCTTTTGTCTCTGTGAAATTCTTCCCTATTCTAACTCCTCATAATCATGAGCTGAGAGTCCATAGCTAATAGCACTATTCAAAGTGGAACGAAGCTACAATTTTTTTCCCTTTTAATAGACCAAAGGCATCTTAGATTAAAAGTAAAGAAAATCACAGACAAACAACTGGAGATTTGGAGTGATCGATGCTGCTTGAAATGTGCTTGCCATGTAATTGAGATGCATTCCCATTCTCATTCTACAGCCGTTTACTGATCACATGAGAACGACGATTTGTCATTTTTACTTGCTTCAAATTACTAAAGGCAATTTAATTTCTCTCATGGAGATGACACATCAGATAACGTGAACATAATCAAGAGGTAACGATCTGTGGCTCTGTGCACACACTGATGCTCCCGCTAGCAGCTAAACAACCACCTGCATATGGCAGAGGGAAGGCAACACAAGACATTCAGATCCCCAAGCACAGGGTCTCCACCCAGTCAATCACATTATAAACAGAGCAATTCAGCTACGCCAGGTGACTACACCAATTTAGATTTCAGGCGAGGCAATGCTCCATCTACACAGCCATTCCCATATCCATCTGTCCATACCTGGACAAAAAGCAGCAGCTGGTGACCACTATAAGGGGTAGGCATGCTCCCTGCAGGCTCTAATGCAATTGGTATGATGGCAGTATCTCAGCATCCCAAAGATCTCTCAATCAACTCTCCCCATCAATCAGTAATTGCAAAGTATTTAGTACTATATTTGCAGTTACTTTTGGGATGTCTGATGCCCAATAGAATGTGATCGGGGATGGGATTCTGACCACTTATGGCTGTACGGACTGAAAATCAGGATAAGTCAGGATACATCCTGATATAACATCAGGATAAGCTCAACCCTCTCTCTGATGTATCTAAGTTTACAAATCAAAGTTGAAGAAAAGTTGCTGCTACACCTTGAAATCGTGCTTCCCCTCTTCAAACAGTGAATTAAGTCTTAAATTTGTTCGATCCTGCCCATTTCTTCTCTAGAAACCTTGCCATAAATATTGAGTAACAGCTGGCATGTTGTTTTGCCCATCCCCGTTCAAGGCCAGGTTGGATACGGCTCTGAGCAGCCTGGTCTAGTGACAGGTGTCCTCACCCATGGAAGGGGGTTAGAACAAGATACTCTTTAAATTCCCTTACAATCCAAATCATTCTATGATTTTGTGATCATAAAGTTTTGTGCTTCCCAGGGCCCATGTTATAAAATTATTGAAGAGAAGGAGGAAGTACCTGGAATCATCTCATAATCCATATGGACAAAGGTCTGGGGAGCCTCCAGGAAAGACAGAGAACAGGGGTCAGACCAAGTGCTGTACTCTGGGCTTCAGAGCTTGTACATCCTGCACTAGCAGTGATTTCTTAGAACTCACTGCACATTTTTTCTAGAAAACTAGGTGGGGGGGAAGGATGGAGATACAGTAAAGGAGCACCCTGGCTTGTTTGACATCTTGGTCGTGCAGTAAGCAGCAAACTCAGGAGTTCACTTATGCTGCCAGTCATAGGCCAAACGTACCATCCAGTCCTGAAGTCCCTCTGCAAAACTGGAAACATTAGTTTTTCCAGCATGCATGCCTGTTTTCAAATGTGTCACCTTTTTCTAACCAAACTTTGCCTCTTTCAGGAAGCCAATCCTCTTCTCTAGAATAGTTATCCCACCCTTCCCATTGCATCTATTAGATAAACTAGTTCAACAGGTTTGCCGAGATTTCCCTGACCCTGATGTCGCCCCAGCAGTGTTCATTCCTTGTTACTGATGTATGAAATGCACAGTATCCAGCAAACCTTCAGGTGTCAGAGAGAGTTTTTGCCTGTTGTTTACAGACAGAGCACATTTGAAGTGTAGGTAAATACCCAGCATCCTGCAGTACCACCGCTCTGGTTGCTTTCAAACTAGCAGCAAGATTGAAGCCCTAAGAATGCCAGCCTGCTTTTTAATTGACTTCTCAGAATTTTTATTTTGTAATCAAAACAAAAGCCAAAGGGAAGCTCTGATGCTAAGAAGGGCTGAAACAAAACATTTGACAGTTACCAGCAAAGAAGCTTTAGGAATGTCTTTTGGAGCATAGCAACCAAGGCAGAGTAAGCAAGCTTAAGCTTTGAAGTTAAAGCTTTCAGCAACGTTTCTGATTTATAAAGAACACTATAGAAACAACAAGAAATAAAAAAAAAAAATTGGAAAAACTAAACCCCAGGCCTAGTTCAATGCTCACTGAATGGACTTGCTGTGAAAGACACCCATACAAAGAAAGCAGAATTAGTCTGTTTGCTAGGAAATCAAGTAACCACAGCTAATCCTTTTGCAGTATTATCCTGTTTTGGCCTTTAATAAATCTGCTTTAAATTAAAGACGTACCCAAGCCAAGAAACACCTCCTTTGATGTTTCAAATGACTCAAATAAGCTGTTTGCTAGGAAAAGCTCAAAATATGAAATCTGAAACTGAAAAAAAAAAAGTCCTTCTCCTATGCTAAGAGGCTGGCACCTCTCAGGAAGGTCAGACCACTTAAGACCACAACTTTGAAGCACCTCAGGCATCAGTCCCTCTGGAGCCCATACATGAAGGGAAAAAATCCTGAAATACAAGCCTCTTGCAAGCCAGTTATCCAAAAGTAGCTAATCCCCTTTTTACAACCATAATATTGCATCACTGGAATACTGGAATAAGGAATTTTGCAGGTTAACTGAATGCAGGTGTAGAGCTTGGAACAAGCTTGGAACAAGGTAACTAAATTACTACAAATGATATTTGTATTTAGGCTTGTGTAATGAGCTGCAAGTTGGCACAATAAACTCTAAGATATTCTTGTTTCCTCTTCCTGTCCAGAATGCAACTTTCAATGCGTGAACTGTACCAGATGACTCACCATGTAAATAACAGTTTTCTCCTGTTTTGACCTTGACTGCAGAAAGAAGGATTTTAAGAATAATACTGGTTTTACACACAAAATGTACAACAGGCAAGCAGAACTAACACTAGCAGCAATCAGGTTGTCCTTAGTGCAGGAGTGGATGTAATTGATGGGTTTTTAAGTTCCGACCATCGCATGCCAATTTGTTTGATTTGGCAATCACAACTGTGATTCTAATCAAGTTAGAAAAGCAGACCTGTGATTACCATCATCAAGATTGGTAGCTTTCCCAAAAAGAACAAATACTGTATTTGCAATCCTCACTATTGCTTACTTCCTTTTGAAGGGCATGACCCTGCCCAAAAGCATTCGCGGCACAGGGCAGGTCGCCAGCCACAGGCAGCTCAAGGACACAGAGCTACCCAAACTTTGTTGCTTTACACTTTGATCATCCTCTTCAGTGAAAATTGTTACAGCTTTAGAGGCAGGCATGGGAACTTCTGGGAATTTTCCATAAGCCACTTGTAAATGCAGATTCTGCCGGTGTCAGGGTTAAGCACAAGGAAGGCAAAGGCTTCACTGTCCCGTGCCCCTTCCCAGTCCTCTGAGTAACTGGGCTGGCTGAACAAGGGTGATGGTGGGAGAAAGCAGCAGCCATAAACCAGCACCCGCTCTCACCAGGATGTGACCGTGATACTGGCCTTCGTTTCCACTTGTCCTTCTGCCATTCTGAGCTATGAGACCTTGATCCTGTGCAGTCTCATACAGGCAGATGCACAAATATTTTTCCCTTCCAAGTATGCAGGATGAAAGACCTGTCTCAAACATTTTTTGGCAAAAGAATTCAGCCAGTGGGCACCCACCTTCTAGGTAATCTGCACTATGAACTGACAGAGAGTACTGGATATTACCAAAGGAGGGAATTGCTCAAAACACTTTTAACTTCATTCACTGCAGAGTAAGTGAATACCACTGTTTAAGACAAGCCAAATTACAACTTACTCTGGTTCCATGTAGTTTTCATCTATGAATTATTTTTCTTCTTGCTGCCTTCTGAATTCTCATTAACCTTTCTGTCAAGACTGCATTAAACATGTCCTGTTAATTCAACATGTTTTTCAAGAAATCTGACATGGAGATGACAAATGCTCATGTAAAAAAAACCCTCTAGTTTAATGAAGTGCATAATAAGAAAAACAAAATTCTAGTTTACAACATGTTTTATTTCAGCTTTGCTACTCCAGTGAGTTCAAAAGTGAGACTGTCTGAATAGCTTTGGCATCTGTCCCTAAGGGAGCAGAAGAAAAGGCCATGGACTTTGAAGAAATCTAAAGACTTCAAGAATCTTCTCCAAAGTTGAAGGATTATTGTTATTCTAATAGGATATTCTATGGCATACATATCTCCTAAATAAAACCCTTTACAATTAACATACTGCTCTCACCACAGGCCAGGGTAGTAAATTTCTCAGAAAGTTTGTAACTTTGTGAGCATTTCTAATGAGAAGATGCAATCTTGATGCAATACAAGGTAAGGAATAAACATTTCTATTCAAGTAGGTTTTGTGAGAGAAATATTGCACATTCTATAAACAACAGAAAATACTTGTTAATCGTTAAAAAAATCCCAAGGAAGTTTAATTGACTAGTATGATTAATTGCCTGATGTACTACATCTATCCTCCTAAATATTCTTTTGAAAAATACTCAGCAAGACAATTATGCAATAAAATTACCATTTATATTACTCCTTTCATCCACAAAGGCGTCAAAGTCCTATGTATGTATAAAGGTATAAATACACAATACTGCTCAAGTGCAGCCAATCCTGCAGCAGGAAATATCAAATGCTCTGCACCAGCACAAAACATCCTGGGTTGTACGAAGGGAGAGATGCTCTTTAAACCCAGAGAGATGACAACACCCAATTAACCAGATAAGAGTACCAAACCTGCACTCAAGTACAGAGTTTCTTTAGACTTTTGTTTATTTCCCAGCTGCTGAACATTCAGTTCACTATATCATGATTTCAAGCCTCCTAAGGCAGCTTTGCTTTTCTCACATACCTCTCCCAAGGCATCATCGTGACCAAGCAAAGTAGTGCACAGACCCTGTATCAGATGTCCACAGACACCCTGTCAGAATCCACTGCTTGCTTTAACCACAAATCAACAAGCATGGCACCATTCTACACAAACCCATGGTTTTCAGACCACTAAATGAGTTCTTGGCAAGTCTCACACTTGTACCTGCATTAACTCAGCACGGCATTGAGTGGCACTAGGACTGATCATAAAACTGTTGTCTCCTAGCAAAGGAATGGTTGGAACCAAATGATTTCAAGTTGGAAAAGCCCATGAGCCACAGAATGTTTTCTGTGAAAACAGCCCCCAAGACTTACAGCTGAATTGCTACAGGAGTTTTAGAAAAGTAAAAGCATTTCCCCACTCCTTTCTGCTGACAGTTGCACATAATGAGGTATACAAACTGGTCAGAACTCCTCAGTTTTTCTCCATTTACCATACCAACTGAAAATCCAACAATTTTACTTTAAGAAAACCATAAACTAGAATGCAGTGTGGGTCATAGTCTGGACATTATCAAAATTACTAAATATTGAGGCTAATATATTCCCAATCTCCAGATGGCCACTGGGCAGATTTGTGGCATAAATCTTATTTGCCAGTATAAATTCATCAAGTATGAGTGAAGCTTATTAGCAAAACTTAGATGTTATCTCTCAAAGAACTCTAAGGCTCCAGAAGATTAAAAATGTTTTCCTGCCATGACAAGTACAATGACCTCATAAATATTAGTAGACCCTTTGGCACTGGAAAATACAATCTATTCCTGCTTCTGTGTAATATTACAGGACTGAGCAAAAAAGAATACAAGGATGTTGCTGCTAAAGTTTACCCACATAGAAAGCTAAGTAAAACTGCAGTTTGAAGTCATATTTGCATGCTTCAGAAGTCCATGAAAAACATTTGGAGAGTGCATTTACCCTTTTGAAGGTGATTCAGCCCATTAGACTATGATTTTTTTTTCCTAAAATACAAATAGTTCAAGAACCAAAAGATCTAGCTAGATAATAAATGAGTATTTTTCACATAGTATCAAACAGCCAGTTATACACCACTGATATTTGAACTGCTTTCATCAGCAAGAGATTTATTTAATCTCCCTTTGAAAGAGCTATTTCCTAGAATAACACAGCAAAGCTCTCATGTCTAGTACTGTACATTTTGTTGACCAGTTAGCTACTCATTTATTGGTATGTGCACTTATCCCCCACTTATGTGAATGTTCCATTTGTTCCAAATGGCTGAGCTCAAAGCTGGTCGCAGCTGCTTGTGATGTTCCAGACAAAACCTTCCTTTTCCCCACCCTCACAGGACTGCAGCATTCCTGACTGTCTTTAAATAGAACTCAGAAATTACATTTCTAAATGACAATTCATCACCTTTCCTGCAGACTGTAATAGTATTGTAAATTCCTACTGAATCCTCACCAAATTCAAAGATGACTGTGTTTTTTTTTGGAACCAATTTCTTGAACTCTTCCATACTGAGCCTCGAAATTACTTCACGCAGTAGAAGAAAATCTGTGTGTGGCTTCTGCCACAGTATGTGAACTGTCCAGAGGATGCCACCTTTGAAATGTGGCATCTTTGCCCAAGTCCTGCTTTTACAATTGAAACTCCAAACCAGCATTAGCCCCTGCTCAGAGGAGAGGGTGGAAAATTGGGTCCTAGAGGCAGCACTGGCCAAGCACTGCAAAGTGCCTTGGACAGACACCACAGACTTGCCTTTCTCATCTGGCTTTGGAAAGGGTCCAACTCCCCACAGAACCAATGAAAGTGAGGCCAATCCAGCTGATAACCGATTGCAGCTCAGTTGCCACAGAATTAATGCCCATAGTGACTGATAACAAGTGCCCAAGAGAGGTTTGATCTGCTCAACCTGCAGACATTTAATGCTTGAAACAGACACTAAATTCTCAGGCTGGGTTTCTACATGATTCCCAAACTTCACAGACTCATTCTCTCATAGCACTCCTTGTCTCTCCTTTGCACTGATGCCAGAAGGGACAGCTTCAGCATTTGAAGCTTCACATATCATTTTAGCAGTTATATTTTTCTCTTGAACATTATGGAGACTGAGTATTTTGATAGGTGAACGTTCCTGAAGATAGAAGAATAAATTGACCTATCTTAGCTGTTCAGAATCAATAGGCTGCATACATACATATATTGAAAAAATAACTGCATTAAAATGTTGAAAATACTGAAATAGTTCAATTTCCAGTACTGGCTGAAGGTGCTATGAGAAGAATATATGGAATAAAGAGTTGCTGTGTTGCTTTAAATCAATCACTTAATGACTGTAGAGTTCATCTTTGCAGCACCCACTCCTTTGCCCTGGAGAGTGTGGTAGGGGCTCTGAGCCCCCACTTCCATGGGGAGGCATTGAGCGAGTCAGTGGGAACTGGCCTCCATCCTTCAGGAAAGGCATCAGTCCCTTCTCATTCTCACCACAGCTTGAACAGCCAGATGGGTGAAAGCCTCACTGTCCTTACACGTCCTCCTGGTCTCTCAGTTGTCTCATCTCCACAGGGAGGGCTCCCCTCATCAAGGTACTGAGAAGGAGACATGATCAGGATCATTTGGTTTAAAAATGAGATGAGAATGGGTGAACTGTGCTGTCAGAGTGATGCTGAAGGATGACAGCAGCGTGCAGAAGGCAACTGCAGCCCTGTGATGGGATCACCAAGGAAATCCATCCCCGAGCAGTGCACAGGATGATGGCTGGAAACTGAGGGGAGGTGACGGATTTGCACAACTCCCTGGATAGAAAAAACCATTTAATTTAAGAAAGATTAGATTGTTACAATTGCCCCTGACAAGAGTCCCTGTCTAGCAAGGCCTTAAGCCTATATTTTAGGCTAGAACCATGCTTTAGCCAAGACCTTAAAATATTCACAATACAGCTTGTCACCAGTGCTACATTTCCTTGTCACTCTTTAAGTGTGACTGATTTGCCAAGATCAAGACTAAATTCATGATCAGCGGCAAGGGCACCCAACATGAATTATAAAACTGCCTTTCCTTCCTGGCCTCCTGGATATGTTAAGGAAAATGCTTTCCCCGAATCCATTCCTGCTTTTTATATCCACACCGTATCCTCTGTGTAATGATGCGGGACTGCTCGGCTCATCTCACAGTCCCTACTCTGCTCCCGAAGCAAAGAGGATGCTCGGTAAGAAGGAAGCATTCGGCTATTAAATATAAAACCTTTATTAAAAAATGTATTGATATCATGGCAAAGTGTCTTGTGCCCTGAGATGAAATGGAAATAGAGGTGGGGGTGGAAGTGGTGACAATTTTTTGAAGTTGGTTTAACACTGAGGGAAGTGGCTGGTTGTTTAGTGAAGCTCTAAGGAGGCTGGGGCAGTGCCTGGGCAGACTCCATTTACAGATAGAGAGCTCTGTTCAAAATAAGGAGAGAAAAGAAAACCCAAAATCAAGAGGATCAGCTGATTAGAAGGAAGAAGGAATAGAAAAGGACCTTTCCTTTCTAAACTTCACCTTCCCAAAATCATGCATGCAGAAGTGAAACTAAAGTCACTAAACATACAGACTTAAACTATGCATCCAGAAGAGCCTGTGAAGTCAAAAGATTAGCTTTTTAAATTTCTAACAGTGGCACCCTGGAACTGATCAGAAGCAGGGAAATGACTGCTGATACAGAGGAAACACAAGGCTTGGAGCATATCAGATTTTGGGGGACAACTGATTCTCTCCCAAACCCAGGATACAGCCCTAAGATAAAGTTGTAAAATAAGGGAGTCAAAGAAGAAGAACAATGAACAGAAAACTCCAGACAGTGCTCCCAGCTCCTACAGTGACAGATGATGTCTTGAGCATATTAACAAAGCAATAAATCCCACAGAGTGATCTGCCACCCTTAAAGCACAGTGCATGCTTAGTCTTGAGCATTTTTGCCTGGGGAAGAAAATACTGGAGTTCCAGTGTCAGCTTCCATCTTAGATTCTCTTCCAAAGGTAGGGGTAAGTGGGTCACTCAATTTACTGGTAGACTGCAAGATATAATGCTGAAGTTGCAGAGTGCCTTTTTTGAAGAAGAATTAGATGGTGGCAGTTTAGACACTGATGAACTGGGTTTCACTCACCACATCAATGAGAAGGTGACCATGGGTAATGAGGAAAGCTTTCTTCTTCGTAATTTTACAGACATTTACAAGCTTCAGTGCTTTGAAAGTCACCAGACTTACTCCAAGCTTTCACATTCTGTGCTCTGTGTGGGCTCATTCTTCCACAGATGACACGGAAAAGTTTATGATAGTACATCAAAAGAAAAACACTAATTAAAAAGGCTTCCCATTAAAGAAAATAGAAACAATGACAAAAACTAGATTTAGAGTCAATTTTTAGATTAGTGATAAGGAGAAGAAAAACCCTACAATTTTACAATAACTGTCTACTTACAGAAAAGAAATGCCCTAAGTTAAATTAATAGAAAATAATAATGAATGAGATTTAAGGTTGAAATAACCAAGAAAGTGTTGCTGACCATCATTCAAATACTGTGTTGCAGCAGCCTGTGGGGTTGTTCCACAGAGAGGTAAGTGAAGAATTCTTCTCACGTGACTTTTCCAATCAATACAATCACTATTTAGTCACAGATCGGCCTGGGTGTTGCTCAAAATGACCTCCTTCTGCTTTGCAGTTATGATTTAGGTCTGAAAACTGTTCTAATGGAATCAACAAACAGAAGGAGCTGAAATTTAGATAATAATGACAAATTTCTCACCACAGTAGAAATATGATTCACACTCACCTGTAAATCTACAAGAGCTTTTCGCTCTTCACTCCTGAATTACAGCTATTGCCTCATCTAAACCCATGTATTATTCATACTTTATCATGGCAGTGATCTGACAAAGCTGACTAAAAACCCAACAAACTTCTTATCAAACTATAGTTCACCATCAGTGAGCAAATCTACAGCAAATACCCCTGGGATCACAGCATTACCTTCATAGTGGTGCACTGGACACTTTTGGAGTCTCAGTTTATGGCTCCAACCAATGGTCTTTGTGCCCCAGAAATCTTGCCTTTCCTGCTAATTGCACAGAGCTAATTGAATAACTGCAAGAGAACCTCTCCTGTTACTATATTTTTTGATGCTATGAGCTCTTAGCCAGTTGGAAGCTGTTTACTGCAGATTATATTCAGGTATTTTTTCTTAATCTTAACCTCTAGTTGCAGTCATCAATTTATATAGAACTCATTTTAGCAATCTAATATCTATCTAGTATTTCATTGTCTTTGACAGCAAAAGCTAACTCTGTGTATGCCCACGTGAGCTCACAACATTCTTGGTCCATAAATGCCCTCTGAATTAATCTTCACCTGCCTTATTCCCTATTTTCATTTCCCAAGGAACAGCTTCTTTTTATTTTTATAGACACTATATGGTCCAAAGAAACAGCTAAGTGAAAACATAACAGTTAACTGCCCTCTGCCTGCAGCCCATATCGCCTGGCATCGCCTGGAACACTTAGAGCTGCAAGACTGGATTCAGTAGCTCCTATACGTAAAATTACTGCTGAAAAGGAAGGACACAAACATCTCTGAAGACTGAAGTGTCCCCACCTGACCCCTTTGTTAAGCACCAGCCTCTACACAACAGCTTAGCTAAAGCACGGATATCCCGTCCAAACCAAACAAAACGTGCACGTCAAAACGAAGAAGGTTGATTGTGCTTTCCCTTGTGGATGGGTGCAGAGTCCCACTCCAGCTCTGATGCACAGATGAAGTGGGAATTCCAGGGTCTGGCAAGAGTAACTGGTTAAAGGCTGTTGGATTAGTCACGCTGACAACTTCCAGCAGGTGAAAACATTGGATGTGCTCTGCCTGAAGGTGTAAGGGCTGACACACCCCTGGCCACCATGGTGGTGCCTCCTGCAGGACCCAAGTCTTCACTCTGCTCCTGTTTACCCCATACTCATATCTGGCTGATGACATTCTTTGCCTCCCAGTGCCATCACCTGGGCGAGTTGCCGCATGGAAGGTAAAATGTGTGACAAAATGCAAGTCTGAGTGCCTGCAGGTGATGTCAGTCAGTCTGGAAATATGGGATAGGCCTATCAGATAAGTGTTCAAACTAAATACAACAGGATTTAGAACATGCTTTCAGATTTAAGGAAAAGTGCAGTCTTTAAATTACTGCTCTAGAATTTACTGGCTTAAAAAGAAAGACCTTAAGGCATCCCATCAAGGAGTTATATAACTCAAAAGGGTTTTCCTTGCTCAGTGTTGCTTGTGCAAGATATATTTAAGTAATAAAACATGCTTCTGGCACTAACCCTTCTATACAGGCTTTATGATGACAGATTTCAGATTTGAAAATAGAGGTCTCCATACAGGCTAGCATTCCTCTTCTATCCCCTTACAGAAGACTTGACTGGTTATTTTCTACCGTGTATTTATTTTTTTGAACTGAAAAACTTTTGATACCAACTTCAGCAGGAATTGGTCATGATGTGCACCAGATGGTCCCAGACTTGGTGACCAGCTCAAACCAGACCATACCCCAGCCTAGTGCAGCACAGCAGCTGAAAGAGCCTTTCATTTCAGTCTCCCTGCAATTTAAACTGGCTCCATCTGATCTGTAAATGTCTTCAGTCTTCAAACTTCACAGTTTGTTGCAGCACTCACCCCCTGGGTGGCAGATGCCTCTGACATATCTCCCTTGGGAATGTTAAACACAGAGACTTTAGAACTGGAATTTCTAGCAAGCAGCTTTTCATTCGCGTGAAAGGCAAGAGAGTCCTGAAAATACTTGAAATTCTGAAGTTAAGAGGAAAAAAGTCCATTAACGAGTTGAAGACTTTATCTATAGGAGGCTTTTAAAATTTTATCTAATGTAATTGGTATTTAATAAGACAGGTTTTTTCAAACAGTGCATCCACAGTCCTCTGTCAGAACCCCTGTGAATGAAATTAATTATTTTGTACTTTCTGCAGATTTCAATTCTATATCTTTAGATACTCTGCTTGAATTGTGTAGATAGTCCTGGTGTTGCTTTTGCCTGGTAATGATGTCATTTCCACAGATAATTAATCCGATTGATTATTTGGATTTGTTACTTTTAGAGAGGCAGCTAAAAGAAGTAATAATTCATGCCACTTTTATTTGTGATCTTCCATTTACAAGTCTATTAGAGTTAGGTCAAAATCAAAAAGTGGCCCACAAAACCCAAGAACTGGCTGTTGATTATGACCTGGGTCAGGAAGGCTTGCAAGTTATTCATGCACTGAATCTTACCCAAAAGGTGGAAGTACAGTGTACCTTGTATCAAAACATGACTACAGGTTTGAGAACACCATTGGTTTGAGAGGCTAAATAAGTGATTATACACTTACTTGATGTTCAAAATATTTGGCGACACTAATGGTTTTAACATTTGCTTTAATATTCTATTTATTTTACTGCAGGATCCTCTCACTCCTGTGTGCTACTGTTGGCTATAAACAGGTAAAGATCTCCTCCATCCTTAGATATCCCCTCACAGCAAAGCACTTGGCACCTGCATGTGCCCAAATTCAAAGTGCTGAGCACTGCCCCAGCCTCCAAAGGGAGCTGCAGTGTGAGGAGAGAGCATCCCACACTCCACAGGAGGCTGCTTAAACGTCATTCTGTTTGGATCTGCTACTGGAAATCCAGCTTTGGGTTTTAAGTCTTCAAATTTGTTCTTTACCTTAAGCTTGATGGAGAGAGAGAGGTACTCCAGCACATTTACAGCCAAACCAGGTTTTTACAGACATTATGCTGTGTCATTCTAAGCCAGGGAGGTGTGAGAAAGATGTGCTTTACCACATGTGGGAGAAGGACAGCTACTGACTAACTAAAAATAGCCTGATTCCACCTCTCCAGTTAGCTGGGACTAACCTAACACTTCAGTCAGCCCACGTATAACAGAGAAAAATAAACCCCAAATATTCACCTAAAGCCAAATAGATCATGGTGGCAGACAAGATGCATTACATGATATGATTACATGTCTGCATGAAAAGGAACTCTGTGTCTTAACACAAAATATTAAGACTGCAGGCCAATTTTCAAGAACCATGTGGTGCACAGCTGCAGACAGACACGCAAGAATAGGACAAAAATATTCCCCTGCTGATTGAGCCCCATCAGCAGTTTCAGCTCACCCCAAGAGCTCAGGCAGGGGTGGATATAATTTGCAGGAGCAGCAATCCAGCAGGGAGAATTTGTGTGCTGCTGCCACATACTGCCCCAGGACATGAGAACTATTTGCAGAGTTACTGCAGGGTTAACTTTGCCAGGCTGGGCAGAAACCCAGATTAGAGCTGCATCCTGTGAGGTTTTCCTGTCTTTTCTATCCTACACTGGAATCGGAAGAGACAGCTTGAATAACATTGCCATCTCCCCTCTGAAAGCCTCTCCTACTCTATTAATAATGTCTTACATTTCACAGCTCATTCTCGTCATGCAGTGCAGATGGGCACAGGGCTGTGTCTACGTCACTCACTGAAGAAGCCACCACCATCCCCATTCAACTGCTGAACTTTCTAAAGACTCTCTACCCTGCCTGTGCTACCTGAAGAAACTTTTCTTTGAGAGGCATTTCGGTCCTCTCTTTCCCACATCTCACTCATTTTTAAAAAGTTGGGGTTTTTTACCTGACAGTGCATGTTACCATAACTCTTTTGATACAACTGCTCTATCCAGCTGCAGAAATTCATACTGAGATCTCACAACCAGCACCGCTGAAACCTAAACTAGGAAACTTCCATCTCTCCTTTATTTCCCTACCTTTTCATCAAGATCTCCTGCAAGAAAAAGTGAGTGCAGACAGCTAGACCCAAAATGACCCACTTCACATTCTTTTCTCAGTTTGAACAGGTAGCAACAAGGAAGGCATGACCTGCATTAATAAGAAAATATCTGCCACTCTCAAATACATGTAACAAAACACAAATCTTTTTCTCCTAGGAAAAAAAAGTATATTTGCAGCAGAAACTGCTTTTACTAGGATTACATTACAGCAAACTGGAAGGATCACACTAAAAAATGCAACATTCTTTTTCCTTACATACTTATTTCTATCTGTAACACATTAAAATGGGTAAAATAAGAGTACAGATCATTGTAGAACAGTCCAAAGCATGTGGAAACAAAAATGAAAAGGTATGACTACATGTATTTTAAATTCTCTTATTGCTCTCCCCTATTTATGATGAAAATATCCCAGATCAATGGAATGCAACTAGTTGAGCTCTCTATTTCTGTTTTGTGTAGTATTACCTCTGAGAAGAAAACCCTCACTGAGTCAAAAAATTCCACTTGTATCATCTAATTGCCAGTGACTGGGCACAGGCCCAGTTTGTTTAAGTTTTTCTGCAAACAGTGAAATGCAGTCCAATTTTTCTATGAATTCATGTTCCCTATGTCTTTCCCTTCTGCTCTAATATTCTCAGCATTGTTTTTTCTCCTTCCCACAGATCCTCTCCTAAGACCATCAGTCCAACACCGCCTCCTACATCCTCTGCGATGCTCCCAGGTCCTCTCCACAACCAAAACTCCCTTCTGCCATTTCCTTCCCTTGGAAGGAGTAAACACTTCAAAGCAGAGTACATGGAGGTATAAGGAGGGGAAAATGGAGAAGAGGATTTGAATAGCCCTTGAAGGGAGAAGACAAATCCCTCTAGAAATGGCCCAATCCTTACAGTACTACCAAAAGGTAATATGGATGACTCCACATTCTGATGATTTGGAGAACTCTGTCCCATCTCCACCACTTCACTTTAACAAAACCCCAACAAACAAAACAAAACCACAACGAAAAAACATACACCACCCCCTCCCTCACCCCCCCAAACCCACTCCCTATCTCCTCAGGAAGAACTGTCAACATGCAAGTTATCACTGGGCAGCTTCTCAGCTGATTTCCAGCCCAGGGTACAAATATCTTGAGGGTGAAGAGACATTTCTCTCCAAATTTTGCCTTAGATTCAGTTCAGAACACTGATTTTGATGAAAACTCTGGGAGCTCAGACTGACATTATGCTATAAAATGCTTTCACTGGAAAATACACACATCATTCTACTTGCAACAACTATCACAATATCTCCTCAATATTATGTGTGTAATATCAATGTGATCTCTTTCTAACACCAACTGAACATATTTGTGCACAGCTATTTAAAACCCACTTCAGTTGTGCCTTTACACTGCACAGATTTTTTCAGATATGAGAAATGTGTTCACTAAAGCACTTCATGCCACACTGACAAATCAGTAATGTCAGCACCAAGAAGTGTCTTCTAGTCCTGTTATACTGCAGGGGCACATTTGAGCAGGATGTAGAATATAAAGAAGATAATAATGAGATTTATGTGTGAAATGGAAACTATGTGCATTGCACCTCCCACACGACGTTTAAGAATTATGCCCCACAAAACCATTTAGAATAACTCATATTGTACACACTGTGAACATCTTATCTGAAAACTACTCCTCTGCCTGCTCTGTTATGCAGGGACAACAGGCAGCTTACAAAGAACAAGCCTTATGACTTCAGTCCCTTTGAGTTTCTACTCTTTTCTTTTGAATACTAAAAATGCAAACCAGTCTGTATCATTCAAATAATCTAATTTTCCAAACCACCTACATTAACATACTGGCTGAAGCCAATTACAAATGCCTTAAGGCTTATAGCCTTAGAAGAATAACCTGACAGGTCAAATTTTATTGTTTGCTCCATCCATCATTGCTGACACAGTAACTCAAAGCACACAAGTCACAGTCGACTCACTGCTGCTTCTTTCTCCCTGTGCTCCTGCTGTAATTTTAATGCAGAAGCTTATTAATAAGGACACTGTCTTCTGTCACTCAGTGCTGGTTCCTTCCACACATGTGAAAAGAAAAAGCCCCAAGTTAACCTTTTATTTTAGCAGCATCTCGTGCCCCCTCCCTTGGGCTAATGTTTTCAAGCAAGTCGTTGCTGTTGATACATTTCACCAACTAATACTTTTTATAAATCTAATACAATCTTATAGTGAGAATTAAAATTAAAAAACAAACAAAACCCACCCCAAACAAACAAACAACAAAACAACAACAACCAAAAAAAACCACCCCAAAAATTTCAGCCACAAAATAACCAACACCAGGAAAAGCCATAAACTTTTGGACAATGAAGAGAATTGAGGTTCTAAACAAGATGTTCATTTACTGTGCAAAATACAGCTGACAGGCCTACATCTTCCAGCCTAAAATGGGCACAGAACTGCATTTTTCAAGATGCTAAGAAGATTCAGTCTTATTTAATTCAGTAAGACTTCAGCACATATATTTAAACACATTCCCTAGAAAAACATTGTTTTTCTGAGTTTTTGGAATAATGAGCAGCCAGCAGCAGGACTGTTACATATTCAGACTTCTAATTACTGGCAGCACTTACCTGGGTGCCTAAATAAAAAGACTGCCTTCAACACTGTAGAAGTTCGTAAACAGGAAGGGGAAAAATCAGTGACGTTCTAAACATTATTTCATCCTTCTGAATAAAGCATATGTGGGCAAATCAGGACAGCAGAGGGACCAAACTCCCTGCAAGAAGCTGCCCTTCTTCAGCATTAACCCTTGCTATGTAAAGAAAGTCAATGTGTCGTTTCCCTCCCTTTCCAATACCCCACAAAACACCAAAACCAGAATGAAACATAAATCTATATTAAAATTATTTTAGTATGCTGGAAATTGCCGTAATAAAATCCCAAAATATTGTTGTTTGTTGATACCTTGGCCAAGATATTTTAGACATGTAAGACTCACGCCCATACACCATCATCCCAGTCCCTTCCTAGGCTTTTTTTTCTGGTGTTCTTGTAACAACTGACATGAAAATATGAGGAGCTGCATTATCATGCAGCAAGTCTAATTAGGTTCCAGAGATACTTAGTGGGTAAACATGAATCGATTTAATGAAGATACATTTAAATGAATCCTATCAATGAAGTCTGATCAATTTAAATGACCACAATAGAAAAAAGCATAAAACTGCCAAAAGAGTAGAATTCTTTTTTCAAAAATTTATTTAGGGTTTATTGGGCTGTGTGAGCACTGGTGAAACTCAAGACAACCAGTCCAAAATCCTGCACTTCTGCAGTACTAAAAGATGAACATGTTCAGTTACTTTAGAGAGCTCTGAGTATTATCAGAGCCATTTGGGAAAATGGGCTTGTACAGAATTTAAGGAAGTTGGATGTGAGAGAAGCAGCCTTATGCTCCTTGAAGCTTCACCTCTCCCTATCACTCAGCAATGAGGGGTGTGGGTTGGAAACCTGAGGCTGTTTTATTCTGCACTGGTTCTCATACTGCCTTTCCCAGCATGGTATTTATGCATCACTACTGCAGATATATATTGAGAAGGAGTTTTTAGGGAGTTTAGAGCAGTTTTTTCTCTATAGTCAAGTTACCAAAATAATATGAAGAAAGAATTACCACTTGCAGCAACCTACCTAATAGAGATGTTTAATTGTGATCTCCCCCAGACTCTTTAGGCTTGACTTGATAATTAAAACATTCAACTCTGACAAGCCTTAATATGGCAAAAGAAGAGATTCAGGAATTAAAGAGAAAATATGGATTTAGACACTGACACACTATGTTAATCACAAAGAACCCAGTCTGTGCAAGGCTAAATTGTTCTGGACTGAGAAATGTTAGAATATGGAAAAACAAACTAAAAATATCTTTTCCCTGCTAGGCAAGGTTAGAGAAAGGAGATAAACAAAACCATACACCAATTAGACCAGCTTGCTTAACGCATAGTTGCTAAAACTTGGACACACAACTTTGGATAAATTTTCAGTTCTGCCAGGGCCTTTTTGCTCACTGACCCCAGCACAAATTAAAGCAGTGGAAATTTAAAGTAATCTCTCTTAAAAGAGATTATAGCAAGGAAAAACAAAACCAGTCTGTGATCCATTCTCCTCTGTCCCCAGAATGCCTCCAATGTTTCTCTGTCCTGCCTTTATGCAGGAGCCAAGAGATCACCAGGCTTCAGCAGAACAAAAGCAATCCCCATATCCTTCCAACACTGACCAATGATTTTGACAGAGCTTTAAGTAGCCAGTTTCCAACAGAAAGCATCAGTATTTTCTTTGTAAAAGGTGTATTAATTAAAAAATAAAACCTAGTTTTTTGTCGGTTTTCCTTTGTTCATTTTTTGTTGTCTTTTTTTTTTTCCCCATCTGTGTTTGCAGAACTGGGTTCATGAAGACTCTCCCTCCAAAGACTAAAGGTATAGCAACAAGCACTTTCTGAAAGAACTTCATGTCCTGGGCCACAGCAATTTCTCATTAATTCACAGAATCTCAAACCTGGCAATTTGACAAAGCAGCCCTTGCTCTGTAAAAATTGCCCAGAGCTCTTCGCTTTCCCCCTCTATCTGTTGAGTCACTGCAGAAGCCTCTATTTTGGCTGTTCTCACAATTCATATTATGTCAGGTAAAAGTCCTTGCAAACATGTATATATTCATGGGCTTTAGCTGGGGAGCTGTCACAGAAGCAGCTGCAGTGCACAGATGAGTGGTTATGCAGGGCTATTTTTTCCCCGGTTAGGATGTAAAATTGGTAGAGCATTGTTTGGGATTTTGAATTTACTATCTGACACCACTGAAAAGCAAAAGCTTCTTCACTTCAACACAGAACTAAATGGGATTTGAAAGGAAGCTCAGGAATTTGCAGAACTGAATGATTATGTGAGCAGAGTTCAAAAGTGGTATTTCCCAGCCCGCTCAGAATTTAACAAAGGTTACCCCAGTCAGGGGAAAGCACAGATCTTTGTCCTGGATTGTTAATTTGTGGCCAAGACACCCCTACGAGGCTCCACTGGCAAGACTGCAGGAGGCAGAAAGCCATTTTTTAAGCATATTAATTGACCAAAAGAGAAATGCCATCTTCAAGCATATGCAAAAATGCCCTTTACCCTTAACTATCGTAAGCCACTGACATGGATTACAAGGTACAGAAGAATACAGATCTACCTTATTCCCAATTTTCTGCTCATTCCTACAGACCATGCAGAGGAAAACACCACATAAACAACAGGATGTCTTTAGGATACACAGCACTTGATCAAAAAACATTGCTCAGCTCATGCTTCAAGCCAAATAAACTGTGCAGCCGTGGATGCACAGCACAGAACTCCGTGTGTTTTGCCCTCTGAGAGACAAAATTTATTATTTAGGAGTTGATTATGCAGTAACAGCTTCACACAGCTTTTGGATTACACAACTCGAGTCTCACTGGCCCAGAGCACAGGCTGAGGAAACATCTACCTCGTGGGAATGCAGTAACCAGATGTGCCAGAGTCAAACGGGGGATGTACAAAGGTACTGAACATCAGGCCAACCCTAGCTCTCCCGCAGTCCTCTGGAGTTTCCCAGTGGTTATTTGGGAGAATAAAGTCAATAGTGCTAAAAGCCTCGTGCCAGATGTATTGCTGCAGTTAGGAACCCTCCTGCAACACATGGAGTCAAATAATGATCCATGTTGAAAATTTGCTACTAGAATAAGGAAGTAGTTAGAATGCTGTAAAATATTTTTCCTGTAAGAAATTCATTCAGAACAGTCACATCCCATAAAATCTATCAATTTCCACAAAGAAGTATATGAAAGAATAATTTATTCATGTACCTCCCACCAACAATCTTTAAAACAGGGAGCAGATGCCTAAGCATGACTTGATTTCCTTCCCCATGGAATTCTTTAATCATATCCTATTATCTCTCCCTTTCCTTTCCCCCACCTTGTCTCCTATTTCCTTAATTTTCCCTTACAAAAACAGACCAAAGCTAAAAGTTAACAGAGAATTTAATCCAACTCTTCATCTAACTGGGGACACAAGAAGTCGTGACGCTTGCTGAGTATCTTGTTTTCCATCAGGAGAGGCCAAGTCATCCCTCAGACAGAGCAGAGAGGGGAAAAGCTGTGCAAAACCAAAGCTGAAGAGCAGCACCCCAGAGCTCAGGGACAGGTAATGCAGCCAATGGTTGGACTATGAAAAACCAAACCACATTGCACTAAATACTCAACAGTTAGACACTTTAACAAGTATTTGCTAATTGTGCTTCTGCATAAAGACCCCTCCTAATTAAATGCAGCAGCCCTCACACTGCACACATTCAACTAATAGTGTCTCATTATTCTGGTTATTTTTTTCTTTTGTCTCAAGATTGTTGGAAATTTTTTTTTCTTGTACATCCCTTGATATCAAATTTATTACCTAATGTTATGACAACAGGAGGTGATTTTTACATTTTCAAACAGAAAGAGACATGATCATGGACTTAATTAGTTCACAATGATTTAATGAAAATTTGCAGAACAACAATGTACCTAATTAGAAACATAATAATTATGCCAATGTACCTTTCCATCTTTGAAGGGACCATTAGTCATTGAGGTGGTATGTTTTGTAATTTAAGATCATCCTAATTTTCATTTTCTGACTAGTTAAGTACAATCATCGTCATGTTCAGGTAATTGCTTTATTAACAAGCTTAATTAAAGTTCCTGTAAAACTGACAGCTACAAAGTTATTCTTCTTAATGTGTTGCTCACAAAAACATTAACTAATTACATCGAGCTCTTTACAGGGCTTACGCACCTCATAAGCTTAATTCATTAGTGCTTTAAAGAGCTTTGAAAGCTCTGAATGTAATAACCTATGGAAGTGCTTTGTATTCTAACAATATTAAATAGAGCTGTTATACCCCGGAAACTTCTTTGCACAAAGTTACGTGAGAGATGGTGTGCCTTTTAAGGCACCTCCATTTCAAGCAGTAACTAGGAAAAAAAAAAAATCAGTGATATCTTTGATAAACCTAAACACCTTAGAGTCCAAAGCCCATGGGAAAGGGTGATAGGGAGGTTTTAAAGTTTCCAGAAATATAAGCAAATATTGAAAGTTCAAAAAAACCTCATTTTTCAATTGCTGAAAACAGGGAGCAGGGACTGAGTACATACAGGCCACATCTGTGTTCAAATTTTGTCAGGCAGAAGTGCTGAATTATTGGTGTAACTGAAGAATCCCATTGCTTAGAAGAATTAGTTTGATATCTGGAAAACTAAACTAGAACAATGAAAATCCCACCACACACTATAGCCCAACAGGTTTATCAATTTCCACTTTAGCACTTGAGTGTAGCAGATGAAATAATCCAGGTCAAGTTTGGAAGATTTCAGAAAAGAACCAGAAAGGTTTAATGCCTAAAGGGTGGTGAGATTTTTTAAGCAGTACAACTCCCACACATGAAGCTAAATCAATTTAAGAGCAATCAAAGTTGTCATTACCTTGTGTCACCTATAGTTTGGATGATACTTAAATCATTGTAGCACAAGATATGGGCATGGCATTTTCATAATTTTGAACATTTTACCATCTGTCTTTGTGTTGGAAATCAACATCACTGAATATTTTCCAATGGAAGATTAAAAAGAAAGAAGATTCCTTTAACTAGCCCTCAATAAATTAGTTGTGGGGCTGGAGGCTTCCATGTCTTTGGTGGAACTGCAAGGCTGAGTTAAACATCCCGAACCTCTGTCTACATCAACCACTGAGCTCAAACGTGGAGCTTTACCCTATCTTTTGTTATTTTTTTCCCCTTTGACCCTTGCATTATTGATTTGGTTGACTTTCCTCAATTTTGTCAAGAAATTCTTGCCTCTAGGTCTACAATGTCTCCTGAGAAACAGCTGGAATTATTCCAGGATCAAATGGCTAAGCGAGAGCCTGTGAGATGTATATTTGGTACGTATGCGTTTTCTTAATGCGAATTACTGTGCATTTATTGACACCCCAGTTTCATCTGCATTTCTTCAGTCAGTCACACTTGTGCTCTGTCTTTTCCTTTTCATTCATTTTTTCCTCAGATAACAGTTCAAAGCACAGAAAGGGCCAGCCCTGGCACAGCCATGACTGCTGCTGTGGGCCGGCAGCCGCAGGTCATTACTGAAACACTTTGATGCTGCTCTGGCAGGCAGGAAGCGGGAGCCCGAAGCCCATCTCCCACCTCAGCCCCTGCTGCGCCTGCAGGAGAGGCCAAGGATGCAGCCAGCAAGGATGAACTGCTGCTGTGTCTGCCTGTCCCACCTGGCTGCCAGCACCAGTGGAAGCCCAATAGACACTCTCAGAAGGTTTTTACCCCCCTGAAACCTAGTGGCCACTCTCCATCTTTTGTTGACAAGCTCGGCAAGAACCTGCTCGCTTGCCCAGCGCGTCACTGCACACCACAGTGCAGGAGCTGCAGGGCCGGGTACCAACACCTCCCTGCACAGAGCAGCGCCCACGCTCGAGCCCACCTTGTGGCACTTTCACAGTCAGTGCTAGAACCTGACAGCACAGCAGGGTCAGAAATAATACTTGCCAACAGCACTGGCATGTGAAAGAAGATTACTGAGAAGGCTTTGATTTTAGTGACTTAAAGGCAAGAAAAAGGGATCGCACTGTCTGCTGAAATCTACCAGGGAATTTGAGGGAAGCAGTATGTTACCTTTGTAAAAGATACCAGGTACCCAGGATCATTCCTGACCATAAAAACGTTATTTGTTAGGACACTAACATATACTATTTTATTTTGATGCTCTCCCTAAAGTTTTGTCAGCTCATTTACCAAAATTTGTCTTCTAAAAAAAAAAAAATTGAATTTTGCTAGGACAGGAACAATTGATAGTAAAACATACAATAAATAAAGACAAGACAAAGTTGTTTCTGAATAAATCTTTAAAAAGTTTTCTTTGAAAAAAACCCCAAAACCCAAACAGGCAACTTCTGAGAGGTGTCCCTTTGACAGCCAAACATGTCAGCACCAGGAAATGTTTCATGTCTCCATTATAGCTGTCAGGCTTATACCATAACCACAATAGCTTGGTGAGTTTATATCATTGGCAGAACGTCTGATGAAAATCAGTTAGATCTTATGGCGAGAAGCAGAGAAGGCCAAAAGCCCTTTTGGAGCCAGCAGAGACGCAGGTAAGATGCACTGAAGTAAGTTAATAGCATGACAGAATATGAAATGAAATCTATTTACTACAGAATGTCTTACGGACTCAAGAGCTCAGACAGAAAAAGCTGTTTTTATAATGAGCCCATTTTAACCATAAATACCAAAGCTAAATTACTGCAATCCACACTCCTAGAGAGTACTAAAGAGTAACTTGTTTAACTGGCAACGTGTGGCTATTTCTCCTGCAGTCTGTGTGTGCACAGATGACAGTTTCTGCTCTGATTTTCTCCTTTTTAGCCATGCAAATCCATCAGCCAGAACAGGAGAGAAGCTGAAACGACCGAGGCACAGCAGCATTTTAATATTTGTGTCCATGAATAAGTGGAGAATTCAAGGTGCCCAGCTGATAAGATAATGTAGCTGCATCCTCACCGTTACATCACAGCAGAGAATTTTTTGCCCGATACCTTTATTTTCCTCTTTGTTTCTTGGAGAGTTTTTTTTTGTGAAAGCTATTTTTGGATTTTAAAAGGTAGTTTTACTGGCTGTCAAACATTACTTTGCATGCATGAAGATAAGAGAACCTTAGGGGCATTCCCCAAAACATGATTTCCAGTGCCTAAAGTGCTGTTTTTAGGACATGTATCCAAGACATGGAAGGCATTATTTGCTAGTGGGAGCTCTGGAATTCTGAATGGCTACAAAGACATTTTCTTTTATTGAGTCAAGCCCTAAGGTGATCGTATTTTCAGTATAACAATGAGTCAATTTATCCCCACTGGGTTATGGGAATTTTTTTATGGTACCATATATGCTGCATCTGGCACACAAGCCTATTAAAACCACAGGCTAAATGAATTGTAATATGTTACCCATGCAGTCTGGGAAAAAAGAAACAATAAAAAATAAATCTATCACTGAAGAATGATTCTGCTAAATTATTTTATGATTTGGAGACCAAATCTTTAAAAAAAAAAAGAACTATCCCCAAATACTCCTTTCTAAACAAGCCAATCTCATAAAATGATATTTTTTTTTTGTTGCATCATCAATATTAAAAGTGTTCTACTTCATTAAGAGAACAAGATGTTTAGAGAAGGATGAATCAGGAAAGTCACAAGGTTGTGATTTGGCATTCTGATTTGCTGTTTGTCCAATATGGAAAAACCTGCATTTATCAGCACTTTTTACACAAAAAAAATATTCCTAGATTAATGAAGAGTAAAATTTAATGCTACCTAATGATGGAGGGTATTCCTTCTTCACCGCAGGTCCCGGCTGAGCTCTGCTGACGGGAGCTCAGGCCGCAGGCAGAGCTTACCTTGGAGGTGTAGGTGTGTCCATCGGAGCCGCAGACAGCGCTGGAATGTGCCATGGGACAGGGCTTGCACTTCGCTATGCTGGCTGCTCCAGCCCAGTGCTTCTGGGCCAAGTTGCCTTTCTTTTGTCGAAGGCTGTAAAATAAGACACGCCACGGCTTTTGAAAAGTTTGTATAAAACAGAAGAATTAGAGCTTCTCTGAATAAAGCTGGATTATCAGTACAGCATTAATTTAGAATCATTTCAATTGGAAAAGACGTTTAAGATCATCAAGTCCAACCATCAACTCAGCACTGCCAAGTCTACTAAACCACAATTTAAAGCAAATAAATTAAACACAGCTCCTAACAATGCTTCTATAATATGGCACATTACAGCAGGCAATGTAAAAACTCATAAATTGGTGGGCAGTTCTAGATTTACAACACTTGGTGGTTTCATTTAAATTTATAACTACAAATGATTTCACTTCATAATACGGCATTTCTTGAGCTACACAGCATTTCTGGTGATGCAGGCAACATTACACCAGGTTGTATTTAGAGACATTTTCACCAGGCCTTCTCAGAGCTGCCAAACGACTGCTAAAGTAGCAATGATTTTAAAACTAAATCCTTCAAAAAACATTGCAATTTACACTGTGCTTATAAAAATGTATAGACTCACAAAACATTTTTGGCACTGTAGGGGCAGGAGCCCTTTCGACATACCAGCTGCTGAGCGATCAGCTGAGGTTCTCAGATCAATCAGAGTCCCCCAGGAATGGCATAAAGTCACAGAGAGCATCTCCAAACCCACCAACGTGTGCCCCCAGGGAGTGACTGCACTTGTCTTCAAGTCACAGAATACTCAATTATTGCATTAAAAATGTCTATGAAAAAAGACATCTGCTCCAAAAACTTATTGCAAAACACGTGCCATTGATTCTGACTAACGGCTCATTTTCCTGTCATAATGAACTACCTGACTGATAGGACATTAAGTAATTACTGCCAGCCTAAAGTTGTAAGCTGATTAGAAGTTTGCTTTAGAAACCCCAGCCCAGTGTTACAATGCAGATTCATTTTGGTCATGTGTACTTGTCTTTCACTTGAAAGCATTTACAGGGGAAGGCAAAGCATCGCAGCAGCTTTGCTGGATACTGGTAAGAAAAATAACAGCCATCTGTTCTTGTACCACAGGAAAAAAAGATATGATATAACAGCTCAGCTCGAAATGCATTTCAATGTGCTGCTGAATGACTTTATCACAGTTTTAGAAAAATACATACAGATATTTTTTAAAGCAATTTCACTACAGCTTGCAATTTGCTACACAATACCAACTCTGATGTAATGGCACATTCAGCTGCTAAATAATATAAATTCTATTCTTTCATCTCAGTCCTAGTTTTCCTCAAGTCTAACCTTTGCCAGCGATGATACTGCTATTAAGAAGATTGTGTCCACAGAAGGAATCCAATCATGATATAATAAACTATGAAAACAGAAGCTAAGTATTTAAGACTAAATTCCCATGTTATTTTGAAGAAGTCTCCCTAATGCAGAGAGCAGCACTCCCTTTTTCAGATGCATTCTGCCTCACAAAGTTACCATTATACCAGATGCTAAATGCTGTGGATAGGTGGTTACTTGGCTCTGAACCCCCTAAAGCAGCTCTGTGGATCTGATCTCTCATGCTGAGGCTGTACAAACGGTTTATTGAAGTTTTCCAGAGTAAATGATTCCTCTGCAGCCCCCAACCATGCTTTATTATCAAAATTTAATGATTATCTTATTTTCTTGGGCTCTTGGGATTACAGGCATGACTTTTGTTTTTTTCAGCTTGACAGGAAAATTTCCTCATTTACTTTACTTACAGCCCTGCACTTCTGGAAATGCACAAACTCAGAGTCAAAAATATGTTTGAATGTCGTACTGTAGATACTGATGAGCAGAGTCTGGAGGCAAATGTGAAAGGAGCTGTGCTTCTCCTCTGGAGACTGCAGAAGGTCATAGCACAAAGCAGACTTTTTACCTTTTCGCTGACTTTAATTCCCACAATCTCAAAAGATAGGTCCTTAGCTATACAAAAAATTGTTACGAAGAACATTTAGGATTAGTTATACAAGAACAGCCAAGAAATGCTAAACTTGAAATGCTAAACTTGTAATTTAGTGCCATCATCATCAAAGCCATCAGCCACGAAGTGTGGAGGATGGAGAGGAGTGAGTGAACTAACAAGCACCTCATCAAAATTAAATATATTGCAGTTCTTAGCTAGACTGATGCCTAACAAATCCCAGGATCTGAGTGGCAAGTATAAAACACATTGTACAGCATTTGTGGACCACACTACATCAGGTACTCTGCACTATAACCTTAAAAGAAAAGTCCATTCAGGACAGGGCTGCTTGTGCATCTCTGCACAGCCTTACACGCCCCTGATCTTAATTTATTGAATCCTTCTTCGATCCCTTCAAGACTCATATTGCAAAGCCAGCTCCTATTGGAAATTTCTTCTGGATCTGAAGATGTTTTTGACCTCCCACCACCACTGACATCACTTTAAAAAAAAAAAAAAAGGAAGAAGGGAAGTAATTAAATTTGATTGTTTCAAGCCATTCCAGCAGCTCATTGAGCCTGGTGGCCCTTTCCATCACTTTACTGAGAGTGTAAAGAACACACACAGCCTTAGGCCTGAGCTCTGTTCTCACAGCAGCTGCCTGGAAGAAACACCAAGCCTGGTGTGTCCCCTCAGCTGGGGACCAGAACGGCTTTACCTGAGCCCAGTTTGCTGTGTTTTGCCTGCAGACAATGAAGGAAACATTTACTCTTCCTAACCCTTGCATTCATCTTCAGGATCTTCTTTTGATAATAAAAGGAAGTTTATTCTCTGAAAGAGTGATATTTAATAACAAGAATTCACTGTGGAGTAGATCTCAAAGCATTTCATTAATTTGAAACAAAAACGAAACTATTTTAGTAGCACTTCATATAATGTGTGTAATGAGGCATGGAAGGCTGCAAGAAAGCTGCAGCTCCCTCACTCCTGCAGGTGCATGGAACTGGTAGCACAGCAGTCATTTTTGTTGCAAGAAACAGTCTGGCTTTCAAAAACTAATATATTCTTTTCAAGCTGCAGGTTTTTCCAAAACGATAGTGCAAAGTGCCACTGTATTTGAAGCAAGTCCAAAGCAATTTTTGTCAGCTTGGCCAAGTGAGCAACAGCTGAAAGTTTTAATTGGATACCCAGATTCCACACCCCCACCAAAACTACAGCTGAGCACCGATCTTGTAAAAGGAACATCTCTTTTCCAAAATCAAACGTGTATTTTTCTGCAGTCATATTTTGAGAGGCTGGATAGGACTTTTGGAAGCTTTTCAATCCTAATAACTCCTAACAACACATCAAACATCCAAACAAACAAATTAAAACCTAGACAAGAACACTGGCTGCCATAAGCAGCCAGCCAGCAAATCCCCTCTCAATGGAAGCGCACATTCACATACTCTGGGGAATGCTCTGCTATGCTAATCATCTTGGTTTGGAATAAATATGTCAGTAGCAAGCCAGGCCAAAGCAAATTAGGCCTTTTTCTTTTTTTTTTCCTTTTCTTTTCTGACAACCAAATTTAATCCTGCTTTAGGACTCAGAGTTGAGAGGATCTACTACTATTTTCACTATTCCAGAAGCTGGAACACATGAATGTTTTGGTCAGGTATTAAGCCTTACAGGCAAACCCTGCCTGCTTTAGCTTTGCAGAGTGGTGAACCAAGGCACCAAAAGGCAGAAGTATGGAGTTGGTAACTTTTACACAATTCAGCCTCTTGGTGTTTTAATACATAAAGAAATTTCAGCGGTTTAAAGCATTCATGCTTCACTCAGGGGGAATGCACAGTGACCCAAGTTCATTACTCTTTACACAGAGACACTGCTCAGCTCATACTGCGACAGTACAGGGGGCTGACATCTGCTTGGCTTGCACAGGAGCAGGGAGAGTGCCTCAGGCTTTGCAGATGCCACCAGCCAGATGCCACCAGCCAGATGCCAGGATGGTACATGGCAGCTCGGGGCAGCCAGAGCCCCGAAGCCACAGACACCTGCACGTCAGCACGCGGCTTTCAAGCACAAAGCCTTGGCCATGCAAAAAAAGAGCTCAGAAGCTCTACGAGAAGTGGCTCCACTCAAGATTTTATGGCTTCCAGATGTGCCCTGGGGAACCAGAAGCTCAGCCCCAGCTGGCAGCCCCAGGGATGGGAATCACCCGGCCCTGTCCAGCCTGGCCAGGGGTGTCAGTTCTGGGCACTGAGAGCCTGCTGGGGAGTTTGAACTGTGCCTTTGATTCAGCAGAAGTTTGTCACACAAAACATCTTAAACTGAGTCAGAAAAAAAAAACCCCAACAACAAAACCCCAAAATGCAAAGCCTTAATTCCTGATCAACCCTTGACTGGATGATATAGGCTGAGTTATTTAGGGAATCTCTGCATCTTACAACAATTTTCTCAGGGACAGTATAGAAGGGCATATATGGAAATAACCCCTGGCAAAGCCAGGGGTCAAAAGAAAGGTACTTGAAAAATAAATGATGTTTTGTTTCTCTGCATTTACAGTTTGATTTATTTACATTTAATCTTAAATTTGACACCTGTTCAGACTTTTCATTACGAAGAAAATGTACAACATCAAGAGTGTGTTACTCTGCTTCAAGACTAGTTATTCCCAAATGCACATACAGTAAATCAGGAGATTAAGCATTGATGGGTTTACTGCAATCAAAAATCAGGTTCCTTTGGAAGGCTGTTGTTTTGAAAGTCCTGACAAACTTTTAGGATGAAACAGATAGTAAATGGAAGTTTCTCCTTAGGACTTTAGAACTTATTCAGTAAATTTATTGGACAAAAAAAAGACACTACAGAAAGGAGTTTTTGTTAGGTGAGTTTTCAAAGGTCTGCTGCAAATAACAGCAGAAAGTTTCTCAAAAACCCCAAAAAATAAGTTACACAATTTCTTCTGACAGAAAGTATCAGGTAAACAAACAGTGAGCTTGGTACTGTCTCTTCTTGTTCTTTAACTCGCTGTTTCAGTGATGTTACACAAATATAGAATTTGGTTCAATTCATGTTGTAAATTACTTACACCTATCGTGTTTTCTGGGCTTAAAATCATACCACTACTTCTTCATGTCCTATTTGAACAGTGTTGAGCTGGTCAGGATTTTTTTTTTGGTTAGAACAGGCCTTATGTACAAAATACTGACTTGACAAAACCAAATTATTCCATGGAGATAAACTGGTGTTACTGAACTTTTACTGACATTGCCGCCCCTAGCTGGGCTGATTGCAGCAAAGCCCATCTCTTCCCTACAGTCTCTTCGAGACACTTCTTCCATGAAGCAACAGCCATGTCACCATCCTCAGGGTTTTCCGGTTCCCTGGAAGGCAGGTTTGAGTTGCACACCCATGGGAGGGCCCACCCACTGCAAGGATTCTTCAGGTAAACCTGCCTTTGGGGGTCCCTGAGTTGTGCACTGGAGTTTTCAATTATAGCTCTAACAGAGACAGTCCTCAAGATTAGGATTAACTTCATCCATCCTTCTTTCTTTCTGGACCTTAAATCAAACTAAAATTCCTAAGTCACATAAGACTATTTTAAGCTCTATTGAAACAAAACTGAAAAGTTCAGTGTACCAGAAGCTGGAAGGAGCTCTGACAGCAAACTTGAATGGCTTCTTGAAGCTGGAACAATTCACAGTGGGAACAGTTTAAAATGTACTGTCTGTACCTTCTCCATGCCTTATGCATAGTTTGTTCATGTTCCCCTGAAGGAACCTTATCATGCTGAAGATAAAACCAGCACTGCCTGCCTGCTTTTATCTTTCCTTTGCATAAGTTGTTTCTCTTGTTCTCGAGGAAAAGAATGACAAACCTGAAATTTGCCAGTATAAATGGCAACGTTCTCTTCTCTCTTTGCATCATTTTTGTATTCTGTTAGAGTTAAGGGCTCGACCTCGTTTCTAGAACCTTTCATATTTTTCACAAGAGCTTGTGTACCTTGAGCCACCACCAGTCAAGATATGTGAAAAAAATAGTCTACATATATTACCTTGAAAAAAACCCATACTATGCTATTGAATCTGATACAGACCCTTTATTTAATACAAACACTGCAAAATGAGAACAGACATATGATCACAGAAATTTCTCTACACTTTCAGATCCAAAGAAAAATAATATGCAGCCTTGCATTGCAGCATCATCCCACTGTACTTCCATAGTACCACTTTCCCTGATTTCAATATTCAAAGAAATAATTTCAACTATCTGATTTTACTTCCTCTTGCTGCCTTCATATCTTCTCCCCAGCAGATCTGGCTTAAAAGAGCCATAAGAAATAAAAAGGCCACTACTCACTGGTAGATGTGCAAAGGTTCTTAATGGGGCTTGTTGATGGCTGGGGACCCTTCTGGCAGAAAGAAACTCATTCAAGACTAGCCCCCTCAGTAAATGCATACTCTACTTAATTGCTATTCTTTCAAACAATGACATTGATGTTGGGATTTAAGTCTGTCCAGAGAGAACCAGTAGCCACAGGAGTGCTCCCAGAAAGCAGGGGCTACTCAGAAGATAGAGTTGGAGATAACAAATTTAGGGAAGAGTTAAAACAAAAATCTCAGCTTTTAGGTGCAGGTGTACCAGGTGTCATTCCAATGAAATGAAAAACATGCATTTCCAAGGAGACAGGAAGAGTCAAGCCCCTATTTCTTACTGACAGTAAGAAGACATTATAAAATAAGCATGGGGGAAACAACATACCAGAAGGCACTTGTCATCTGGATGTAGGGAAGGTTGAAGGGTGTAGTACAGAGTATGTTTTGCAAGAACACCCCCTGACACACCTTGCAGGTAAAATGCCCTGAAGATTCTCGAATGGATCCTACCAGGTCCAGCTGGCAACCAACTCTGGAAAGAGAACAAAGGGTCTGGGGGCCCAGGGTGCTCAGGGTTATTGGTTCTGCAAGATGAAGGAATCTGTTTATTTTTTAGCTTTCTGTGTGTTTTAAAGGAAGAAATAACTTGGAAAAGCTGACATAGATTCTGAGGGCCTAGAAGGCCAGGAAAACTGTAGTGAGATTGACAGAGGTGATGCAACTGCTGCAGGTGACTTCTGAGATCCAGCAACAGCAGTCAGAGAACCCCAAATGCAACTACTTGGAAAAGTTACTCAGAAAGCAGCAAGGTCTGTGTCTAAATGGATATAATATGCCATAAAATATGGATACTTTTAAACTGCCAGGACAATTCATTTTGCACAGTATCAGGGTCTCAGTACAAATATATTTCTGAGATGTTAGTTCCTGGCTTTATTTATTCCTGGACTAAAAATGATAAGGATGTTTATTAGGGCCATTAGAGAAGCACAAAGATTTCTGCCTTTGAGCACTTCAATACATAAAAATGTTGTTTGAAAGTTTCACTTACAGTCTTAGCTAACAGATTACTGTGCTTATAGGCAATTTATTTTTTAATCTAAATTCCAAAAAGATTTTCAACTTTTAGACCTAATATATATGCTCAACAGCTGCACAGGTATGAAAACAGGCAAAGCACACAAAGGAAAAGAACCAAACCAAAAAATCCACACAAACATAAAATCCCAGTGTTCTTAAAAGTCATTGTGCCCTCCTGAATAAATAACACAGCTTCTAAACTCTGCCTGTTCTCATGAATTTTCATAAGAGAATTATTTTCCTTTTCATCATTATTTTTCCACTAACATAAAAAGGAATCTCAGACTCCAAACTATGTAAAAATAAAATGAAGTGCCTTGAATTTCAAAGGAGGAGGGGAGATAGCAGGAAGTTCGTAATTAAAGCTGAAATCTTATTCACCACTCCTCAGTTTGCAGCAATCTCCAGCAGCCACTTCTGAGTCCTGGATTTCACGTGCTGGGTCAGATGCAGGAACTTTGCACCAAGCTCTTAAAGTAAAGTGTGCAGCAAATTTAATTTTTTTTTTTTTTGGGATTGGCCTTCTTTCTTTCCTTCCAGGACAGCTTATTGTTTTTTTCCCCATTACCAAAGAAGAATACATTTTAAAAGGATAAAGGAAGCTTTTTTCTGCCCAGGATCTGATTACCTTGATATTAAAATAATGAGTTGATCAGGTCTGCCTCCTCCTGCTGGCAGAGCTTGCCAAGATCTCCAAGGAGGCTGAATTGCTGATGGTGTGTGAGATTAATCCGAGCTGTCAGGTTTGTTTGGGGAGGAAAGCTGATCCTCCCTCACTATGCCCTGTTTCATGCAACTAGACAGGTTCAAAGTTGTTTCACCAAATCTGGCAGAGCAGCCATTTCCCACCAGTTCCCTGCTACAGCTCATATTTCTAGTTCAGTGTTGAACCCTGCATAACTATTGCTGTGCAAACACAGGTGCAGGTCACTTAGTAAGGCTAAAATTCAAGGCAGATTTCCTGGCAGCATTTAACAACACTTGAAAGCCCCAACATGACTGATGAATCTCCCAGAAGCTGAGGACAGAAAAGCTTTCAAACCATCCTCACTCTTGGCCAAATGCAGAGGTCTGTGAAGCTGAGCACCATCAAAGCTCCAGTGTCTCGTGTCTCCACAGCCATTCAGCAGTTTGGCAGAATGGACCTGCTGGAACAAAGGAATGGGCTGAAACAGGTGACAGACCCCCACCGGGGTCTGGCTCAGCTCCACGTCCTTCCCTTCCGTTTACAACCCAGCCTTATTTATTCCGTCACGTGCAACACAACCCGTAATTTTTCATTCCAAAAGGCCCCACTGCCCAAAACGTGAGAGTTTGGTTGGTTGTTTGTTTTTTTTCCTGAAGCAAAAAAGATCAGAAATCTTATTGTCACTTTGTAACTGCAGAGGAAAAAAATCAACGCCAGCCCCCCAAAGCATCCTTAGACAGCTCAGCTGTGTTCTGCCTTATTGTGTTGCTTTTGCTTATCCTAAGGCAAATAACATGCAATCCTCACCAAAAAAAAAAAGGCATTTTGCTGGTAGGGATGAGAAAGTAAATGAATTTTGAAAATATAGTCAAAATTTTTGCCCTTAAGACACTAAATCAAATGTTTCTTTCTAAAAATGACTGTACAGCACTCCGGTTCTGTGAATACTTGGCGCCATGGTTCAAACAATCAGTTAGGAGCTGTGCTAGCAAAATATTTGCCCCTTCTGACACATTTTATTATCAGAGATGCTTATTAAATTCTCAAGAAGGCTACAGCAGATTAAGCTGCTGAGGATTTTTGCAATTAGCATTGATTACCTAAGAATTCATGTGTGATTTCTGAATGGAATTGGCTTGTCAAACAACAGACAATTAAAAAAAATAATCAAACCCAAAGCCACCTCCAGAGTGTAGTCAAAATCCACTTTTCAAGGTAGGTTTGGGGAAATAATCAGAATGCAGTTTCCTATGTCAGAATAAAATGAATGTTAGTGAAATGCATGCAAACTAAACCAGTTATAAATACTATAAGGAGCTGAGTAATTTTAAAATCCCATCCTTTTTAGCATCTAAATAGGCTAATGCCCCTGTTGCTTATTCAGCACTGCTGATTTATAGAGCTCAGTACTATGAATGTCTAAACATTCTGCTGAATTTCTCACCCTATTCAGCGCTGTCTGACTGGTTATTTGATGCTGGAGATGGAGCTCATAATATCTATACCATTCCCAGCTTCTCAAATGAGGCCATCAGAAGCATTAACCCATCTTACATCAGGCTATGTCTTAATAAAAAGTGACTTCAGCTTCAGGAAGGTCCCAACTGATAGACAGGATTTACATAATCACATTAATTTATGATGCAAACTGAATGCACACGATCCAGTCTAGGGACAGCACATGGGTGAAACACACCTTTAGGTAAAATTTGAAGAAGAATGCAATTGACATACTTGCAGGAACTGCAAGATATACATTTCATGAGGTACTGCCACTGAGTGTTTAAGACTTCACTTTGCTGTGACCTTGAATCATGAAGCCCAGCACCCGTGCATTATAAACCATCCCTTCTTCCCACATTCTTTGACCATGTAGCTCCATAGGCTCCTCTGCCATGGAGGTTACATGGTGTTAAAAGGCAGTGTAGCAACTCATTTATACCTTTGATAGTTTCAGCATTTTATAGCTGCTTCCTCAAAAGTTGGTTTTACTGTGTGAAAAAGTAAAAATCAGTAGCGTATTTAGATAGAAAGCATAACATTACCTAGGAATTAAAGAGGTTTTGGTAAAAAACAAAAAAGATTTAAATACTTTGCTGCTGAGTTATTATACAGGAATCAGTTTTGGGAGTTGTTGGCTTAAGATGTGCCACCTTACTTTCCATCACTTCTTGCTACTCAAATTTCACTTCAGCTACTCACTATTGATTCCTCAGACTCCATTCTTATTCTTTCCACAGTTTCTCTGCTGCTGTGGTAGAAATCTAGGGATTGCAGTAATTCTTTATCACTGAATATTAATGCTATTATTTTTTCTCAAATGTTGTTGCATTTCTTCAAAAAAAACTTTTCTCAAATCCTACAGTCTCTGGTTTACCTTCTAGCCGACCGGCTTTGATTTCCCCTCTAGCCCTATTTTCCCAAGATCTGGTCAGCTATTTTAAGGAAAATTTTATAAAATTGTGAAAAAAATGCAGTGTCCTTTCTTACTCACTGTTGTATTTAACCATTTTGATTCCAATCTTTCAGTCTGACCGCTTTGCCCTGACCTGTTCCTCCTCAATCTCCTTGTCCTCATACTTTTTCCCTCCTACTTCTGAAACTTTCTTCTGCTTCATTCAACATCAAAAATGAGGCCCCTTGGAGAAGCAGTTATTTTTTCATCTACTCTTACCTGTTCTTTCCCTCTCTGCTAGGATGTATCATATTAAGTATTATATTCTCTCTAAATGGTATCTCAATGTCATTTTGGTGCTTTACCTGTAATAGTTTAGTCTTCTTACCTTTCTACACTTGAGTCCTCGGAAGTCTGAGAAACTTTATAGGTGTCCTCTCTGGTTTATCCTTCCATCTCTTTGCACTATTATTGCCATTTCCTCTCAGGAACATCTTGTTCACATTAGAAGCTCACTATGTCAAGACCAAATATACTGTATTTCTTCTCCCATCATCTTCTCTGTTTTTCAGCTGCTGTTTCCCTGTCATCACATTTGTTATCTGGACTTGTTCTTTGACTACCTCCTCCCTTTCCCAGCTGCAGACCAGAGCACATTATCTTTCTGCTTTCCACAATGTCCAAGGGGCAATCATGAATTTAGCTATGTCCTATAGCTTCCCAAAACTCTTTCAGATTATCTAAGCAATCATTCTCCCATTTCACGTGTTTACAATCTATTCTCTTATTTTCAGTCTGTACACTACTTAGGGTACAAATGTACTTTTACATTTAGGCTTAATTAGCAAATAATGCTTTTGGTGAGGGCAGGACATATTTGCAAAGGTAAAATACAAAAAATGAGTTTGTTTCTTTCCAGAGCTGGAAACTAATTTACATGCTCTGAGAAACCTTCTTCATCAGCCCATTTCCTTCCATCTAAAGGAAGCCAAAGGCTGGTTAAATCTTCCTCTGAGGGTTGCATGACAGCAGCTGTAAGGCTGATTTTTGTATTGCTAACTGTGCTTCAGAGTCACACTCTACTGATCCTATTTTTTCTCTACCTTTTGGAATTTAGCAGAGGGCCCTCTAAACACTGAATATCAGCAACACTGAAACTTCAGCTTGTATTTCCTGACAAGCATCTGTAGCCAATTTATCTCATCTCGATGGTGATCCTGAGGTGTCAGTGTCAGAGCTGTTCTCTCCTTGGCTGTGAGAACGGCAGGGTTTCCAGTTCAGCACTCACGTTTCTGGCGTGCTGTAGAGAGCTGGGTGAAGCTCATTGTGAAATGAAAAAGTTCTCATTGGATTTCATCCATACGAGTTTCTAAAAGGACTATGAACCTGTTACACAGGCAGCCACTTCACAGTGAAGCAAAAGTTTCTGAACTAACGAAGGAACTAATTAACAAAACCCCCAGACCTCTGAGCTAAGATGAAGTGTTGTTGCAAATGAAAAATTTATACACAGATAAAACATGGAGGCTCAAGAAATTAACTATGGATGAGGTGCTAAGCAGGAATGACCGTGGTGTAATTCAGCTTGGCAGTCTTGGGCTCCGGGTAAACTGAAGTTGCTAAGGATAAAAAATAAAAAGAAAAAGGACTGGAAAGAGATTTGAAGCTGTCCAGAATAATGGCCCACACATTACAACACAGGGCAATGAATAAAGAACAGAATACTTCATGCAACAAAACTATGAAGTGTCCTTTTTGTTCAACACAAACCATCAATTTAAATGCCAATAAGGTTCAAACACAGAATTTATAAAGAAGAGGAAAGAAGAAGCAGAGGGTGTAGAAGTTTCCTGTATTTCTGTCTGCCAAACTGCAAGGCAAGGGACTGGATGCAGGACTAGAGGAGCATGTTTGAGTCTTAGTGTTTTCATCTCTTTTTAACCAACTAGGTTCACCTGACTTCTTAACTCATTAAACAAATGAACAAAAAAATTTACATTATGCTCTACTGCTAAGGTTAATTAGTCTTCCACAGTTAAGGATCGCTGATTGTAACAACCAACTAATTAGAATGGTTTGTTTTGTTTCATAAAAGAAGATGGATTGTGTGGTGATCAAAGCTAGAGGCCAGATAAATCAGTGAAGCAGAATTCCCAACTGTCACTCCCCATACATATTAAAGAACATTTTCCTAGATATTATCATAATAAAGCTGACAGTGGCAGTTGCAATAAAACTAAGCAGACTCTATTGTTTCTTACTAATATTAGTAAGCAAGAAAAGGTTGAAAGGCTCAAAATTTTTGCAAGTGAAAGGAGAAAGAAAAAGGGGAAATAGAAAAAAAATGGAGAAAATTGCAAGAGAATCTGAAGTTATAAGGTTGCATTCTGCATTGGTGACAGATTAAATGTTAATTCCGAACAAAATATGTTAAATTTGCATGCGAGAAATGTTGTTAATAAAAAGCTTGTAAAGGTTTACTTGCAGAAGTGAAGTAACTTCAATAATTGAAATATCTTCAGCAAGACCTCTACAAAACTATTCTTTTCTCGTAGAGTTGCTACTTGAAGAATTTACAGATTGTTGAATCAGTCTGGGTCAGAACTGTGACTGTAGCAGAAAACTCTTCTAAGCCAAATCAAAACTGTTGTAACAGTCCTTCCATGACTCCCTTAAAAAATTGGCTGCACAATGGTTTTGGTTCAAAGGACAAATAAAAATACAGTGAAAATAATTGGGATTTCAAGGAAGTGCACAGCTTGCTTTAGCCCTTGGATGTACTTTCCTTTTTTGGAAAATTAACATGATTTTGAAATTTGACACGGTTGTAAAAGAGCCTCTAGGTATGAAATTGCTCTTTATTTTAAAACTGCATGACATTGTACAGGAGGGTGTCTATTCAGATGTGTGAGACAACGTAAGCCCTCACTGAGGGACAAAATAAGTTCAAAGTGAAGACCTAGAGAGGAGAAAAGCACAGTGACTGTCAGACAATGTTTATTTCATGACAAGTTCTGCTGCTGGAGTTAAAGTAAAATGCAAACAAAACACTGCAGTAATTAGAGTGATCACATCACTAAGTGTTCACAAGATTTGTGAGCATTTTCTCTTCCTAAATCCTGCAGGTGTAGTAGCAAGTCCTCAGAACACTCCGAAGCATTTGCTTTCCCTGGAGAAGTATGGAGAGAGATAATGATAGAAATTGCCTATGCTTCAGTATGCACAGAAAAAAAGGTAAGTTGAGGGCTACTGGGAAAGTCTACTTTGCAATATTATTACTTATTAAAGATATTGTCCCAGGAAATGGAAAAGGAAGGAGACCGGGGATGTTTTTTCATCAGAAACCAGTGAAGACCCAGGTAAAATCTTTCAGAAATCATAATACAATGTGTTTGATATCTACCATTTTAGAAATAAAATATGAAAGCAGCCATGGTGGATCACTTCCAAATAATGAAAAGAGGAGAAAGAATATCTCTGGACACTTTTCCAGGAGCAAATTCATACTCTGTCTCCAGAGATAATAATGAAAGATAATGTTTTATTTTCTCTAGGTGCAAATGATAACTGAATACTTGAGCCAGTTGCAGATAACTATATGCTACTGCCTCTCTTCACAAGCTTAACATGAAATGAATTTGTCATCCCATGAAGACAGGAGGTGCTGATGGCACCATTCTGATTTGACTGACTTCTCAAAGGTGTGCTGGAAAGTCATGGGAGTGGATTTTATTTACAACAGCACTACAGACTCAGTGAATCCTGAGTGCCAGCTGAGCGCCACAACCATCAGGCTCCTGGGTGAATTTGGCACAGTTAATGAGGAGATCAAATCCCTTCTCCAATTAACACCAAAAGAAAGGAATAAAACCTCCAGACTTTCAGGGAAAGAGAAGTCAATAACCACTCACCAGAAGATTCAGAATATTGCTGTACCTGAGTGACAAGGCTTGAACCTCTCTTTTTTACAGTCTACATTTAAGGTCTCTTTGTCATCCTACTCACATTTCTGAGGTGAGAGACTTTCTTGTCAAGAACTATTCTTTACATTGCTAGAAAATGTTTTGTTGAATTGACAGGAAAACCATTTTGTCAGAAGACTCCAGAACACATCTACTCAATGCGTAAAGCTGAAAGCTTGTTTTCATTGTAAGCTTATTTCTATTTCCACTTTCTCAAAATGTTCCAGTGTAAAACAAAAATCTCAGCAGGGAGTCGAGTGCAAACTGAGACTGAAAGGCTACACAGATAATTCTACAAAGTCAAGAGCTAATCCAAGAACATTAAAACCCCCACAGTTTTAAGTACTTTATCTAATTGCAATATTTGATTTCATAGAGGTGGCAATTTTAAACTGACTGCAGTGACTGCAGTGCAAGTGTTAATCTTTTTTTTTTTTTTAAACACTAGTTGGAGTAGGAAATAACTATGGAATGTGCCAGAATTTTTTTTTTTTTTAAATTGCAGTTACTGAACATTCTGTATTTACTTGAAATGAATCTTTTAGGATTTCACTGTGAAAGCAGGGAACATAAATGCAGTCATTGATAACAAAACGAAGGCTTGTTAATTCTCCCTTAACTAATTTGAAAACTTGTTAATCTTCCTGCCCCCACTATTCCACAAAGATTTAATAGCACAGATCTGTAGAAATATTTCCTGATAATTATGTTCAATTAATGTAACGGAATCTATCATGATATATTTCCTGTTTGTTTATTGTAGACAGCTCTGTGCTGTAGCTGCTTAAGCAGCTTAGAATGAATGTACAGATCAAAGACATCATAGAATAGTTTCAGTTGGAAGGGACCTTTCAAACATCATCGAGTCCAGCTCCCTGCAATGAGCAAGGATGTTTTCCTCATGTCCATGATTTTTTCTGCCCTTCCGCTTAAGATGTAGAAGATGCTTATGGGAATTAAATTATCATGTATTACAAGACTGCTTTAAATCTTGAGACAGAAGCAATATTCTTTCAGAAGTGTGCTAAGGTATTGCTCTCTCTGCCTAAAAGGTGAACGGCTTAGCATCACCTATTTGGAGGTAGAACAGTGATACCTGAGCAGATATATTTAAAGAAGCAAAATATTTTAGGTTGATTTCTAATTATGTTTACTACTGCCCACATACAGAGCTTTGAACAGACTGTACTTTGGTGGCTCATGTCCATAAATAATGTCATCTGTGGTCCACTGGTCAAAATAATCTGATACAAAATGACTAAATTGAAAATCTGTAGGTTGAACTCTTGATGAGATCTGGCAAAGCACTAGGGAGGCAATCAGAAGCCTGTTAATGAAAAGAGAATGATAGAAATTGAAATATTAAAGAAGGAGGAAGTAATATTTTAAAAGCTAATTTTGATAACATAACTTGCACCAAATAAGAAAATGATTGATGCAAGAAGCTCCTTTTTACTGTTTTCATGTGCTATTTCTTTCAGAAGAGTGCCATTAGATGGAACTGCATGGCTCTGAAAGGGATCAAACACCAAAGACTACCTTTTTCAATTTCATATTTTAGCTGACATTCATGTCTTTGTTGTTAATCTAGTTTGGAACTGGCAAATCTCTGTGGAAATGTCTTCACAGTGCAAGTTTTTTGCAAGCTTTAACTCAAAAATGAAAGCTTGTTGATGAATTCCTTGGGGTGATCTTGGATATGGTTTCATCATATTTCCTAGTGAAGTTCTGTGCCTGAAATGAAGGATGTTGAAGGAGATGTGCAATTTAGCAGAACTCTGCTGGAAACCACTCTCAGCTTTGGAGGAGCCAAAGCTTCCCCCCCAGCAGAGCCCTACACGTGGGTAGGAAGCTGAGAGTACTCAAGGCAAGAGGTGCAGAAGGGTCTGCCCCAATGGATCAGAATTTCAGCCTTTTGTTATTGGTGCCTTCCACTGTCAGGGAAAGGCTTTAGAACCAATAACTGGTAAATCTCAGCGGGGCAAAGGTAAAATAAAGAACTGTTTTGCAAACAATAAAGATCAGTTTTTAGCTGGTTTAAAAGCTGTGTGTGTTGAGTCTGCATCACACTGAAGACACACGGTTGGAAAAAGCAGCAAACTGGCCAGCATCAAATGAAATGCAACATTTTTAAGGCCTAATTTGCAAATTTCATACAAAGTATATTGTTTGTAATACTGACTGCAACTGGAATGTATAATGCTGTTTCCCAAAAGGCAGATTTTAAATGTTGCACGTGTAACATTTTTTCCAATATAACGGGATGCTGGAAATTGAAGAAAAACTTTAATAAAATTCCTTTACTGTAAACATCAGTCCCAATCTTACAAAAGTATAGCTTTTATTAGCACTAAAAAGACTTATACTGAACACACTCATGTCCCGGGGCTACTACAGCAAAAACCAGCAATAAATTTAGAATCTCCAGTAAACAGATTATTGTATAAATACAGAATAATTCTTGGTGCATTGGAGGTCATTTGTGAACATTAAAAAATAATTTACAACTGACTGGATTACTCAACTGATTTAAGATAGGGATAAAAAGCAAGAATACAGGCACATATTAAATATTATCACAAGTTTGCTTCCAGAAATTCTATGGTTAAGATTTTTACTGAAAATACAGAGAAGATGAATCAGGAAATACATCCTTAACTTACTGGGCTGTGGTAAACCCGAAAATATTGGAGATTCCAAGTCGTGCGAGGACTAACACAGTCATAGAGAAAGTCAAGCAAAAATACACCCATGTGACCTCCAGGGTCAGTGGTCACCTGTAGTGCTGCTGACAGGAACCCAGAGTGCTGCTGAACTGCCCTCCTGGATCCCACATCCTCATACCCACCTGTTTGTGCGTTAATAGTAGTGATGATGATGCATGAAGATTGATTGAAAAGCACTGAAAATCCAAGAATTATGAGGCCGCTCCATATGGAAAGCCTAACAGCTTCTTAGAGAAAGGCTTCAAAGGCAATGAATCCCTTCCAATTTTATTCACTTGTTCATTATTCATTTGTTGGCAAATCTCGTGACATTTGCCAAGCAGATGACATTTGTACCAATTACTGTTTTCATTCCTTGCTCACTTTAAAGTGAGCAAGAGGAGCTTTACAAACAACAAAAAAGCCAACATTCCTTATGCTATCAACATCTCACAATCCAAGTCAGGAACAGACAAATGCCGTGGAGGAGGTGACTGAACTTTTAACTCTGCCTTCTTACACATATCTCAAGGGAAACGGGAACCTTTGGATGCTAACTTAGGTTTGGATGGTAGCTCTTAACAAGCTTATAAGAGCTACATCAAGAGGTTTATATACGACCAGTTCTGCAGTCCCCAAAAGAACCCACTGGAACAGTAAAACCATCGAAGAACAAACATGATGTTGCCCTTATTTTACCTTTCATATATTTAAGTTTTCCTGCTGGCTTATGTTTCCTATGAATCTGCTGCACAAACTTCCATTCACACGTTAACTTTCAGACATGCATTTTCCATCATTATACATGAGCTTACATATTAGTCAGAGCTCAGAACTCTAAGCACGGCATTTTATGCATCGTTTATAGGTAAGGCTGAACTAGGTATGGCTTGCGTTTATTTCCAGCTCTCTCCTCCCTACCTTTTCTTACCATGTTAATAAAAAAAGTTTTATGTTACAGAGAAAAGTAATTAGTGTATGTTTCTATTGAGGATGAAACAAATTTAGAATGCTATGTTGTGGAGAAGTTCTTAAAGCAGCAAATTGCACATACATTTACAATATATATCAATTTAGAAATCACAAAGCATCAAAGTCAGAACTGTTCTCCAGAAAGCTCAGGTGAAAGCCCACCTGGAATAAGGACTTCCAAGCTGCACACATTCTACCAGGGCTGATGGAAGAATATCAGAGGTTTAAAGCAGACATGGATAGAACAGCCATTTAAAAGAGAGGATTAATTTAAGAAATAAAGATTAAAATCTTACAAATGATGACTCAGAGTCACTGCAAAACCAAAGATCTGTAAAGACTTTAAACAGCAAGAAGACAAAGTGATAATTTTGTGTTTCTTTCTTCACTGGTCTCAGCAGCCAAACCCAATAATCTCTGCTAAAAAGGAAAAATGAAACAGGCAAGAGGAATGTCTTTTTAAGAGAGAGAGAGCTTCATTTATAAGAAAAGACTATGAATATTTGCCAAGTCTAGCAAAACCATAGAAGGTCATTATTTGAAAATAAATACTGAGGAACCATTTAGGAAAACTCCAGAAGTTGTAGCTGGATTTGAATAAATTTAGGCTAGATATTAGCAGGTTTCCAATCCGAAAGGTTTAGATGTTCAGGATTCATGCAAATGGAGTACAGGAGGCAAAAAACCTTATTATTGTTAAGACACAACTTGATAGGCTTATGAAAAAGTTTATTTGATACTTTTGCAAAGGGATTAGACTTAATGATCCAAGAAGTCACTTCTAGTCCATTTTTATATACTGCTAAAAGCATACAACCAGAAATATTAAGAGCAGGAATGTTACAAAGAGGTATTCAACCTGTTCAATAATAGTACCTTTAAATGCAAAAACTATTTATAAATGTTAATTAAAGTGCAGAAAAAAAGAAGTTATTTTCTTATTCTATTCAATGTAAAAATGTTCTGATGATAGCAAAGGTACCCAGAGGTATTCAGGTGGTTTCAGTGAGTGCTCTGAAACTGGTCTAAAAGGCTCGATGCAGCAGGAGATTGTCTCAATAACCGTTGTGCTTCCTTTGTGCTTGCAGCAGCCTCAGGGTAAAGCAGAGCACAGTGAGACAGGAGCTGCAGGCTAAAAGCCAATGACCTCAGCAGCGAGATGTTCACCCAGCAGCCTGGTGCTTGGTGACTGTGAGTAAAATACACTAAATCCCCTGCTGATAGCAAGAACAAGTCCATCTACTGGCGTGGCCAATGCAGACAGGGATGAGGACACACTCTAAAATTATAAAAGAGCTGTGCATTATCATATATTTCAAAAATTACTCATGTCCAATAAGAGCCCATCACCTCACACTATAATGAGCTCTAAAGCTGATGGAGCATGAACCAGTTCTGTGGAGAGAAGAGCAGAGTGGCTAACTGGCCTTGGGATGCAGGAAGTCCAGGCTATTGGTGACAGTCTTGTGCAATTCCCATGGGAGATGTCTGTGCTCTGCCTGACCATGGCTTTTCATGTGTACATTTTTCTGTAGAAGTTGGGAAATTCATGGAAATACCAAAGTGCATGGTGTAAAATTTGGGCACTTTTTGTTTTGAGTCAGTAATCCTGTTTCAATTCAGCTTTAAAGATGACTGTAGTACTTAAAGTCAAGGAAGGATCTTTCATGAGTTTGTTAATTGTTCAGGGGTCTTTTACCTCTGAGGTTCCAAACACACCAAAGTCAACAGCATACCTAGAGCTTGGGAAAGCCAGAAAACAGCCTAAAAGGAACATGAATTCTTGTCTGTTGAGGGGACATACCATGGCCAGCTTCCTTCAGAAAGTAATCAGCTGGAGGATTTTTGTGCAGAAACCCCTGGCAGCAAGTAGGTCACTCTCAAGGCTCAGAACTGAATGAGCTCATATCATCGAGTCAGATGAAAGCCAGTCCCTCCACAGCCTCTCCCCATGGCCTCTTTAGTTAAAAGCAATTTAATATAGGCAGAGCTGAAACTGAGAAATGGACCACTCAGAGAACGAGACCTACAGTTTACAAATGATCCTGTTCAGTAGAGTAATATCTGCTTTTAAAACCAGTGAGTGCTGTTCCAATATTCAAGCATCCTTGGACTGAATCCCGGGCAGTTACTGATGGAGACTGTCTTGGAGGAAAAGCTATTAACCTTTGGGAGTTCATGCTTAGATCATAATTTTCATAATCAAAATTTTAGTAATAATGGTAATGGGGAGTAAACCATAGTACCAGACTCCTCTGCTGTTCTCTCTTAACAGTCAGTGGTCCCCTCAAGCACCTGCAGAAGGATGGCACACCACACCATGTGCTCTCTGTCTTATTAAAAGGCAACTTGGACCACATAACAAAACAAACATTCCTGATCTCCACGTGTCTGTTACTTGTGTGCTGCAAAATCCCAAGCTCTTGCACTGTAGTAGAGGCATCCTTTGTTGTTAGGCAATCTGCAGATGAAATACTTTTAAAAGTTATCAAGTTTCCTCCATGGACTTGCACACCCCTTGCATATCACATTATCCACTGTGCTTGGCTGTGACCTCAAAGGCCCCTCTCTCTTTGATTTTCCTGATTCTCATCTCTCTTTCTGGACAAACAGCATGAGCCACAGTTAAACTGTGCAATGTACCGTGAGGGATTGGATATTAGTAAGAATAACAGCCTTTACAGAGTAATGCACTAGAGTTAACAACTCACAAAATATACCCCAAACAACAAACATTTACTCAATCCTGTTGGTGTCTAGAACTTTCATTTACTGAGGATTAAAGTAACTCTCCAAGATTCTGTCAGAGCTACCCTTGGGAATAATAAGCCTAAATTCTGGCAATTTCCCCAGTGCAATATCTTTGTTTGAAAGAAACTTAATGCAATCTGATTGGTCTTGTGATTGTGTGTTTAATCTAATATTTCAATGCTCTTTCTTTTGAAGCAAAAATCTATGCCAGTAGATTAATCAATACCCAGCACTAGAGGTGGATAAAAGATTTTACATAAAAACATCCTTTTTCTTTTTTATTTTTTTTCCTAGGAAAAGTCATATTTGGAGAGTTCAAGCCAATCTGCAGATATTTGTAAATACTGTTGTATTGTTACTTCAGAAAAAAATCCAACAAATTTGAAATGGCTTTCTTTTTTAATAAAACAATGGTCAAAAGATTTTCTTTTGACTCTGAACTGAGAAGTTTTCTTGCCCTAGTTCTGAAAAGGTTAATCAACAAAGGAATTACTTTGATGCCCTTAAACAAATCTGCAGTAAAAATTAACTCATAACTGTGAATTCATCCCAGAATTTACAAAGACCGCTAGAGATGCAAAAAACAGTAATGATATTTATGAAGTTTAGGTTGGATATCAGAAAAAGATTTGGCACTGAAACAGGCTCCTCAAGGAAGTGGTAACAGCAGCCAGCCTGACAGAGCTCAAGGAGCATTTGGACAATGCTCTCAGGTACATGGTGGGATTCTTGGGTGTCCTATGCAGGGCTGGGAGTTGGACTCAATATTCCTGATGGGTCCCTTCCAATTCAGATTATTCTAAGATTCTATGATTCTATGTAAAGTACCCTTTGGGCTACATTTTTTTCCTCTGAACTGTACATAATACACAAATGAACAACAATTATTTTCTGAATCAGAGTAAAAAGGAACAAGATAGTAAAAAAGAGCTATGAACACAGCAAGGTTAATTGGGGAGCCAACTGATGGTATTAGCTGATCCAAAGATAATTAATCATCACCCAGGTTTGGTTCTCCTATGGATTTCTCACCTACTCAGGCTTTGATAAACATTACCACATAAATCAGGCAGAATTAAATGAGCTTAGGACCAAGCCCTCCATGACATCAGTCAGGGCACTGGGAATGTGGGAGTCGGGTTTTCAGCACAGGAAGCTGTAATCCCCAGAGGAGCCCTTGGTGCTGTGCCAACCCCTCATCAGCATTTAGCAGTGAAGCAAGCAAGAGAAAACACAGGCAGGCACGAGTCAGAGAGGAGAGCAAAGCAACAGGGCTGGGTTTATAGGCCCTATATTTAGCACATTTTAAAAGGTGATTGTTGATGTAATCACAGACATTGAGGAATAGCACTGTTTCAAATCCTTGCTTATGTGCACAACTTTTCTGTAAATCCCTAAAAGTGCATTTGCTGTGGTCAGAGATTTTTCTGTAACGTGCCCAGCAGTTCTCCAAAGCAGGTGGGTCACTGATGTCCTGGAAGAGACTGCTTTGCTTCCCCCTTTTGGATAAAATTTAAAGCACTCCACTGGCAAACCCGAGCAATGCTACAAAAATGCTCTATTTCACATATGGGGATGTTATACTTGACTTGTTTTGAACAGGGTCCTTCCTAACCAGAAATGGTGCATCAGCTGCAGGATTTGTAAAGAAAGAGAGGGAGATTTGTCTGCTCCTGGTGGATAAGTGTAGTTGCCAACACTGCCACGCTGGTCAGATCGAGGTTTTGACGTGTAATTTAGAAGAACAGATGTTTTATCTGGGAACTTGTCCAGATCTTTAAAAAAAAAAAAAAAAAGAAGTGAGAAACTCAGTAGCAGACTCTTTTGTCAGCAGCATTATCCTTAAAAGTCCTGAAGAAATAGTGAGTAAATAGCTGGATTTCTAAGACACAGCAGAGAAGCAGAGAAGTTGTTTGATTACCTTGGTGAGTGACTTACACTGCAGTGATGAACTAATCGGTGACTGCCAGTCAAATGGACTGAGCAAATCTGTAAACCCTGGACATGTTAATATGCCCATTATTTTCACATCAATCCTCTCTTCTCATTCTGTTCTTTTGAAAAGAGCCCAAGAGTGACATCTTTCCTTCCCATTCGCTGCACTATCAGCACCAGCAGAGACAAATGGCCCAAAGTATTACAGGACTGAAAATGCCTGAGAAAACTTTTGAGAGATATTAACTACTGCATTTCATGCAAAACTGAACTAATAAAGACTTTTCCTCATAGATGTTCAAATTGAACAGGGTTTTAATCCACCCAAAAGATTTCATAAGACTCTATCATTAGTACAAGGACTATTAAGCATATAAGAAGGTACCTCCAAATTTATCTTTTTCACACTCTTCAATTACAACTCAGTCTTGCCTTTTCTCTAAATGTACTGTCCAATTTGTATGGTAAACGCCTTGGAGGATGTGCTGACAAAACTCTATTATCTGCCTGAAATACCTCTCAGACGTCTTCTGCCTTAACTCCCAAAGTACTAAAAACCTACTAGAAAAATTAGTTGGTTAATGCCCATGGAGAAAGAGAAAAAAAATGAATAAACTACCCAGTGGTTTTCCCCTGTTATTGTCTGGGTTCTCCCATCTTTCTGTTTGTGATAGTCTCTTCAAGAAAACACATGCAAATAAAACACATGCAATCAACATGGATAAATATAAGAACAGGAATCCAAATGCTGCTATTTTGCAAAGTTCCCTTTGGGCTATGCCCTTTCCCCTGAATTGTATATAATACACAAATGAAAAACAATTATTTTCAGAATCAGTATGAAAAGGAACAAGAGAATAGAAGAACAATCTACTAACACAGCAAGGTTAACTGGGGAACCAGCTGATTGTTTCAGTAGATCCAAAGGGCAGGAGGAATTAGATGATCTTTAAGGCCCCTTCCAGCCCAAACCATTCCATGACTCAAGACCCAGGCTGCTCACCAGGTGACTGTGGAGGGGAGGAGGAGCAGAAAAGGAGGAGGTTAGGGGTGCTGCACAGGAGAGGCCAGACTGCCCCTGGGGCAGGGTCTGAGTAGCTTAAATAACATATTTCCATGCAACTCAATTTTCTACACTGCTACTGAGCTCCTGCAGTGGTTTAAAAAGCAGGCATTCCAGCAGAAAGGAAATGAAATGGGAATGGCACCGTGCTGGCACTGGTGATTTCAGAGTTTGCTACACACTATGCCTGGAAAACCAGAGCTTCCTTGTGGAGCAGCTCTCCAGCAGGCCAGGCACTGGGTGACACAAACCAGCACAGCTCTGTCTGGGAGACTCAGCAATAACAAAGGTGTTGCTCTCGATTACTTTTTGCTGAGCCTACACACTGTATAAAGCCACTGCAGCAAGTTGATAATGATGCATGAAATGGAAAATCCTCCTGAATGCACCGTGGATGTGCAAAACAATCACAACAGCGCCGTGTTATTTGGTAATTCTTTCTACATGTGCCCACACTAATATAGTCAGAGTTTCACTGGTTTTAAATAGGTACAACTCCACCCCTTTTAATGTGTTTACTCCTGATTAACACAGCATTAAAAATGACTGGAGTCAGATGTACAGCAGTATCGAGCTCAGGTACAGAAAAATAATGCTATGGGACTAAAGATGAAAACCTTTAGGGGGTATCACTCCACTGACTCAAATCAACAGATAATTTGCCCTGGTTACTTCCCTCCTTGACCTATCCACCCTCTGGGGCCAGGGTAGCTGGGTACCTGGAGAATACAACCACTGTGGGGTTATATGTGCCACTATCACACATCAGCAGTAGTTCTTTCAGCACTGTGAAAACTTGATGGAAATTGTTTGGAGAATTTTCAAAGTAAGTTTTCAATACTTTTCGATTCATCTCCATAGTCACAGTGCACTCAAAGGTTTGCTGAAACGGCTGCAGGCAGTGGAGGAATCATAGAGAGATCACATGAAATGCAGCCTGGTTTCTGCAAAGAAAGGATATTCAGTTCCTCTGCACCATTCCTCTGAACCATTTTGACTACTTTGGGGACATTAAATACTGGAAATAGCTCAGAAAGCATTTGGCTCAACATCTATGACTTTATATCACATGGACTACTGTATAATGCAAGGATTTAAACCTAAATTCAATCCATCCTAACTAGAAAATGTAAGCTATATAATGCCAAAAATATTAGAATACAAGTACTGCACATAGCAGACTCCTAACTTCCTTCCAGGGATCATTCCATACTGAAAACCAAATATTGAACACACTGTCTCATGCACATTACACAATTAACTTTGTATTATCAATCAAAGACAAATTTTTCTTACAGGATTAGCTTCCTCAACCAGGTCACAGTGAGATGAGATGAGATGTAGTACTAGAACATGGGAACCAGAGCATCCTGAGTTCAGTTTGCTTTAAACAGTTGTTGAACTACAATCTTGGCTGACAACAACATTTAGGGACCTGAGTAGTGTTACAGGCAAATTTTTGCTTCCATACTAAACAGAGAAATTGAAGACCAAACCCCAGATTGACCACTCAAATATAATGAAAGCAAGACAATGTATTTTCCTTAAAGGGCAGACCAAGCTTTCAGAGTTGCTCATTACAGCAGTACACGATTTATTCTGTTATGTATCTGCTGGCAAGTGGAGGCGTTTATTTCTCTAGTTTAATTCTGGGTCTTGACTCAGGCTCTGGAGCTACTCAACCCCAGTTCCCCTACTGGTTCCATCAGTTCTGCTTCCAAAATACAGCGAATATTTACAGTGAATATAGTTTTTTTTCTCAACATTTGTTTATAAATGTCTTAATTCTTTGTTGCAGCATATCTCAACCCCTGATCAGTAGGCTTAATTTATTTGTAGCTTCTCTCTGTGAAGTTCTGTGGTCTAATTTGAACATCTTGGCCTTGTAACATATTAGCTATACTGTCTGCTCTTAATTCAGTCATTCAGCAATTTGATCTGGAGATTTCTGTGGTTATGCGACTTCTCAAAGCTGCCCTACAAAATTCTACTAACATTTTTCAGGTCTTTAGCAAATTTAAGCAGAGGTTTGATATATTTTTTTAAAAAAATCTTTATTAATCTCCTTTTAATTGCTTCTAATTAAGTTACTGGAACTGTAGATATCTCTGGCACAATGCTTTCATATCTCATGTTTTCAGTTTTAAAAATATGCATAGGTACTGCTCTCTGGGGAGAGAAAATCCCTCCCAGAACTGGAAGAGAATTCTGCAATCCACACCACAGGATGCAGCACGTTCTGGGTCATCTTTTTTAAATAGCCTGAGTTATAAATAAAAAAAACTTCTGTTTGTCTTTTTTTCCTTTTTTTTTTTTTAACAGAAATTAAAGGAATGTTGTAAAATTACGGGGTTTTTAATATTAGTTTTGGAGTTTTCTCATTTTACTTCTTCTCCCATACTGGATGTCTGTGTCAGACACAAAAGCCTCGTGCAAGGGACGTTTCCTCACCTGTGCACCAGCTGCTTGCGGCTCACGCACATCGCGGTCTCGTAGTCATGGGTGACACACACTTTGTGGGGGCTGCACTTCACCTTCAGGCAGGGATCTTTGGATGGATCAAGGGCTACAAAAAACCAAACATATTAAAAAAAGAAAGTGAGAAATGCAGGCAGAGGTCTCTCTTGGCAGGCAGGTGACATCTGGTTACAACAAACACTCCCACATGCGAGTGAACAAATACTTTGATATTTTATAGTATGTGCTGCTGTTTTCAGACTGCATGTGAAGTAGAGGAGTCTACATAGAAAGATAGATGAAGAACTTAAAGACTTATTATTGAACAGTGATCTGTGTCGAACTGGCATTCACATTAATATTAGACATGAGACTCTGGGATGAAGTTCTGGTTTAACAATCTACATCACGCTGTTTATTTCACAGAAAAGCTATGTTTGTATAAAATGTACTCAAATAACAAAATGACCAGTATTTTAAAAGCTAACTAATAACTGACATAATGCAGAGTGCTAATAAATTTAATTTCACAGAGGCTGTAAAACTGGCATATTATTTTCAGATATTATTTTTAATTTTTACAGCTAAGAATCCCCTGTATTTAAAATGCTTGAGTAGAAGAGCAGTAATAACAACAAAATACTCCTGGCTTTCATATAACAACCTGCACCACCAGCAGTGCTGTCAGAGTTGGGATTAGACAGCACGATGAGCTGCTGTCTCAGAGCAAGTATGTCCAGGCTCTTGTCCCATTTGAAAGGCACCTGTCTAAAGTCATTCTTCTGCAAAAGGAGGTTTCAAAGATCAGCAATAAGACATTATCTGCCAAGTTGAATTACAAATATTCAAAATGTGGTTATATGAACACTTCAGAAGGGAAGTCCGAGCCATACAGAGAAATTTTGCTTTTGAGAAGTGATTTTTAGAGAAGCTGTTTTTGGACATTCGGTTGCCATGGATTTGACTTCCTGTTCCTCTTCAATGTCTTCAAATCCCATTTTACCTCTCCCACCCCTCCTCACATCTTGGTCCATTCTTGGAAACGGGCAACTCTTGGTTTTATTTTGGGGATGGTATAAAGCTCTTACCGCCCTTTATGATAACCATTTCCCACTTCTACTGAATAATCAGAGAAACTTTCAAACGAGACCATTTGAAGTACAAGAAGTTTCAGTTTGCTGTGTACCAGATTTATCTGAGAGCAAATATATTTCCAGCAAGCAGAGGATTCTTCTGTTTTCCTGCGGGTCTGAAGTGCTGCAGCTGTTCTGTGCTGGGTTAAACAGCCATAGCTACAAGCTCCTGCCACATTAACACCCATTACACATTTGTGATGGGCAATTAAGCTTCACTAGTGCATATGTATTTACTGGAATGCCTTTGGTGCAAGACGGGGATATCGTAAAAACAAAGCAAAAGTGTTAAAAGCTTTTTCTTTTAAACCATTAAAACTGATAGAAGAGGTGAACTGAGCAAGGAAGGAGGAAAGACCATCTGTTTCCTACACCATAAACAATAAGGAGTCTACATTCAATGTGTTGCCATTAGGAAAACACATAGGCAGCGTTTGAGCAGCCAGGGTCTCTCCCACTGGAAAGACCAAAGGCTGTGCAGGGATGTTTTGCTGTTGCCTCGTGGTGTCTTTTTTAAGCCAGACAGATGAGAAGTATCCGATTCCCTGCCCTTTCCATTCCCAGAACACAAAGAGTGAGAGATACCTTCTTAATCCTCTTACTTCACTCTCACTGGAGACTGAGTTAAGGACTGAGGCAGATCTTTGACAGGGATTGAAATGACAAGCCACAGTTTCCTGAGCTACCTGGATATTCTTAAACTGCAAAGCAGAGAGAAATACCCTCCTTCTGCAAAGCCTTTAACGAGTGAGCACCACTTGGAGTGTGCAGGGTGGCCATATCTTCGTTTCAGTGGCTGAGGTAATTGTAAGGTCATATCCACACACAAATTTAATGACCAGAACTTTTGCTCGCTTGCAGCTGGCCTTGCTCAGTTGCTGGAGCCCGTGCACATTGTTTGCTTTGCTGGTGACACATTGTTGATGCAAAATGCTGCATAGACAAAAATCACTGTGCAAACTGGCTGGGAGCCCAGGGCTAAGAGCTGCCAGGAGCACTGGGCTGCTGGCGAGCACAGCCTGGCCTTGTGCTCATAGCTTTCTATCAGCCAAAACCTGCAGAAGTGGGCATACAGGTTTAGCCTGGAAAGTCAATACTAGTTTGGCATGAATAAGAAACAAAATTTAGGCCCACATGGTCTATGTGACACCATGCACAGCTACAATACTTAGCATTTTTTCACAGTAGGATTTACTCTAATTGGTGAATCCATTTCAGGAACTATTTAGGTCTTTTAAGGCAATAAAAATGCATGCAGTTCTGAAATAGCATCACACCACACGTTACTGGTAAAAGTAACACAGCTTTCAAATATTTTGAAATTTAAAAATTGTCTATCCAAAAAAAAAAAAAAAATACTGTTGAATAGTCATCAGTTTGAAGGAAAGCAATGGGAGAAGATGTGGTTGGAAATCCCAGCCACAATTTCCTTACAAATCAGGTCCCAGCTTTCTTTACCTTCGTGACTTGCTTCTAAAATCTGAAAACAATAATGATGTTGACAATAATAAATAAAGCAACTGACGTGTTGGGTGCATTATTTCATTCATTCAGGAAAAGCTCATGAAAATCCTTAAATGGAACACATAATAGAAGCATCATTTATTATTCATTAAAAACAGTCCTTACATGCAGTTCAAAACAGTAGTTTATTAAATACAAGCCAAACTCTGGGCTTTGTCAGAAGACAGCAAAAACCCCACAATGTGGATTGTTATTTCTGGGTATTTTTTTCCCACTTATGCAGAATGCATGATCCATATGAACATAGGAGTTCAAAGTAGGGATTTATACGTCTGTGAAGTTCCTCAACATCTTAAATACATTTGGAAGGTTGTTCTACTGATAAGCAACACAAGCCCTAAGGAGAGCTTTTAATAGGAAACAATTTCTGAAATATGCTAATCAAAGATCATGCTTTGTTAATCAGATTTCTACATGACTAGGAGCAGATGCTCATCATCGGAAGAAGAACACACCCTTGGGATTCAGATGAAACATAACAACCATATTTGTCATTACAGTTCCTTTTGTCCTAAAGCAATGAGTATGAAATCTTTCAAAATGAAGAGCTAAAAGTACAAATAAATAAATAAAGTGGGAAGAAGATGTTATTTTATCAGCTTGAAAGGAAAACTACAGCCATCCCTTCTCTACGTCAAGGAGTCTGCACTCAGCTCTGTCTGCACAGTAATAACAGAAATACCCTAAGCCTGGCTTTGAGATGTGAACATTTTTCCACTTCTTCTTTAGGCTGAGTCTGAAGGTAAAACTGATACAATCAATTAATCTCACTTTAGAGTGGCTGAGCATTCACTCAACTTTTATGTAAGGAGATACGTGTCCAGCCAGTACTGGAATTAAATTTTTCACTTGGACATAAACTCTTTGATGAAAACCCACTTCAGTCATCCTGCCTATCATTTTGCGGACCCAGGTTCCATAGTTTCCTGGTCTGAGCATTTCCCATGGATACTTGGTCTCTAAGGGAAGGATCCATCCCAGGAGGTAGCTGACTGAAATACAGGACTGGACATCTCACTCTTCCTCACTACACACTCGGGGGTTTCTGTGGCTGACATTTGCTTTCTGGGAAGCCATCCTTGTACTCAGAGCTGAGAAGTCTCTTCCTGAATCGAGAGTGCAAGGAAGAAGTAAATAGAGGTGCAGGGTGCAGAAATCTTGTCCCTTAGCATTCCCTTTTTTTTTTTTTTTTCTTTTGGCCTAGCTTTTATTATGCAGAGCAACCTAAGTTCTCTCTTAAAACTATAAATCTTCAATGGTAATCTCAGAGAGAGACCAAAATAATTGGTAGATGATAAACACCAGGGATTGCAGGATTGCATCAGCCTCCTAACAACCTCCTAATGGTATGCTGACATTGCTTTCCAATACCAAAAAGTCTACAAACACCAACTGCATCCCAAATCTCTTTCTGTCTCAGCTCCACACAGCAGACCAGAGAACTTTCCCTTATGAACTGAACACACTTTCCCTCTCCCCTCCTTGCACCATTCACCAGAGCTGTGGGTTTGCAATATAAATCAGTGTTGGACAAAGACCTACCAACAGTGTTTGAGATACTTTTCTATTACATTTCACGTTTGTATTTATTACCACTATAAAAAAAAGACTTACGACTTGCAGGAAACCTCAGTTCAGTCAATGGCAGTACAGAGAGAAGTTGCTCTGTAAGAATGCAGCTCCATATGTTGTGCCTGTGGGTCACCGTGTTAATCATAACAGAGCGAATTTACTTTTCACACATTTGACTTTAAAAGGGTGATAATAAATAAATACTTTCAATGTCTCACAGCAACGGCTGTGTAATCCTGCAGAAACTGTACAACTAGTTCACAACAAGATTTATGAGCTTGATTCTGTTTTTATGACCATTCCTCAGGGGGAAGAGAGTAATTTCAAAATGTAGCTGTCTAGTGAAGCTGAAATGAACTGCACAATCAAAATCATTATGTAAATATTGGGGGGTTTGTTTTTAAAATTGCCTGCCAATAAGTACTATGATCACTCAATGACAAAAATACTCCTGCATAATGCAGTGTCAAGAGCAGTTACTTTTATGCAATCCCCTTGGAACTGTTCTGACTATATAAGAAAAGAAGAACATCAGCTGGGAGAGGTATGAAATGGAAAACAAGACCTACTGTCTTCAATGCAAAGATCCTAGTGTGTACTTTAATAAAAAAGAGATTGATAATAAAACTAAGTCTCTCAATTAAATGATGCATTGCATTATATGTGTGCATTTCACTATCATTATGTACTAATTGATTCCAGCTATAGTCCCCAAGCAGGCAGGAGAAGGAAAGCACAGTTCTGGCTGTAGAGGCCAGGAAATGGGCAGGAAAGGGAAAGGCAGGAATGGGAAAGCTGTGGACATGAGCAGGTCTGGGCAGGCAGTGGACAGAAGGCTCTGACTCTTCCTCCCCACTCAGCATAAAGCTCAAATGGCATCTAATGTCAAACTTGAGATCTAAGAGGGAAAGTTTCAAATTAGCATTGTGTGTCCACTTCCAGCACCGTGACAACCAAAGAGAAAGTGTGACTGAGGCAGCTGAGTAGTGCCTTGGTGGAATTTTACTCTATGCTTCCATGAAAACCATCATAGAGCAAATGTGAAGGAGCCATTAAGCCAGCTTAAACATGTTAATAAAAATTCCTACAAACAGCTCTTGATTTTTGCTAGGGAAAGGACTTGTTTTCAACACATGCTGGCTAAAACCAGCTTTGGCTCTAACATTTTGGTTATTCAAAGTACACCACAGCCTTCCCATCAGAGTTAGAGCTTCTTCAGTTTTATGATGAATTTATGCTATTTTTTCTAAGGTAAACATGATAATACATATTAACCTAAAGAGCACTTCTCTGTGAAGGCACAGTAAGTTTCCAGTGCTCCAGTGGTAAACCTGACTAATCCATGCCCTGGGGTTATACTGTCAGTGGGGCTTAATCCAAGTGCAATGGGACTACTCCATCCCCCTCGTATGGATAAGATGCCCCAGGAAGCCCTGGATGGAATTCCAGGCTTTTATAGCCTTTCAGAAGACTTTGTTCTTTGTTGGAGCTGAGTGTAACATTTATCCTCAGAGATGATATTAATAACTCTGGTCTTACAAAATGTTATTTAACAACAGATTACAAGACCCACCCACCATATAAATGTAAATAACACCAATGGTTTTATTCTGCTTCTGCAAATCTTGGCATAAATAATTCAGCTTCATTAGGGAGAAAATTTGTGTTAGCCCACTCCCCAGTTTAGGAGAGAACGTCTTCCAATAGCCAGCTCAGATATTTAAGTCTGTCTCTCTCTCCTCAGAGCAGTTTGGATACAGAAATCAATTCAGTTGAAAATTAATTACCCAATGTTTTAAACATGTATGTGAATTATTTTCAATAAATGGATTCTCCCAAGGCAGTTAGGCAATAACATCTCAAACTGTCAGCATTTGCTCCATCCCTGTGTAGTATTTTTGTACAGCTTTGTTTTTGAGCACTCTAACATCTCAGCGGCTGAAGATGCTGATACAGTGCACAGAAACATCTATTTTAATTTTTACAGGCACTTTAAAAATCACTTTTTGTAACTGACATATAATTGCTTTTGACATTGCTGAGGGCCATCCAAGGCAGAAGATGCTTCAAAGGACTCTACAGATTTCCTTTCTGAAGCAAAGGATAAGAACCCTTGGTATGGAAATTAAATTTTTTGACTAATATATAGAAATCTAATGCAGTGAAAAAAAAAAAAGGGGGCAAAGAAAAGAGAAATAGGACAGGACTGGAAGTTAGGAAATGTGCTTCCACTGGTGGATGTGATCATCAGTTACAACCCTCAGTGCAAGTGCCCTTTTCACAAACAACCCTCCTGCCCTCAAGGCAAAGGTTCACCCAGCATGCAAGGATGGCTCACTCACACCAGTTCAAAGGAGCATGATCCTGCACCACTGCCACGATCCTCCCCTCAGCTCCAAGCACTTCCACTGTGGGATACTTTGTGCTTGCACGTGTCAGGGTGTGTTTCTGCATATCCCGGTGAGCCAAAGGCAAAACAGATCTTAAAAAAGCCCCCTGACAGAAGGATATTGGTCAGATATTCCATTCAATTATTAATTCCAGGAAGTAGTGAGGTATAAAAATCACCTCATTCTCTGGGACTCAGAGGGCTTTGGTATATATTTAATGGCAGCAGCTCTACAGCTTCTGTTTTAGAGTCGCCAAAACCCCCAGGTGGTCCAGCCTCAAGCTTCCTGGGATGGAAGTGAGAGCTTCAAAAGACTGCTCTAATCTTTAGTTGGTGGAACGGGAGGAAATGCTGAAACCTCTGTGTCTGCCCCTCAGGGAGGGCCCAGTTCTGCAGGATGTGTCATAAGAGATCCTCAGGGCAGGAGCAGAGCTGAACGTGCCCCTTTCCTTCTGCCAGGTCAGGTCTGCAGCCTCCCACAGTCCCTGGAAGGACCCAGTCTCTATCCCAGGCTCTCCGAGGGATGCCCAGCACTGCAGCCTTTCCCTGCTCTGCCCAAGCAGGCTGGCAGAGCCCTTGCTGACCTCCTGCCCCTGCCCCCGGGTGCCTCCAAGCCCTGCCAGCCCTCCTCTGGAATGAAACACCCTCCCTCAGACCTTCACGTTCAATTTCCTGGCTAATGAGTGCGAGGAAAAGAGAGAGGCAGACTTGGAGCTCTACACTGGTAGGTCAGGCTGGCTGATAACAACTTGCCAAAGGATTCTCAGTCAGATTTAAGTTTTGTAAGAAGCTGAGGCTGCATTTTGCATATCTGTCACTGAAGGTGGGTCCTGTGACACCGTCTGATCACCTCCAACCTCCAGATCCCAGTGCCAGAACGGAACTCTGTGTTTCTCTCCAAATGCCAGAAAGATTTTATTCTCTTTGCTGCTAGGAAAATACTGAAAATAAAATCTAGAAAGGTTTAATAATGTCAAAGGCATATGAAAGACTCTAAATCATCATAAATAAATGAAAAAGGGGAAAGTATATTTAATTTAACTTTGAACGCTTGGACTTAACCATCCTACGGTAAGTTTGAAATGCTGGATATAATTTTTCCTGTGAACTGACATAGATTATTTCTACTCTCTGTTACACTGGAGTAGATTATAATTTATTTAGTGGGATTTCATTTGATGAAAATTATTTTACTCCAAGGCCAATGAAAACAAATCAGGTTATACCTTCTTCAGAAAATAATATTTGAAGTTATTCATGCATAATTAAAGATATACTTTTCCCATTTCAGATTAATACAAACATATATTTTAATGTGTTTGGAGAGAAGCTGCATTGTATGTCATGAAAAACTTGTGTAATACTTCTGAAGCTGTTGCAACTTATACTTAAACTGAAGTAGTAATATAATGGGTAAAAAATTGTTGTGATTTAATTCAGATAGCTAACTCATAAGATACTGAACCCTTTTCCAGTTCTGATTAAAAGCTGTAATGAAGTTTAATACTGTGAACTATGACTAGAAAAAAAAAAAGAAATTGAAACAATGTAGAATCCCTCTGTATTTTTCACAGAGGAAAATCTTTAACCAATCAAATTTTATCATTCAATAGATAATTTTTGTCAATAAATCTCATTTCAAAACATGAACAACAAGCATATCTTTTAATGCTTATTTTTAGAGGTAATGCAGAAGAAAAACTGCATCACTGTTAGTACTGATTCCATCGGCAAATAGTAAAAAATAAGGACCAAACTGGTTTTACAAATCAGTATTTCAGTATGCATAATTACAACTCTTTTCTAACACAGCACTGTAGAGAGCTAAGCAAGCAATAAAAAGTCTGGGTATGAATTCTCCGAAAGGCTGACGAGGTTGCTCTATTTGTCACCAGACTGAATTTCAATGTTGTTACAGTTACAGCAATTCCCAGCCAGGCTGCTGCCTATCTCCACATGCCTGTATTTAAATGTGAAACGAGATAAGACATTCTGCTCTGGAAATGAGAAAAACTCTACTTTTCCCATTAAGTTCCTATGCTTATTTTCTAGGATAAATGAAACAGAATTTGGCTGCAAACATTATCAGCTATTGCATAGAAAGTATACAAGCTCGTCCGTGGAAGTGCTCAAGGCCAGGTTGGATGGAGCTTGGAACAAGCTGGTGTAGTGCAAGGTGTCCCCGCCCATGGCACAGAGATGGAACTAGATGGTCTCTAAGGTCCCTTCCAAACCAAACCAGTCCATGCTTCTGTGATTTTATACTTAAGGAATAAGGTAGAACACTGATAACATTCTTTGAAACAATATGTCAGGGGAAGAATTCCCAAATTCACACTTTTTCTTAGTGTTCTTAGCACCTTAGTGCATGGGCAGGGGCTGTCCTAGTCAATGGGCCAGGAAGGAAAGGACACCCTTACATTGTCTTCTTGTTCTATCATTGCCTTTTTCATCCCTTGGGATAAATGAGTTTGTCACTCTGTGCCTCAGTATCTTTTTCAGCATTTAAAATGGGGATAGCAAAACTCAGTCTAGAAATCAGCCTGGGTCTCTTGAAAGGCATTACAGAACACAAGCAAAGCAGCCTGTGAATGACTTGTAAGGGAATGATTTCAGAACAGCCAAATTCTGCAGAACTAAGAGCCGTTTCATGTTCATTTATGGCAGCCTGATTGTCTCCATGGAAACATGGGAAAAACACTTCATCTTCTCCATCAACAGGAGAAGATTTGTTTCCATATTACATTAGTTTTAGTGTGCACTGAGCAAAACCAATACTAAAATAAAAGACTCTTGAAAGAGCGATTTCATTATGAAAAGAGCAGGTTCAGTCCTATCATGTGGAAGCACCTCCTGCCAGTGTGATACCACTGTGGAAACCCTTGCAAGATGGGCAGTGTTCCGTGGAACACCTCTGGATTAGGGATGAAATGGAAAAATCACAGATTTGTATGTTTACAGGTAAAGAATTTATTGTCAGAAGAAACCACTAGAATTATTAGGTTATAGGGATTTTATCCATGAGACAGAATCGAAACTATCCTGAATGAATGAGAGCTGTTTCTGCTGCTGCTGCTGCACATGGGTTGTATTTAATCTAGAAACAGGAAACACATCAGAAGTGTAAATTGGCTGGGGCTGACTGGTGTAATAGATTGTTGCCTAATGGAATTTTCATTGCTTCTAAGAGGAATTACCTAAGCAAGAAAAGATGAAGCTTCTCCATGGATAATCAATTAGTCATATAATTGATATCTGGAAGAGGTTTAAATGGGAAATAAATGAAAGGACAAACACCCAGCCTGCCTGGTTCTAAAGTATAGTGAATATAAATACAGCAAAGAGAATTCCTTCTTCAAGCATGAATTTAACAGAAAAAAATGCAGGGAAAACCAGTGAGTATCCAATACCATTCCTCACTCCAAAGTGCAGTGAGAAGCTCTAGTGTGAAACAAATAAAGATGAAAATTCATAAATTATGAAATGATTTTGTACAAATTAACACCACTCTGCTGGAATTGATCAGTAACTGCTGGAATTCTGCTAAAGGTGGAAATTTTGAGACTGGAATTTTCTAAACAGTAGATCAGTAGCTTTTCTGCACAGATTGAGATGAAAGGGTAAAATTAGTAACCTCAGGAGTGGAAAAAGCAGATTGTCAAATGGGCTGGAAGACAAAAAGTGGTCACAACTAAGAGCATTAGCATTGCAGTTTAGAAGTGTGGAATGGAATGACAGCAATGAAAAGACGAAGTCACAGGACTCATACCACACTGAAGAATTTATGTACAGAAGGAAAAAAAAAACCCAAGATTGGGTTCTTTCTACAGTTTTTTTTCTTGCTACACTTTAGTTGCTGGCACCTCATAATCCAATATTTAATTCACACAACCTGAAGTTCCTATCTTGGTTTTGAGACCTCAAAATTAATTTTTAACAACAAAAGATCACCTCTACGGAGCTGCTGCTAATCAAAGTTGTCTTTATTTAGTTCTCTGGCAAATGTTGCAATTCCTCATCTCATTAATGCATTGCAGGGCATCTTGATATGTCTTTTGATAAGTGATAATAATTTTTAAACACACAAACCCAATGTTTAGAAGGTTTTCAAGGGATTCATAGTTTAATTAAAATGTTTTATGTTTCTCAAAAAAAATGCACTGATGAAGATATCATCTGACAGAGGAGAAATGCTTTTTCTCTTGCCAGTATTTAGCTAAAATAATTCTGAAAGAAGATCCTTTATGAAGAATTAAAGTTTGAGCAGTTCCTTACTTGAGTAACTGTGTGGAATAACTAAAATGTTGTTTTGTCCTTTTCCTACAGAGAAAGAGCTGAAGCTGCCTCAGGCAATACAACAGCAAACTCTGTAACCTTGCACTCAGCATGGTAGCTAAAATTGACTTCTACAACAGAGGAACAACTGTTCATAAGAGAATTGCTTGATTTCTGGAACACCTAGGCAAGAACTGCCTTGGAAAAGAGTAAGCTCCCTGAGTTATGAAGTCAGACTGAATTATTCAGGGTTCCGGATGTACATGTTATTTTTTTATTAGAACAAAGATAAAACCGAGTTCTAATAAAAAAGAAACATACGTATCAGTAAAGCTGAATCATTCAAACACAAAGTAACAATGGAATTGGAAACAGTGGTTTACTGTCTTTCAGGGAATATATATTAGATTATATTTCCAGAGTCAACTTGTCTGATCTATCCGTAGACACATCTGGAGGCATTCCCTCAAATACTTTTCTGATTCCATACAAGATCCCTGTCGAAAATGACAGCCAGAAATAGAAACAGCACAATTGTGACCTCAGTATTAAGGAGATAAAAAATTTCCATTTATATAAATTTGCTATGATGTTGAGAAAACACAAATTTTATTGCAGCACAATTTAGCCATTCCACTGCTTCTCCTGCGGAATATATTTCTATTTGCTCTTAATCAGTAAATTGCCATTTTAATAAGGGCGCATCACTACAAAGAGGTCTTCTGTACTTCCAGAAGAGGTTGGAGCAAGGTGTACAGTAAGAGAGACTCTCATATCTCTGCTCCTTTCTGGTTCCTCCTCTCTCCTCCGTAGGGTTTGCAATAACCCCCTGTGATATTTGGGCTGACACTGAACTGGAAAATGAGTTTAGCTTGATTTTGCCATAGTCAAACATTAAAATCTGTTCAGAGAAAATGTGTTTGTCTGATGTGAATACTGGATTTGCATTTATAATTTGGGCAAGATCATTTTCCAGCTGATTTCACAGCACTTTCCAGGATATAGATGCTGCCAGAAAGCCTAACTCAAAATTTTTATTCACTCGAAGTCACATCAGAGCAAAGACTGAAGACAATATGAGCATGCCAGGAGCGCAGAAGGGAAAAAAAAACCTGAGAGCTTCATGCTCTGTGCTCTGACCCTTTTTCAGCACTTGGGATATTAAAGTAACTTTCCTGAGATCCAGAGGTGGGGAACAGCTCTACAAACTAAAAAGCCTGAGCAGCAGTTGAGTTGCAGTCCAATCGACTCTATCACAAGAAACACTGGCACATCAGCTTCAGCTGCCACAGAGGCAGCCTTAGTGCTGGGTACCATTAAGTTCATCAACAACAGAGTAAAAATGCAATTCTGCCCTTGTAATTCTCTTGAGAGCCTTCATGTTATACATCACAGTTTGGAGGCAAGGAGTCAGCCTTTCAGTTCAGGGTATTTAATTCAGCTACTCACTTTAACCATCCCTTGTTTAGACAGTACATAGGGATAAAAAAAAAAAGAGTGAAGACATTGAGAAAACATAATTAAAAGAAATATCAATATTTTAGTGTATTATTCCATGTGCATGTCTGGTATAAATTATGAGGAAATATCACAAGAACTCAGATTAAACTACAGTTAACAGCCTTTGTACTAATGTGCAAGACCTAATGAGGGAATTCCTTTCTCTCTTTCTCACACAGTATCAATTTCATGCCCTATAGATTTTTAAATGGCCCACATATCTTCGTGATTTTTTTTTTCTCTAAAGGAAGACTACCATAGGAGGTTTTTTAATGTGAGTTGAACAGTCAATAACAGTCAAGATATTTATTAGGCATAATCAGCCCCTTGAACAATGCAGGTTCTATGTGGGACATGGCCGTTAGTGTGTGTGTAGCCCTTACTACTGGTCCCAGTCTGCTGAACTGGATGGTGGCACACTGACATTAATATATACATTGACTTTTTCCAGGGCTTGGCAAACACTTCAGAACAGCAGGTGTCAAACTGCCAATGTCATTGTTTCCAAAGAAACATCCTTCTTTCCTCCTTCCAGTGGATTGTCTCAGCAGCTCCTCCTTAAAGTTTCCTATCAAGCTAATTAATTTAGCAGTCTCCCAGGCTGCAGGATGATTTGAAACTCAGCATGTTCTCCTACTGGTGATTTGCTAGCACGTCTAAATTTTACACCAGTTAACTGTGTTTTCAGGTTGATTCCTGGATCATTTGGCTTTAGAATGAAGCAGGACAAAGCCAAAAGGCTGCAGCTAAAAGGCTCTACTGAGCTTTCTTATTTACTTGAAGGCCAAGAAATCAAAGAGATTAAGAGGAAGCTCGGCAGGCTCCTGATAAAAATACAGAGAAGGGAAGTGTTTTTTTGCAGATGGTGGACTGTCAGGTTTTTGTAGTGAAATAAAATGAACATATAGTTGCTTCTTTCTGTGAGTAATCTGAAATAAAGTATTCATCCTGCTTAAAACCCAGAGTGTTACAGCTGGAGTGCTGATCCTTTAAAATGCTGTTTATCCACAACTTCCTCTGCTGGCATTCACTGGCAATTAAAAATTGCTATAGAAATGTCATCATCCATGAAGAGCCATTACCTGCATGGGAAGTACAAAGTGCCTCCATCAGAGAATGTGCAAATTTGCAAATGGCTGTATTTTTACAGATACTTATCTTTTAATGATGAAACACCAGCCAGTGGAAGCTTTGCCTTCTTTGGGATGAGGATTTCACTTTCTGCTTTCAAATGGGCTTTGCTAAATGACTCATAAGATAGAACCAATAGGAAAGTAGGGAAATACTTATCTACACAGTAGCCTTGGTCACTCAGAGGATTAAAATACTTTACTGTAGTGCTGACACATTTGAGAAAGAAATGCACTCCAGAAAGTAACAAAGGGAAATACAACAACAGTAGACACAAACATTCTTGCCACCATGAAAAAGCTCATAGCTGGGCAATACGCATTACTGCTCTTACTATGTTTTAAAAGAAAAAAACAGAAACCAAACAGTAGGGACAGGTTGGGTCAATGACCCCATCTCTGCATGCTGTTATGATGCCAATATCTTTGTCTCTCATGCTTGATAGAGCTGTCAGATAGAGGAGACTGGAACAGCTAGAATTTTTCATTCTCGTGTAATGAATAATTCACATCTCTGTTATTTGCTTGAACTGCTGAATGCGGGGCCTCACAACCAGATAATTAAGTAATAAAGAATAGGGGATTTTTTGCATGCTTCACTTACCAGTTTCCCCAAATTCATGTAAAGATGACAACGTGCATTCATACACGTGCATATACACGAGCAATGCAGGAAGAAGAAATCCTAAAAGCATCACATGACTGCTAACATCTAGATGCACATAGCTTCCAAATGATGTTCAAATTTGTCCAACACTACAGCTGAGGATTTGCCATGTAACACACCATTCTACTGTCTGATATGATTCCACATGGAGATGGACAAACCCACAACTGATCACGCTGTCTATCAGAACAGAAGCTTTGGACCCTTCCCAAGAAGAAGATCAGCTGGAAGCCACTTTATTACATTAGATTACACATTTAATTAGAGTTAACATTATCCATCAACACCTAAAAGCTTCTAGACTCCTTTTACAGTTTCCTTGAGATTAAGTGTGCCTTTTATCAATGTCCTAGGTCAGATTGTAAGAATATGCAAATGCACAGCACAACCTCAGATTCAGTGGGGAAAGACAGAAAGTCCTTAACAGAGTATTGCTGCCCATTAATAACACCTCAAGCTGTGTCCACACTCCCATGTAAAGTTTCTTCCTCTCCAGCACCATGAATTTTCTGAATCCAGTATGAAACCAAATTGTAATACTTGTTGTTTTATTAGAAAGGGAAGAGTGCAGTCAGTATTTTGGTAACATTTGAAAGAAGTATCCCAGATAAAATTTGTAGATGGCAGGGAGAAGGAATAGGGCATGAGGCCATCTGTCTTCTGCCTGAAACTGGTAAAGGCTTTAATGGGGGTACACTGGGGATCTGGCTTAAGTGGGCTGGCAAGAGAACGAAACGAATGAGGAACAGTTAATGAAGCAGAATGTGAGCGAGCATCAACCAGTGTGATCGGCTGTGATGACTCTGAAATAAAGATATGTGGTCTTCTTGTAGGAATTACAGACTCCTGAGGCAAATCTTTAGAAGAGAACTCCTACGAGAACAGCCCCCAGGGAGCACTTAATGTTATGTGAAGAACAGAAGGCTTCATGTCCTGGCAACTGTGCATTTTCCACACACTGGAAAAAAAGCCCAGACCTAAAAAATATCAGTCAACTAATGGTCTTGGAAATGCATGAGAGAGAGAGAGAAGTACTAGGAGACAGAAATACCAGAGATTCTTTCTGACTGTTGTGTCTTCTGTGGGCTCACTGACCCTACTCCTGTCTATAATACACACATTACTTGAGATCTTGCAAAGGCAACTGAAGTACCACAGAAATGCTGTTTCTTAGTGTGTCAGATGGTACTTTAACCATAGGCTGTCTGCTTGCTGACACAAAATAATCCTAATTTTCCCCTCTAAAGTTTTGCCCAGATCCCATTTGCTAATTCAGCTTGCAGCCAGCATTTGACTCCAGGCTGTATCCTCCGCTTTGAGGAAAGGCTTGCTCATCTCACTTGAAATGACTCAGAGGATTCAATATCCAATTAACTTTCTGAAAATCTAGTTGTTCCCCAATTTTGCCAGTTGAAGTAAGTGCTAAATTTACTTATCAACACAATCTTTTTTTATATATCTTGTCATCCTATCTCATCAGCACTGCCTTGAAATATTGACCTGGGAAACTATGCTGATTTTTAATTGGAGGGGGTGTGGTGGCAATGTGCGTGTGTGAGTGGAATTTCATTAATTAGCACCTACCAACTTACTTTTCCAAGAGTGAACCAATATAAATGTTATTACATTTCCTAACTGGACCTGCAAACAGCTCAAAGGCAAGAACCAGAGTCTGTATCTCAGTATAACTCAGACTGTAGGAGAACAATTAAGTTCTGATGTAACTAAATGCTTTGGTCCAGTGAAATCTATAATCTGCAGCACCCCAAGTCACTTAGGAATCAAAAGCCCATCTGCCCACTATCCAGACGAAGTGTGAGTTGTCTGTGACCACTGAATAAATCCTTCTGCACTGCAGGACACCACAAGCAGCAAGCCATCCCCTGTACTGCTTCATCTGAGGGCTAGGAAGTTCAGCTATGCACAGCAACCTAAACTGAATTAACCGGGTATCTGCAGATCATGTCAACGCATCCAGAGAGTTCTATTCAGCTCAAGAAATAGGATCTTAAATCTACAGAATAATTAGAATTTTATTCTGGCACTATATGTATAAAACAGCACCAACAATGCCTTTCTCTTAGCCTTGAATTTACTGTTCTGAAAGTTGTACCAAAACCAGATGGTCAGCTGAATACACCACTGAAAATCCACGTGATCCAGATGATTGACTGGTTGCCTACATATCTAGGAGGAAATGAGAGGAATGAGCTGCATTTACTGAAGGGATTCCTACTGCAGTATGTGAAGAGGCACTGATGCAGTAGAAGGGAGAACTCCAGTTAGAGGATATGGCAACACCAGCTCTTGGGAAAGCAACATGGGCTTGGGGAGGCATTACAAAACTGGGTTTGCAACGCAGGCATCAAACACAGAGGGCACGGAACCTTGGCATGGATGTGAGCTGTGGCAGGTAAAGCCAGATTGCTATTTTGAAAGCCCTTGAAGTGATTATGATCCTACCTTAGTCTGATCAATAAATACACATCTTGTCATCTTGGTGTACAACAGAATGATTTTCCTCATTAATACAAATTGAACTTTCAGTTCCCAGCAACTCATATTACAAGAGGCTCTAAGGATGTGTGGCCAGCCCTGAACAATTACCCAGGTTATGGCCCTAATTAACATTCTCGTGGTCAGTTTTCTAATTGTGTAAGTCTCAGAAATTCGCATTTCCAATGCAGCATGACATTTAGAATGTCTAGAATGTTCACTAGCTAAAAAACTGGAAAAATACATTGATCGGATGTTCTTATTTTAAGTATTACCCTGTAAGCAAAATGCTACCGCTGTAAGGTACAGGTGAAACACAGATTATACCAGCTATGAATATTCTTGGGTACAGCTGAGGTTATATTTAAGAAAAAGAGACAAGCTTGGATTCTATGGCATTCACTTGCATGTGACAGTGATACAAGAGGAGGTTTCAACTCAGCAGATTTCCTTGCCCATAGTCTCCAGTCTTTAACCCTCCAGGATGTATGAATCCTATACATGAAAATATCTAAGAGGCAGCCATTAGAAGATGCCAGAATTTGGCTTTCAAGGTTCTAAGCCACCGCAATGATTACACTTCATTGAAAGGTAATAATTACCAAGGACAGTATTTTAAGTGATGATGAACACATGCTGAATTTACCCCCAAACTGGGGCCAGCTGACTACCTGTCCAATTCAAGCTCTTATCCAAAGCCTTTGGCTGAACATCTGCTTCGAGAAATCTGTGATATGGAGAGGTATGAGACAGAGCTTCTCTGGGCAGGGGCTGCTCATGGTGAGGGGAATTGCCATTTCAATAACACACTTTCAAACTAAAACATTCTTTCTAGTATCTGAAGCAATCTGAAGCACTTGGTGTCCATTTCATGCAAGGGTGTGCAATCCCTCAATAGATTCTGTTCCACATTTCCTTGCCGTCTGTGTAATTCAAAGGGACAAAAATGTAAGTTGCTCCATTTGAGAGACTAAAACAAGAAATGAAAACATTTATATCACTTAAATCTGACTCACTCACACTTCTATTTAAATCTAAAAAAATCAAAATTCTCCAGTGTTTGACAACTACCGGCTGGGAAATTATATTGATGTGGAAATGTCAAGACATAAACATACCAGGTGGGAAGCCATCTCATTTAACATTAGAGTCCCACACTGCAGGCATCTAAAACCCAACCACTCTTCTGACTTGTTTTTTGACAGCAATCTGAATATGAGCTGAATTACACCCTGGAGTATCTATTTGCCTGTACCAATGAGAAACAGAACCCAGACAATCAGATCCATAGTAACAGACACTGAAATGCAGACATGAATCCCTGCTGCTGTGAGGATACACCCTAAGGGTATTGCAACAATCCATACAGAGAAAAAAGAGATCGAACTTTGGCAATCTCCTATGTTATTGAGGTATTGCTATTAAAAATATTTATTTACTAACAACACTACCATAAAAAACCCCAAAAACTCAACTAGAGGGAGTCTCACACAATTTACTTGTGAAGAATTCACAAAATCTTTCCTTTGGCCACTTCATACAGGCAATTTTTAAAGTGCTTTCCTTAGATAAGAAGAAAGAGAGGGGTATCTTATCTTCCATTATTGATCAAAAAAATCCGAAAAGCACTCATGCTTTGAATTTAGTCAGCAAATATATCAACAGGTACCATAGCTACTTATTAAAGAAGCAGCATGTTCAGCCCTGTACATGAAATCAAGGACCTGTCTTTGTGTATATCTTTTGAGTGTTGAGGTGCATAAGCCTGGTAAGCAGGATTATGAATTCCCTGTTTCGACTGTATTAGTTACAGTGACTTTGTTAACCTGAGCTTTTATACTCCTGTTATCTGTCAGAACTGGTAGCTCGTTCTGGTAGATACAGCCTAACACTATTAGCACCTTAGGAAGATTTTAAATTTCTTTAGTAATCCTTCAAGAACCTTATAAAATTGCAGTAGCTGCACTTTAGCCTGTGGGGAAATGAAAGCAAGAGATTTATCAGTCTTAGGCAAGGAAATATGGAGAAAAAAAGGCAGAGCTAGACAGAGAATTCTAGCATCCCTGGCTGCCAGTTCTGTGCCAGTTCACTGAAATATGCTTCTCTGTCATCATGAATTAGCCAAATTATATGCTGCACTCTGCATTTGCAGAAGTTGGAAATTTCTGGATGCAACTGCACGTGAGAAAGACCTCAGTTACCAGGAGTGGCCTCTCCTGGCTGGCTGAAGGACTGGTACTGTCAGCATTAAAGAGAGGATTATTTTATTTGTGCTGTAGACAAGAAAAATCCCTGTATATTCACAGAAATGTGAACAGAGCCCTGAATATGACACAGTAAATCTTGGAGGAGAGGCAGGCTGCGCTGCCCATCCCAGAGCTCCCTGCTGATGCAGGGCAGAGATGCACTGGGAAGCAATTTCTGAGCGCGCGGCGTCTCGCATGGGCAGCCAAGCCAGGAGTGGTGTGGTGCCTGTCACACTGCACCAGGGCTCGGGGGAAAGAGAGAAGGACAGGAACATTTCCCACAACTGCAAACTTTGCTGCATATGGGGAGAATTTCCCACCCATACACGGAACTCATAGAAAGAACTGACACCACTGACACGCACAGTACACCCCCTACAAGAAAAAAACCTGAAAGAACCAGCATCAACAGGAGGAAGAATTAAGATTAATAGGCAAACAAGAATTCACATGGCATTAATAAATCATAGCCAGATTTGAATACTATTAACTTAATGGACATCAACTACAGAAAGCAATAGAAAGTGAATTGTGTTGCCAATGCCATTAAAAAAGCAATCTGTGCCTTTGGAAGTACTGTGATTGGACATGTATTTCATATGTGGGGTGACTGGCACGCTTCACAAATAGAAGTTGCAAACTTGAGACAAAATATTTTCCATCTCTTCAACTGAAATCAACTTCCAAACTTTCTTCTCTGTTATGAAATGCCAAGTTTTTAAGTAATGATCCCTTCAAAGTGTGTTAGACAGAGAAATCTGCCTTCTGACAACTTCTTGTGAGGCCAAAATTGGATCAGAAGATTTTAAGGTTAGCAGAAGCATCCCCATAATCCCATGCCTGGTGGGGAGGCTTTATCTCTAAGAGTATCTTCTCAATAAGAAAGTTCATTATTTGTTGGTTATTTCAATTATAGGTAGAAAAAAATAAAGATTCATTAACACCCTGAATGCTGACTGTATAAATATTCATTCTTTCTCCTGTTGTCTTTTTATTTATGCACTTGCCTCACACATTAAGAGTTTTTAAGGGCATGAACAGTTCCCTCTGGGAAAACAAATTGTTTAAGCAAAAGGATTTTTAGTTTGTTATACTAATAGCAACAAAAAAATATGATTACTGCTGAAGGAGGTTTTTGTCCCTCCAAATCCTTCTGATATTTATGCAAACACTGAGAAAGGCTGTGTTTTTTCCCTCTGCGGAGGAAATCTTTCATCCCACCGCGTAAAAGCAGAGTCGATATTCCCACTGAGCAGGGTAAAGAGCTCGTCAAGTTCGGTGTTAAACCAGGGGCATCTCAAGGAACACAGCGTACACAGAAGGCAGATGGAAACAATTTCAAGTCCACTTGAAAATTCCCAAAGCAGTAAGGGGCACATATGTTTTTATTTCCCTAGGCACAGGCTAGGAGAGAACTGTTCCAGGGCTACCTGATGTGCCTATGGAAAATGTCAGTTAGCATAAGGAACACCAAGGTTTTGCTGTGGATGGATCTGTGGCCACCCCAAGTGACACTGATTTTGGGAAACACTCAGTACTTCTGGGTCTGTTACTGCCTCAACTCCTTTGCCAAACCTTCCTACAGATTTCTGGAGAAGCAAGCAATATGGCTTGTCATAAAGCAGTTTCACACTCTCTGTGTAAAGTGCCCTGCTGCTTTATTTGGATTCTCAGGCACTGCTCTCCTGCCTTGTTCCTGTACTGCTGCACAGTTCCATTCCATCTCCACAGTAATCTATAACAATTGAGTCTGAAGTGAGGCTATTAGAAAAAGACAAAAGCATCTTGCTTCAGGACTCTCTATAAATGAGAAATATATTCCTAATTTCATATTGGTATTTCATTTATTTTAGGCTTATAAAGGGCTCATATTCTCTAATCATGCAAATGGATAGTGTATTTCCGTTTCCATCAAGCTTCTGATGTCAATTTTTCTTCAGTATTGGGGTAATGGAATTTCTTTTTTTTTTTTTAGTATGTTCCACTCTGGATATCTGGTCTTTATTTGTAAATAAATAGAACAATAATGGAGGAGATAATTATTGCTTGCACAGAAAAAAGGCTGCCTAACTATGGGGTTGTCATTCTAAGTATGCTGGATTCTACCAAAGAAAACCTTGAAAGGTTGTAATTGAAAGTGAGTGCACCCCTGGCAGGCTTTACACTGATAAAAAGGTAATTAATCACTTGCCTTATTAGAAAGAAATGATTCTACACAATGATTAAAAATGACTACAAGAGCTGATACCCTGTTACCTCCTCAGGAAGGCAGCTTTGTGAATATAAGAGACAATAACTGCAAGTTCTGTCAGCAGCAGAACACAGACAAACTGCAGGGGACACGGTAAGGGCAGTGCTAACACCAGGGAAGAGATTATTAAAATACAATATATTCTAAAACCATCTCCTGCTGAATGAAAGGAATCCTCTAATAGCATATGTGATTAGCCAGAAGGAAAATCTCAACAGAAAACTGAGGCCAAACTCTTTCCTAGTTTTGTCTTCCCAATTATATGGTTTTTCCTCCAGCAATGAACCCACAGACCTTACCTATGGATTATTATCTGCATAATTATGGTAGATTTAGTTTCAAGATGTATCACAGGATACTCATCATCACCTTGAACATTCTCTCTAAGGACCAGGTTATGCACATGAGCCAAACAAAATAAAAGACCTCTGAAAATGACCAGCGCCCTTGAAATTCTATATAAAGCAAAAACATTTTTGGCAATACTAAAATAAACCCCAAGAAAACCCAAACCCCCAAAGCAAACAGAGACCACTTTGCTGCCTCAAATGAAAACTACGGAGTTTTGCTGTGACTTGGTGATACCTGTTCTGGAGGGTCACGACTGGTATGGATGCTAAACAATAAATGATTACTTTCCATGATTCTTTCTCTTGATGAAACAACAGGTAAGAGGAAAGAGGCTGAAGGCACAGAGTGTGTTTGTGGGACATGGTGGCAGTACATATGCTTAAATTTAAGATGAAGCTCAATACTCTTCCCAGCAGTCATGAAGTTTGAAAACAGGCTCAAATTAGCACTGCAATGAAACTACCCTCGAACAAAAAACTCCTTTGAATATTTCAGACTAAGGAGAAAATCAGCCATTTAAACCATGGCTTATTTTGGAATCAATCTGATTTCTATGACCTCGAATTTTCAGAAGCCTAGGCATTGTGATTTATCAATGGCACTGCTATAACTGTCTGACAGACCACACAGGCAGACTAGGATCAACCTCTGGCTCTGAAAATGCATCTTTTCAGTGTCTCCCTCTCATGCCTTATAAAGGGAAAGAAAAGCAACAGGAATATACTTGGGATATTAATGACAAAAAAACTACTGCAGTTCACACTTCTTGCTGACTGTGACTCATTAGCCTTGTCTGCCCACCCATCCTTTATCTCCTCATAATTTTCTTACTAATTATCTTCTGCATCAAAGCTTTTGGGTGGTTCTAATACTGTAAAATCATCTAATGAAGTACCATACTTCAAATTACATTTTATATAACAGCAGGTTATCAGATTGATAAAATATGGCAGGAAAAATGCCCAAGTGTCAAACCACTGGAGCTTTCTTGTGGTCACAACCCTGGCAATAACAACGGAAACATTCAAGCACCCAACCCTGCATTTCCTGAGGGAGTGGGAAACATGCAAGTGTGAAAGGTGGTGAAGGGTACAAGTCAGAATGTTAAGCCTTGATTCAGGTCAGCATGTGGACTTGTATTACAACTGGGAAGCTGTCTCTTAGATCCTCTTTTCTATTCTGTCCCCAAAAGCTTCAGAATCTTTGTCAAGGCGGTGTCATAACAAATACGAAGAAATCATGAATGCAGTGGTTCAGCAAAGCTGCTCATTCTCTGATGCCTTTAATATCAAGCTCAGTAACCTCAAATGGACCTGAAACAGGTGGGCATGCTGCCACCTCTCCTGCTATGGAAGCTATTCCACTCTCAGCAGTGCTCCTCCTGCCCAAACACGGGATCCCGCTGTCCGACAGCACAGCCAGCTCGGAAGAGCCAGTCAGGCACAGGAAAGACAGCGATGACATTAAAGCAGCATCTCTGCTGTCACTGAAAACAAAGGTCCCATTTTCGGTTTCCTCTGTTGAGGCAGGTGGTAAACAAACACTGCAGAGAGCTCTCAGCACGACAAGGCACCGGCAGCACGGCAGATTTTGCATTGCCCTGTGTATTGGCTTTCGTAAGAAAGCTTTAGGATTGAGGCTGGTATCAACACTTCTTGCCCTTAAAGCAAAACACAAGCAAGTCTTATTAAAGCAGCAAGTAAAATTTTCCCCTGGGATGTACAAACAAGCTTTCCTGGAGAGAAAAAACCCCAGTCCATTTATAGTTCCACGTGTGCAAGATGCCCTTCTTCAAACTCGACATTTGTGCACATAAACACAAGCTCAAATGTCAGGAAAACAGCAATCCTTTACTCAGTTTCTCAGAATTCAAAACTTTGGCTGTTGTATGGAAACTCACAGACAAAAGAGCTTTTTTTTTCATGCTGACCCATCCTGACCAGAACTGCAGCATCACTGTCACGGGAAAGTTATGAAGCTAATAACTTAACGAGGTCCCCAAAGGATTGAGCATTTATGCAGACAGCAAAAATACCTAGAATTATCATAATTAACCACACAAAGGATTTTAAAGCTTAAATATTTCAAGGCTTAAGCCTGCATCCATGAAAGTCCAGTAGAAGACCTAATGGGAAGATCTGTGCAGCTGTGCTGGGTGGCTGTGATGGATGACTGTGACAGTGGCTGTGCGTGGCTCGCTGTCTGGTTCACTTGCTCGCCCACACACGGTGCCCACCGGCATCCCAAAACACTCACTGGCACATTAAGAATCCACGTGTGCTCTGGCTACAGAAGGTCCTCTCTTCCCTGCACCATTCCTGCTGGCCCTGCTGCCTGCAGCTGTAGGGAGTTTCTCTGGTTCTGAAGGTGTCTTTGAAGTGGCCTTCAAAGGACAATGTTGTGTATGAAGAAAATTCCTGCCTATCTGCTTATTGTCCAGTTTTAACACAGTTTTTTTTCCCTAATGCATCTGCCTCAAACCCCTGTGAAAAAGGGAACACTGGACAAGTTTGTGTCATTTAGACAAGAAATTCCCATTTTCCTCTGTTGTTTTTATCCAGCCAACATGACAGACCTTTGATGACTTAAAACCCAAATAAGCTGTGCAGGTAGCTGACTTACTCAAAGGGCGAAACTGAACCTTGCAGAGAGAGTGAAATTATTAAAAAAATTAAAGTTTTAAGTTTCACTGGGTTTATAATTATTCATAAGAACAACTGGATACTCCAGTAAGAGGCCAACAATACACGTGTCAAACATGCATGAAATGGGAAAAGAAGCCTTATCTCTGCAGTGTTCAGCTATGGCCAGCAACCACTGCCTCCCATCTGGGCATAAAATTGAATTATTATTAGAGATGTGCCAGTGCACTGGGATCTCTTTATGTTTCTGTGTCATTCCCTGGTTTATGGGAATGAGCCAACCCATTCCCATAAACCAGGAACCCAACAAGGAAAACCCAAAACACGTGCACTTGTTATTTGCTGCCATATGTGTATGGCAGCCAATCCATCTGGAACCTGTTCTGTGTGCCAGATATTTTTGGGAGACTGGACTGGAAGAGGGGCCCATTAGATATCCAGAGTTAATTAGTAACATTCTCTTTGCCTTTTATCCTCTCTGCCTTTCATCTGTGGATGTTTTGCTACATGAGATGCTAAGGTGTCTTTAGACAGAAGTAATGTTACAGTGGCTTAAATATAATCCCCAAATAGTTTTAAAACAAACTGACGTGGGAGGGTCACCTCTTCAGTGAAGTTAATATTGGTAGACAGAGTATTAAAACCAAATAGCTTCTTTTGATGTGCAGATTGGCAGATCAAGGAATCGTAATCACTGAACTAAATCTCTCCAAAAGCTCTGCAGCATATGTATGCTCATTAGAGCACAATATTGCTGCTTAGCAAGCCTCTGAGTAATATTTAGAACAGGAATAAATACAGTTAATGTGAACAGTTCCATGACTTGAATGCCTGGGCAATGCATTTCATGGGTTTTAAAGATGAATAAGATATGCCTTAAACCTTAATTTACCAAAATATAATTGACTCTTGACAACTCAAGCAACTACTACAGATCGTGATCAGAAACAGTTTGTGGTACAACTTCTTTGCCCTTAGTGGTTTCCAAGACATAGCTAATATTTCTCAAATTAAAAAAAAAGTAATGGAATCTCACTGTGAAGCCTTAGTCATGATAAAAATCAGAGGGAAAGTTATAATAAAGATGGTTTAGTTAGTGTAATATTTAGGATAAGCTCAAGCTCAATAACATTAATTAACATGGAATTTGCTAGTCAGTAAATCATGCCAAAAACCAAATCTTGAAATAAATCATTCCCCCCACCTTAGACTGCCAGGATTTTTAATATAGGATACTTCTATAATGCCATTTTTGTTGTTTTACATTGGTACTTCTGAGTTATCTTGTTGGTGACATGAGAAAAAACGTATTTCCTTTTAACTAATTTATTAATCTTTTTCCCAAACCTCTAAAGAGTATCTAATTTTACATGTATTATATATATGTATCAAGTATTATTCATATATATATATATGCATCAAGATAGTTAAAAATAGCAAAGAAAAAAAAATTGTAACCTCTGGAACAAGGGGAGTGGACAAACATAGGCAGCACTATTCTAAACCTTCTCTTCTGAACCACTTGGAAAACAAAGCCCCCATCTACTCAACTGAAAATGAGAAAAAAATGAACAACTTGGGAGCTACAGACAGAATCCCCACATACTCAGCAAAACTCATGTGCAGCTACAGAACCTGTGTAGCCTTTTGGCAACTGAGTGAGCTCTCAGAGCTACAAACTATGCATGATAATAAAAATCCATTATGGTTGGGGAGCTGCCTGGGCTCTTTGGAGCCTTTTGAGGTTGTTGGCCACCAGCTCTCTCCCCTCTCAACTCCCCCTCTCTTTAAAGAGATGAAAGAGAGCTCCGATTTTTTTGCAACTGATGTGTCTCGCTTGGAAGATCATTTCTCCAATCTTTACTGCAAGAGAAGGGCAAACAAGATGTGCTTCACACACTGAGAAGAGTGAGGAATGAGTCGAGAAGAATTAGAAATTAGTTGCTGCTCCATCCCCCATGGGGACATACAGGTAAGAGAAGCCTTTTGTCTCACCAGGACCTTAAAATGCCAGTTGCCATCTCCCCCAGCTGCTTACACGCTTGTGCACTGATTGTATCAGAGGCTCAGGATGAGAGGTTTGTCTTTGCAAATAACCTGAAAGGCTGGTACCTGATGTAAATTTGTATAAAGGAGGAAAAAGACCTACTATTAAAATCTTGAAATTTAATAATGGTCTCATGGCCCTAAACTATTTCATGTCTGCCATCCTCACTTGACCTCTAGCTTCCCTATCCTGCAGGTTCGCAGTGATGACTGTTCATCCACCCCAATTGATGGTGCAAGGACCATCAATTTACTGCACACATGAATAACTCTCTTCCCAAATTGGTTTCTTCTGAGAGAAGCAATGAGAGTAATTTTGCAGTTTTAAAGCATTATAAGGGCCCAAAGCTGTCAACAACCATTAAGATATGAAGCAGGGTTAAATTTCTTGACACACAGCTGGCACAGCTTCATCAGATTCTAGTGAGAAATTCAGTGATAATTGCTGCCCAAGATGACATTTCCTTGTTCACTTATGAAACTTAAGAAGTGTAAAGATCAAAAGCACTGAGAATTTTTAAATAAAAGTACCTGTAAATACATATTTCTATATACTAAAATACGCACATGTACAGCACAAGGTAACCTCTTCTTTTGGTGACACACCATCTTTTGCTTCCCATGGCTTTCTGAGGTAAAACAAATCACTTACTTCTTGCACTCCTAAACATTTTAAAATGTTCTTTGCTCCATGTTGCTGGAGAAAATTTCCTCTTGTATGATGTGACAAACCAGCTCTAGAATGATGTAATGTTTGACAGTACCGTGCTACCCGAGGACCTACAGCAAAGGACACAGGCTTTGCCCTATTCAGAGATGATGAAATGATGGTCTCAATTACTCAATTACTTTAAATGATTGTCTCTTTTTAAATCATTAAATTGGAGTAGGTGGATTAATGCCATTTCAGGAACAAGAGGAAAAGACACCTACAACAAAGGAACGTTACGGTAATTGGCACTTGCAAAAACAGAAGCAGTGCTTGAAACGGATTCTCTAACACCAGGAGTGACCTGATCACACTGGTGAATATAAAAAGCCTCAACTCTATGCTTTGACTGAGTGTAGCAACAAAAGAGCTCTGAGGGCTCTTGTGAAGAGAACACAGAGGGCTAAACAAGCCTCAACTCTTATCAGTGTTGGTGGACATTAAGGGCACTTTGCATCCCCAAGGCAATATGCAGTACCCTGGAGAACCAAAGCCTATGAAAATGCATTATCATAACATACAATATTGGCATAGCTGGCACTACTGCAGCTGTAGCCCCTTTAGTCTTTGCACACTCCTGTAAAAGATGATGTCTTAAGAGCTTGGAAATGACACATAGGTCCTTGACTGCTTAAAGAGAGGGGCTCCAGGACCTGTCCCAACCTGTCATCCCCAAGCTCTCCTTCCTCCATATCTGCTACAGCACTGTGTTGTATTACGGGAATGACTGTCATATCACACTTGATGAGCTACAACGTATTCCACAGATAACCAAGGGCTGTGGCTCAACGTTTGTTGTAATTTTTAAAATAGCTCACTGAATTTCATTAAATGTCTCAGCAGAGGCTATTTCTGAGTGTAGCTGTGAAAACAGATGTCTGGAGAGTGGCGTATTGCAAACCTTGAGTGAAATGACAGATCAATCTTTTTACAGAGATTCCTGGGGATATAAAAACATGACTCTGTGCCAGCCAGGCAATGGCAGCTGCCCAATCAGGACAGAAAGAGGATACAGCAAATCACTCATGCAATACCCAGCCAGAGTCACCCCTTTCCTTGCCTTACCCTGGCGAGCTGGTGTTGTTACTGTGCAAGGGCAGGAGAATATTGGAGAGCTCTGCCTGGAGCTGCCTGCCAGGGGTTCAGATCAGCTTCATAAAGGGGCACCTTTTCCTGCATGTGTAAAATCTGGCTCTAAGCATGGTGGGGGGCATTGCATTAACAGAACATGTGAAGACGAAGATCCTAAAGCTGTTTTTCAACCCCTCTACTGATGCTGAAACACAGTGATAACGTACTATTATCTAGGAGATGATGGTGTTCAATGCCATACAAGTACTTTTCAGATGGAAAGGAGAGAGAAGGTGAGAGGCAAAGACAAAAAAAAGGGATCAAGATAGGTAGAATAAGATCAAAGACTTAAGGAAGGGCTTTCTTAAGAGAAGTTATCATAACTAGCAATGCAGTCATGTAATTGCTCTTTGGCTTATGGAAGCCCATTCCCTCCCAAATGCTTACACAATGCCATGGTGCTGGAATAACTTTCCTCCAAAGATTACTCACATATCCAATAGCTATTTATAGCATATTCCTAATTAACATAACATTGCTTCAAGCAGATCAAGCTTTCTCCAATTCAAACACAGACTTTAGCCCTGTCAAGGGGTTCTGTACACCCTCAATGTGTGTAAACTGTCCCAACTGGAACAATAAGCAATTATACTGGGATTTAAAAACAGGAGAGTTTTTTTAACAATATAGTCTAACATATGCCCAGTCCTGCATTCTTTATTCATATACAGATTCCTCTGAACTCAAAATGCCATGTGAAGGCTCACTGCAAACTCTACACTTACACCAGGGACACGTGTAGTCTGGAGAACACACTCATGAATATACCACAAAATTGGCCCCAAGAGGATCTAGGCATCACAGCTGTTTAAGCAGCAAATGTAAATTCTGATCATGTTCAGCAGAGATTGAAAGAAAATAAAAATGGTAGCTAGGAAACAAAGCCACTTGAATAGGAGGAGGTACAATAAGTAGAACCACAGTGTCCTTCGCCCAGCTCCCAAACTTAGGCATGTTTTCTTGATTTGTTTACTGACAACACACATACGACAGAACAGTAATATACCTCAAGTGGCACTAACAGGAGAAAATCGGAATGCAGAATAGCTTAAAAATCCTTTACAAATGGAAAGAATACTCAATAGAAAATAACACATCTTCAGTTTCTTTTCTACAAGTGGTGTTTTGTTTTGTTTTGCTTTCCTTCTTGAAAACAGCAATAATATATTGTGGAAAAGCTGGTGAGGGAAGGACGGGAGATTTTGTATTTCAGGCACTGGACTGTGTCCCCTGAAACTTGGGTTCTACCCTGAGAAAGCTTCAACCTATAGATATGGTACCTGAACCTCACTTCTGCACAGGTCGTATTACCATTCTTGCCTACTTCAAAAACATTTAATGAAAAAGTGTGAGACTGTGAAGGATACATATATTACAGTGACAGATGCTGTAAAATCATCATATTTTATTAAGTTGAAGGAGTTGAGAGCCAAAATTTGAGTTATTGTAGGTTTCTCTCTTAGAAGGGCAGTCATATGTATCTTTGGTGAAAGCCTCCTTAAAAAAAAAAAAAGGTCTTATTTTCTTGGAAAAATAAAGTTACTCCAACATCAGATGATTGTTAAGGCTTCCTTTCCTAAAATTGTTGAACCCCCTTCTCAGCCAGCACTACTCTAAAAGCTCTCTGCTACTTCTACAGGCCACAGCATCAGTGTTTCCAGTCTGTTTTATTCTATAAGATACTTTTAAAACAATAATAAAGCAAAAATGAAGAGCTATGGAAACAGTTTAGTTTCTTCTGAGTACATATATTCTATGGTGATGCCCTGAGGTGGCTACCTGAAAACAGAGGCTAGACAAGATTAAGAGACTAAAAGTAGGTATTTATTTGAAGGGCCTTCAAAGGTACACCCTGGGCAGCCAAAAGCCTTGGAGGGGCTCCACCAAAGATGGCTGCTGGCTCACAGGCTCTTCACACTTTTATAAGTTTGGTCCATTTGCACATCAGGGTTAATTCTCCAATTATAATTTCAGTTAATGATGTAATTACCCCAAGCTTGCCCTCCTCTCAAAGGCTTTAGTTTACATATTTTGGGGCCTGGGACAACAAGGCGTCCTTGAAGTGCAAACCTTCTCTCTCTAACCAGCATGACAGAACAGCAGCCAACAGGCCATATGAAATTTCAGTTACACACTAGGCAGTACAGGATTTGAAAAATATAAAAGTTAAAACCTAAAGCATCATTTGGAGTTTTGACTTCTTTTTTCTGATGGTTCATGATGGGCTTTTTAGAAATAACCCAAATTTCTACAGTAACTGAGTTCTATGGCCTGAAAATTTCACCTTACCCTCTAAGCTGTGATTGCATGGAGGAATCACAAAAAAGTCTGTAACAGACAGGCTCTGATTTGTGTTTGATAGGACAAATTAATTCTATTCTACAAGAATAAGGAAACCATTACACAAGACTTGAGCAGGCTGCTGCCTTACAAATGATCACACATTTTCCTCTCCATCAGCATCCTAATTCCCTGAAGACAAGTTCGTTTTATCACTAACACACTGGGAGTCCACAACTGAAATCTGCCTCTGAGATGTGTGCTTTATTTTCAGCTGCTTTTACTGTTATTTTTTTCATGCCAATTAATTGTTAGCTGAATCAAGTTCTGGATGAACTGACATCTCTGAAATCACCTGCACTGATGTGCTGTCAGCACCGGGCCCATGGGCTGTGCTAACATCCTGCATGGATCCATCAACATTTATCCTCTAGTGATGGGGTTGGCGAAACAAACAAATTCCCTTGTAGAAATGAATGGCTTGTTATGGACCAAATAAAATAGCCTGGAATACATTTAAAACAGAAAATTGATTTGTATGAGCTGCTTGAGAAGCTTTATTGTTCTCCAGTCATTCCTGGACTGAATGGGTGGATAAATATGTAAACTGGAACTATACAAGGTAATATAACCCAATGCACGCATTTTTAAAATGTATATTCACTTGCATGAACTTCAACAGCATTTGAATACACCTCTGGAACAAGCAAAAATACTCCTTTTTACTTTTCATCACCACAGAACATCACAAAACTGTGACGCGTGGCACAAGCCCTCGGGGATGCTGCTGCACCATATCGATCTCGTGGGGCTCTCCTTTCTTCCACATGGTTTCCCAGCTCCTGCAACACCTGCTCTGCTCCCTCGGGGCTCTGCTCGATGGGCCAACCTCGTTTAATTTTCCATGTCTGGAGACAGAGAGATATGTTGCTCCCTCTGTGCACTGCGACTCTTCTCTAAATCAAATCTCCTCGTTTCACTAGATGCTAAGATAACTTAAAATACCATAAGAGGATAAACAGGAGGAAGCAGAATGCCAGTCCTGAGGAAGGAATTATCCATAATTCATATGTTTCAGGAAGCTGAATACCAGAAGGTCTGTAACATTTTCTGTTTGGAGCTTCCTTGCTTTGTAGATCTTTTTGACTAAGTGGCTGCATTCAGAGATAAGTATCTGAGCTGCTCATCTTTATGAATTTTGCAGCTGAAACAAATGCCACAAATCACAGTTACCTGACAGAGCACTGTGGGGAGAAAAGGGTTCAATTCATTCTCTGTGACTTTTGGAAGAAGCATTTATCATATAAACATTATTTTCTGAAATACTGAATTTGAAGTTAAGATAAGTAAAGCTGACATTTTTTAATGTTTGTTCTCCTAGGTGTACCAAAACTTGCTAAGAACCTTTTCTCTTAAAGCAAGAAAAAATCCCACCCACAGGTGATTTCTTTCCTCAGGAATACTTTCAAATTCATTAATTTTAATAGTCATTCTGGACTTTCAGACCCTGAGGTGTCAGGAGAAGGAAAACTTTGATTCCACGTTAGTCTGACAGCATTAAACCTAACCACCCAAACATTCCCCTTGAATTTATTTAACCTTTTCTTTTATCTGCGTGCTTTCATTATAGAGGGCACTTCCACAGCAAGTTCAGATTTCATTTATCATTCCCTTTTAATTTTTGTTGTTCCAAGGCCTGTTGCATGCTCCTCTTCCCCTCATGTGCCAAAGTTAAACTCCCCAGTGAATGTGGGGGATGTCTTTCTCCCCATAGCTACTCTAATGATTTACTTCTTTCTGTAGCACAGTTGACATTTCCTCTAGAAGAGAAAAACACACACACAAAAGACAAAAATGTTTTCCCAGGTTGTTTTTCTTGTTGTATATTTCACAAAAATATCTTAGTAACCAGGAACAAACTGTGAGATCTTACCCTGCAATCACTGCCTACTCTACAATAAAACAGGTAATGGATAGAAATTCTCCTTCTTGGTAGATATTAAATGAACTTGGTGTTTTTCCAACCTAAAAATAAAAACTAATTCAGCAAATAATTTAATCTACTATAAAGGAAATAACAAGGGAACAATCTTCTACATCAGTTCAAGGATGTGTCCCCTGATTTCCCTCGAAGGTTGCAGGAGATCTCAGTGCTTTAGGGGTTTGTGGACACAGACTCTACTGCTACCCATCAAAGCTCTCCATAAAGCAAGAGAAAAAATCTGAAGGACTCTGACAAATATCATTTACTCACCAAACATTAAGGGGAAGATTTGTGACTCAAGTTGGAAACATTTTTTTTTAGAGCATAGTAAGATGCACATGACTATGTCATGGTATTGCCTTCATGAATCTTACTGAAAATAACTTGTTCACTTTTAACTAATTCGGTGCACCAAGAGGCTTTTAATCAAAGCTGCAGCTGTAATGAGTTCTGTAACCATAATATAGTTCTTTTTCAAAAGCCCCAAATGAATGCACTAATCCTCTGAGGAGCTATCACTAACTGAATTCTTTCTGAATAAATTAAAACATACAACATAACGAGAGATTTTGTTATTCCCCAGATGATAATGTGCTTCAAGGTTTCAGTTTTTAGTTTCTTGGTTCTTTTGGTTTATTATTTAACTATTTATTTTACCTACATATTATTTATGTAGGTAAAATAGTTATGTATTCTCATATATACCTAATAATAATTATTATTGTTATTATTTAACAATGCTGGTACATAATGGAAAAATGTACTAAATTTTCAAACAAGCAAATGGAATACTCAGTTTAAAGATGATGAAACATTTGGACTTTGCTAATTTTTTCCTCTCTTTAAGGTGGCAAAACCTAACAACTTCAAAACATGACTGTCAATTTGTTTCTGTCACTTTTTCACTGAAAAGTCTATTCCCTCCTTGACAAATTTTGCTGCCAAATGAGGTTCTTGTGGAAGTGGCTTCTTTGGCAAGTCTCAGAATCTTTGGAGTGTCACTGGGGTATCTATTGGGCTTGTATCTATTACAACTGCTGACATGGGATTGCTTTTTTCCCCTCCTCTGGGGTTTACTTTCATTGAAGTCAAGACTTAAATCATCATGTAACTCTTTTGTCAGCTTGTCACTTCGGTGTACAAAGGGCATTTCTGCTTGACAAGTGTGTTATAAGTGTTCAGAATTTAATGAACAAGACAACAAAATAGGAACCAATAGAATACTAATAATTTCATGGAACTAATAATGCTAATGAATATTTGCAGCTAAAACTTGAAATATCACTACTGTTCTCATAAACACGCCCAAAAGAAAAGAAGCTTGCTGTGAAGTCAGACATACTTATCTGCAGTATATAACATTAATGAGGTTCCCTGCTGTTTCTGAATTAACTTCAAGTACTCTCGGTGTAATATTTGCTTACAAAAATATAATGTTGTAGTATTTCAATTTCCTTTTATGTGGATTTTAACATTTCTCTTGTAAATAATTTAGTTTTATTGAAGAAAGTCCCTGACAGCTGTATCATGATCTTATCCAAAACCTGCTGCCAAATTCAGATTTTATCATTTATTTAAATTATCATTTGAAATTAATTGGTGTTAAAATTTGATGCTGATAGCTGTGTAACAGTATGTAATGTTGGTGGTGGCAGTATAAAGCCCCAGCTAAATGAGATGGCAGAAAGAAGGACCAGGAGCTTTCATTCACTGATATACGTCAGAATCTGTGAGACAGAAGCAGAAGGACTTTCCATGAAACAGCAACAGTGCTTACACTGAGGGAGCAGTTTATGTTTTTGAAGTGCAGTAGAACACATTGAAACCCTCCTAACTCAGCTATATGGAAGATATAATTAATCTCATTTTAGAGATGAAGGAAATGTACCACAAATAACAGCTTTGGTAGGTACCAGACAGCTCTTTCAACATGAGACAAATAATTCTCCAGGTGAACATTTTCAAAGGCTGGCACCATTAGGCTTCTTAGAGCTTAGGCTGGATTGCAGCACTTTGCCTGGTGTCTGGAGATTTCAGAGCTGGCTGCCTTTGTTGTGAAGGCAAAGATTTTGGGTGAGAGAGGAGCAGGAAGGACGCGAAGGAAAGGTAAAGTGATGGGGAACGTCCCCACTCCTGTCGCTCTCCACACGCCACAGTGCACAGCAGGACTGAACGTGGTCAGGCCCCCAGATGATGACAAACTACACGAATCACCCAGAAGGCATAAACTATGGCAGAAATGTCTGCAGTCCTTATATCCAGGACTCCTCTGATTTAAAAAAAAAAGCACAGGTACCTATGAAAATACCACCCAGGCCAACATTCATGGCTTTTTCTTAATGTGAGTTCCTGTTTGGATACAGCTCTGTGGAAAAAGGGGTTGTAGAAACCTCACACATTAAAATGATTATGTTGGAACATGTTGGAAACAAGAAAGGAAAAAAGAAAATAAAATAAATCACAAACTATTATCACAGACTGACTGTCAACAGCCACCTCCTACTTAAGTGTCCAGGAGCAGAACCAGGGACTGCATCTATAAATGCGTGGATGAATGTATATTCATGAACTGTAAACCATTCAGACTTGCTGGACAAGCGATTTGAAAAAAGTCATCTACTGATCTGAGGATGTTGATTTAGTAATCTCATACATATTCAGTACCTAGGTGTTTCTTAATCAACTAATCAAAGCACGTGACTAATTGAATGTCGATTGCTTTCTGCAGTGGGGTGAAAGTCAGTTCTCCCTGACCTGGTCTGTGTTACTCCAAGAACTGATGATAACTGGTTTTTATTTGTTGAAAGAACTGATTAGAGCTACTTTATAGCTGACTTATTCTTAACAACTGCATTATCTCTAATGAAAATTCTTTCCATTCTACTTAGTACCTATGTTTGAAGAAAAGTTGAGTAATCCTATCAGATTTCTTTCTAGTTTTCTTATCAGAGTTTGATAAACTTCACACACATCCACATAGATTTGAAAGTTACCTGACAGATTTCTATTTGGGCTCTAGCTAGAATGTTTTGCTGAAAACCTTGATGGATCACCAGGTAAATTAAAGCTTTAGGACCTGATAATGAAACCTTTTCTCAGGAAAAATTGCTACTGATGTTGAGCTGAACTTTCTGTTCCAGGAGTATGTGAAACCAAGAGAAAAAACAGGCCCTATTCTGTGTCATACTCTGGCAAGGGGGGTTTCCTTAACTCCAGAATTATTTGTGGCTTTTCCAAGCATTGCTTTGAATTTTATTGTTTTCATGTTAAAGCAGAAATACTTTCTTAAACTCTGTTTAAAAAGTAAATGATGGAAGTAGTTTGTTTTCTTTTTTTCATTTTAACGCATATGATATCTGAAAACATTTGAATTAACATAAATGTTTTTGATAAAGCTTTTACACTAACCATGAGATTTAATGGGAAATGCCAATTGCAACATACACATAGGAAAAAGAACCCATTTCACGTGGTTCTGAGGAACCACCTTTATTATTACATTCCTTCTAAATTATTTAATCAAAGTCACAGGTTGGGGCAAGAACACTAGGGAGGAATTTCCAAAGATGCCTAAAGATGTGGTATAATGATGGGTTTTAAAATTCAAAAGAAGTTATTTAACTATTCTGCAGATAATGCTGGAAGTGAGGGGAAAAACGGGAGGCTTTTCAGTACCTGTTGCTATTGAATTCTGTTCTCCAGGAGTATCACTGTGAGAGTCTAGAAAGGAACTAAAGGCTCTTGTCACTTGGCAGCAAATGAGATTCCTCCTGGAACTTGCTTTTATTGTCTTGGCTAAACTTAAGAACCATAAAGATGATAAACTGGTCTCACAGCCCTGGAAACTGAGGTTATTTGTGGCTCCAGACAAGTGAACTTACAAATTTAAAGCAAAGAGCCTGAATATTTCTTGACATTATATCATTCAACCGCCCTAACTTAAAGGGCAATAAGGTTTCTATGTCCATTTAAACACAAGTCCAGAGACTTCCAAAACTCATAAGCAAAGAACAAAATTTTTCTAACAGGAGTATTTATTCACTTCAAACAGCAAGTTTATATGCTTTGGCATATAACTTATTTTTCAAAGGGGGCACATGTGAAGAGAGGAGCATTAATCATTGCAGAAGAAGGTTAAGACTTGCTAAAGTCAAGCATCGAAATCTTCTGTCATGTAAATAAAATCTTGGGAAAAGACTGTTCCCCTATAGGGAATGCAGACAGTCATTTTAACATAAATGCAACCTTTCAAAGTTTCAGAATTGAAACATACCAAATATAGATATATTTTATAAAAGCAATGCATTTCCCTAAAACATCTTTCTACACAGAGCTAATGTATAATGCGATCACTTTGGTACAGCAATAAATACACTAATTGGAGAAATTTTGAGTTCACAAGAAATCAGCCTGAAGGAAAAAGGAAAAATATTAATTCCTTCAACAAGACGCATACAATCTGGAGGGAATTTTCTGCTGAGCAAGACCTTTCCACTTTGAGGATCTAGTCACACACTCCTATCTAAACCTGCAGAGCTGGCAGCAGAATTTCCTGCTACCTTGGGATTGTAGTTTTACTATTGTATAAAATTTCAAGGACAGGTTTTTTATTTTTCCTTTACTTTTACTGTAAGAGCCAGGACTCCTTCTCATTCTCAGTCATTCCAGTGTAAATTGGAAGCAAAGCCTTGAAACTCTGTAGCATTACTGTGGATTTACAGTTTTATAACTGAGAGCAGAAAAGTGTCCCTAAATATTCAAGGTTATTGTGGAACGGTTTTATAGAAGAGAAAGATATTACTTTAAGGATAAAATAGGGAAATTAATCAAAAGGGATTAAAGTCAGAAAAATCTGCCACTTCCAATCACTTAACAGCACAAGAATGAAATCAACTTGTCTTACCATGGCTATATTACACTAATCCTTATTTCTTTTTTCCCCAGGAGGAAGAGGTGTAAAGTAATTGCAGAACCAGCTAGATCCCAAGAGTGTATTGCCATATAAGAAAAATAATCCACTGAGAATTTTACCAAAGCTTTTAGAACAAACATTACTGCCAGACAAAAATTGTTCTTCTGTAACACACCGGTCTGCTTGCTGTACGAATATTCTGGTGAGCACACGATTGTTCCTCAATCTTTCTGCAAAGATGGTCAGCAGTAACATCAACAAGTTACTGTGTGAAGAGGGGAAGCAGCAGACAGCAGTGTAAGGAACATCGTGGGACCTCACAGACCACGAAGACCAGAGGAGGAGCACAGCCTGAGCTGAATGCACTGGGCTGACTTGCTCCGATCATATGGAGTGGGAGAAGGCAGTGAAAACACATGAAGATTCCCAAATTCTCCTCTCTTCTGTTCCCAGCAAACCTACAATGCCACAATAGAGCCAAAGGCCAAACACTGAGGTTAAAGCAAACTTCCCAAATTTTTCAAACATTTTTATCCTGCTGGCAAAACCCAAGAAGGCAGGCTGTCAGAAACCAGTCATGCATCTCCCAGTGATTTATGTAACATTCTCACTAGCAACACTTGAACTATTGACCTCAGTATTTACGGGTCTTAGGACTGGAAGGAAGAAAAAAAAAAGGCTAAAAGAACTTATTTTTAAAAAGAGCAAGAATACAAATGTTCAGTATTTCAAAATCTCTTTTTATGTGTTGCCAGGTCAATGCACTTCATCACGGCCCCCAAAAGTGTTCTACTGTGCTATTAACCTTAGGAAAGCGTGAGAAAAAAGTCATTATTATCAAAGTACATTAAGAAAAGAAAACATGCTTCAGCAATACAGAGTATTTCTTTTAAATCTAGATCTGTTCCATGCTTCATTTTTTTCAAGCCAATGCTACCAAAGACCTCAAAGGTTTTGGGGGGGAACCAGACTAAGCAGCACAAACTGAGATGATTATTTTGAAATGTAAGGAAATATCTTCTCTTTTGTATTTCCTCAAATTGCTAGAGGAATACTCAATTTTCTTTACAGAAGTAGCAAATGAAGACTGTTATTACAGGCAGGGGATATTTTCATAACAATTTGTTCAGGTAAGTATCAAGAGACTCTTTATTCCTCCCTAGTGAAGATGCTATGTTTGAGTGAACCTGACTAAACATATATTATTTTATATAAAATGCCTTTACAGAAACTAATGCTGAAGTCAGTTAAAGGAGATGCAAAAATAAATATTTTGAGAGATCAGCATAATCATGGAAGAGAGAAAATATAGATAACTTCCCTTAATCCATGTATTTGACAGTTTGTCGGTGCTACTAGAGAACAGCAAAGCTGTAATACCAACAATTTTCATTTGTCTTTGATTTTCAGATGAACAAGAAAGCTCATTTGGGGAGGCAGGCAAATTTAACTCCTTTAGCAGCAGGTTTACTATCTCTGGATCCCTTTTCCTAGCTCCTTTAAAGTAACCCATAAATTCCTGCGGGGTTATGGGGACTACATAACTAAAACCCACTATTATAGAAATAAATCCTGCAAGCAGATCAGGACAGAAGAAGACTAAAAATGCAAAAATAATAATTGCAGAATGCAAACCAAAATGTTATACCCTTGATTCAGTGCTTTCATATTACGATTTCTGGTTTCTCACTACTGAAACATTCGACTTTTTTACCAGTTTATCCCTGTAACCCAACTGCAAAATTTCCATGGGATGTTGTTTTGATACATATTTTTCATTTTAGAACTTTAATCTGTGATATCCTCAGACTAAAGCTATTATTATCTATAGCGACACAGTTCTCATGTTTCATTTTGCATCCATCATGACGTATTTAGGAAAAACTAGTTTGTATGGATACAGAGTAGGGCAAGGAGAAAGGCTTCCTTTTCCTTTTTTCCTGGAGTGGGAAAGATACAGACTGGTTAACCACAAACATTTCACACATGATTTTTACTAGTAGACCCTCTAACTTCGATAAGGAAGTCCAAGGAACTGTCAGAGCTGCTAAGATTCTTTGAAGCTTGGTATTTTGATGGTGTTCACATACAGAAAGACAGGAAATTTTGTCCTCTTTCTATTCTACACCCAACAAACCCTTTCCTGCAGTTAACGTTTTCCATATTCCTGTGTATTACTTGCTGCTTTAAGGATATCAGCATATTCTATAATACATTACGGGGAGTTACCACAAAACAACTTCTGTCATTTTATCTAAAAAAGCAATATTAAGCATGAATATCATAGCCAGATTGTTTATTCAGCACTTTATTATACTGTTACTGCCATAACCCAGGTGAAAAATGTACTCATTATGCTGAAGGTCCCCATATGATTATGTTCATCACTCGTATTTCAGACTGAAGCACTTTTCCACTAGGTTTTCTCTGGAGACCTACTTTCAAGTCTTCACATGAGACAAAGCCTTGTGTATAACCTACAGGCAATTTAATGCAATAATCTAGGAAAATCTCCCTTCAGATGATAAGAAAATGTGTTATAGTTGGCACTTTGGTGGCAATGTTTGGAGAGTCTGGTATCTTTGCTGTGAATTCCTTTTGTGTCCTGCTAATTAAATCTCACTCAAGTGCCCGTTTCAGTAGATAATTTTAGTTTCTGCTTGTAGTTCCTGAATGTATTAGTGGTTTTATGAGAAATGTGCCCACTGGTTGGGAGGTTATATGAAAAGAATCTTGGCCCTAAGCGCTGTCACTGGATGGCAGCTGGGGGCACCTCTGAAGCTCTGATGTGTGCAGTAGCTGCATGCCAAGAGCGTGCAATTCTCCTCCTCATAGCTTGATCTAATCAGTTCTTAACAATTAAATTCTCATTTGGCCTCCTCATCTGCATGGCCACTCTATGCTGAAACTCTTAGAATTTGGAAACCATTTTCTTTCTACATCTTTCTGTAACATTATACCATCAGTTCTACACAGTCCCTTGCACTCTATTATTATTACTATTTTTTTGTTTTCAGTATTGATTGTTTGTCCACCTGCCAGACTAATCTCAAGTGACATTCTCCAGCATCTGTATCTGTTGGCTGATGTCCAGTGTGTGAAAACTAAATTGCTAACTCATACTGTCCCTTCAATTTTCCCATCTACAAGTTTGCTTTGTTTTACTGCCATTACAGCAAGAGTCCCCAAGCAGGTTATTTTTCATTAACATGTTATTTTCTGCCACTACCCATAGGTATTCTATTGTATTTTCTGCACTAATTGTATGTTTCTATTTTTGCATTAATTTTATTTCAGTTCTTCTGTTTTCATTAATTCCCTGACTTAATGAATTATCTCTGGTCCTTTTATCCTGCATTCAGTGTGAGCCTGACGACTATAATTTTTTAAATGTTTAGAGATCTTGATAGACTTGGGATAGATTCTCTGAATGCTCCTTTGATCTCTTTCTTTGTTTGTATTACTGATCTATCAGGAATTAACTCATCTTTTGAGATTTGATAATTGCATGATTCAATCACTTGGTACAGCTCAGCTAAAGAGTACTTTAGTGTTTATTCAGGTCCTTGACTGCACGGGCTGAGTATCTTGTGACATTTCTGTGGTTGGCAAATATTCCTGGAGTGCTCCTGGTGCTCTGTTGCTCTGGATGCCTTTGTTTGCTGCTGGCCAGTTGCTGGTGGTCTGTGGAACAGCACTTCTGCTCCTGGTTTGTTTGCCTTTTCATACAGCACCCACTGTGATCCAAAGAATATTCAAGAGTAAATAAACAGTGATTCATGTCCATCTGTCCCCAGGCTGGGGTTCGGTACTTTTCCATTAGAGCTGTTTGATCTGTCTGGTTTGTTTGTTTGTGTGTACCTGTAGGAGCAGCCTCACGTTAACATTATGTTCTCTCAGCACAAGAAGAAGGATCAAAACCACGCAACAGTGAGGCTTTGTCTTTTCTCCCCGTAGAGAATTTTTCTTCTCAACGCTGGCAGGCATGTTATCATACTGCCTACTGATTACTACCTCACATAATGCTCCCCTTTGAAAGCAGAAAATTGCTACTACAGGAAACCCTTTTCCAACTTCCAGTGAGTTTCCCATGGCACACAGAACCCAGATATTATGCCATGTTGTTAACCACCATCTGCAGGTTCTTTATCTGTTAATTAACTATTTACTCCTTGCAGCTCTTCTGTAATGCTTTGAATGAATGTTTCTCCAAACATGAGGTTTGCACATACTGACAGAACCTACACCACAGCCAAAAAAGTCCCTACACTTCATCTGTCACTGTCACAAAAGCAGCCAATTACAAATAATCTGGCAAGGCATCTTTAATCTAACCTATTTTTATTTTGCTTGCCATTAATTTGTTAGATCAAAAACATTCAGCTATAGAAATGAGTTAGTTCACTTCCCAAGTAAAATCAGGAAAGATAAGTAGCTCACAAAATCATTTAAAAATCAGTGGAAGCTGATAAAGCAAATTTATACCTTCTTTGCTAAAACTGGTGCAGTCTTAACACAACTGTCAGGTTTCCCTGGGTCTGCTGATTGCTTATCTCTCAGTACATCACAAAGGAAATTCTTGATACTGGGACATAAAGGCTGCCAGGCAGGGCTGATTGCATTAACTGGAGATCAATGCTAGAAGCACAGAAATTACTACAAAGGCTTATGGAACCTTCCAAAGAGAATCAGAGCTACCCATTCCCAGTTCAAAATTCAGAAATATTCTAGATGGGAAAGTATCCCAGTGGTTACACAGGTGTGCAATTAGTTCAAAAGCCACATTTTAAAATGCTTCCTTTCCAGTGGTAGGCTCCGGATGCTAAAGATAGCATTACTTGGATAGAGTAGTTACATGATGCTGATCACTTGATCTCTCAATGAATTTTGCCTTCACCCAAAGAACAACAATAACAAAAATTTGTTATCAAAACTGGGTATGAACCAATAAGGAGCCTTCCCTAAAAACATGCAAAATTATTTGCACTTAAGGAGAGACAGAGTGAGGTGGATATAAAAACTTTTGGTACCAAAGCCCAATTTCCTGCGTCCATTTTGCACAGACAGAGAAAACAGCCATTTCCCAGGCAGTGGAAATAAGGCCTCATTGTTTGCTGGTTTATCCCCAAAGCAATCCGAGCTATCAAGAAAATCTCCACCACCCTAAGTCAAGCTTGATTTAGCTGTGCAAAGAACAGCTCCTATAGAATATTTCATCTCTTTGTATAGATATTCCTGTTGATTTCAGTGAGAGTGATGATCATTCAAGACTACAGATCACAGCATCCATCAAAATCAAGCACTTGAGTAACAATTTCCCCTCATGAAGAGTTTTATGCTCTCAGGGCTCTTCTGATGAGGCATAAAGTGTGAGAGCTCCATCCTTTTTAGCTTGGCTAATATGATTGCATATGGGTATGCTGAATCCTTTTACTACGTATCAAAGACAGTGACTACTTTGTATGAGACTTGAAAGAATAGTTTGAGGATTTGTCAGTAATAGCTTTTAAAGAAATGTTTACAGGGAAAACAGAAGAAATTTTAGGGTTTTAGAACTATTAAGTATATGAACCTAAAAATTTGAAGGACAGGCACCTCTGCACTACCTGAGAACATCTGCTGTGCTGAAGTACCAACTTTCATCAAAACTTTGTTTAAGAAACCACAGGAGAAAAGTTTTGTTGCTTTCCATATAACCCAAAATTAATATAACATAGCCTTAATTTAGCTGAATTTCTGGGAAAAACATTCTGACCTCTCCTGAAAACAAGTAGGGTCATAGTTGCACCTAAACTTGACTAATGAGCAAGATGAAGGAAAAAGTGAACAGCATTTACAAAAGCTGATCTTTCCTCTGCACAAAGGGCTGACTCTGGGATTCCCTGAGCACTGCTGGGTAAAGTTCTGCTCCTCAGGAAGGAGAACACCCAGGAACTGCAGCTGTAACTCTGATCCTGAGGAGCTTGAGCATGGGTGTGACTGCTGGGACAGATCCAGCACTTGGGCACCCTCAGGTCCTGCTCCGATTCAAGGGAGTTAAAATGCACAAGCGTGCTGAGGGACATCCAAACGCAGCCCTGCCTCAGGTAGTGGCAATTTCTGGAGCAGTCTTAGACCTTGCTGGGAAGGCTGTTTACACTGTAGACTACTGGCTGACAGCGATGGTCAAATCAGTTACACAAAATCATTTCTCTCCTACTCATCCAAGTGCCCCCAAGCCATTTTAAATTAACTAACTGCAAATGAAGAAAATGGAATAAATCAATTTTCAGGTTTGCAAAATATTGCATCTTTTCCTGTAATGACATTTTTTGCCTCTGCCCATTCATGATTTTACAGCTCATTAACAACTACTTTAATGCTGCTCAAGCTTCCACAACTTTCTCCTAGTGCCAAAAAACAACCACTAGAAAAAATTTTTGTTCCATGAAACGTGGATCCAACACGACTGACAGCAGCCACAAAGCAGATGCCAGAATACACATATAGTTTTTTCCCCCAAAGCTATTATCATGGCTTCACAATTTTACTGCCTCCCTGCTGAAATATTTGCAATATTTGCACATTTTCATCCTTAATGCACCTGAACAAACAGTTCCAGCAGCACAGATGAATAAAATGTTGAACAGATCCAAATGGCTTTCTTCTTATTCCTATTCTGACAACCAGCTTATGCAGCCATCTCAGGTCATTCCTTATCTATGTACAAACAACTTGAAGTTGTTTCTAATTTTTTTTTTCCCCTCAACATTGATTATATTTATGCTTCCTTTATTTTTCATTAATTCAATCAAATCTGAGGAGCAGCTTGATTAACGTTGTCTCTTAAGCAATGGATTTATGGTTTGGAGGTGATCTTCTGCCATGCCAAAGGTATTCTGTGCATTACAGCTTCAACTCAGCAAAAGGCTGCTGCCAGAGCTCACATATAAATAAAACTTCTAAAAATTAAGAGGCCCATTGTATCACTCATTTCACTGGCTGGTCTCCAGGTCAACAGCCATTATTTATGAGTAATAAAAAATTCTTTTCACTATATTGTACAGTTTTAATGAAGAGAGTTCTTAATGCCTATGGAATAAGCAAGAAACCCAGAACTCTTTTCGGTGCAAAGGTTTGGACTTCTGGAGAATTATAAAATAATGATGTGCCTGTCTTGCTGCAAATTTCAGTAGAACATCAGCAGCTCTTTTCCATGTGACACTCAAGAAAAAAATCCAGATTAAATTAGTGGCAACAGAGCATTTTCCTCCTATGTGAATGTAATCCACTTATTATTTCCACAGTAAATTGGGAACTGTTTTCTTTCCAGTCCTCAACACTGTTCTTATCAGATCTTCAAATGACAAATTAGTGTTTACTCATTTTTCAAATCAGGGCAATAATTTTGACATCTATCTAAAATGCAAAATGCATTTGCTCAAAACGCTGAAGAGGAACAAGAATGATGAACATTTTACACTGATTCCAATGAAGCATTTACAGCACGTTCAGCACAAGGCAAAAAGGGAAAACAAAAAGTGTATTTTACAGGCTTAGTCAATGCACCCAAACCAAACAGATCACCACACCTCCAGTGGGGTTTTTTCTGAATGCTAATCCAAGAAATGTTCCTCCCATTTTTTCCTGAGTTGTACTGTATATACACAGTAAAATATACAGGATAGTATTTGAATTTGATAATTGGGCCCCAAGTTAGAATAAAAAGCAAATACTCTTTCCCCGAGTGCCTTTTATTTATTTATTTTATTTTACCTGAAATTCTAAGAGCAATGAAAAAATGCAAGCTTTGAATTTTCCCACATTCTGGCTGCCCTTGTTATACAACAGGAAAAAAATATGATTCTAAAGAATTAAAAGCTTATCTTCCTCCAGCCCATTTCTGAGGCTTTGGTCACTAGAGGACACCAGGAAATACCCTTGGAGATGCTAATTTTCCTTGCCCAGACCTCTTTAAACTGATGTATTTACATATTTATCACTTGGTGAGCTGTAGCTTAATAATATATTTAACACATGCAACTGAACTAGCCTGCCTGACCTCAGCTGTATCACTGGGAAAAAGACCTACTTCCCAAGGTTCTATTATAAAAAAAAAGAAGAAAAAGAAAACAAAATCAGCATTTGTAAGACCCAGAAATGTAAACATCAAGCCATAGTTCCTTTCACAAGGCAGCCGACTTGGGCTATGCATGAGTTATATGGCATTTGAGATGACAGTTATATTTGGGGTGATTAAAAGATATTTGCATCCATAAATAATTTTTTCTGCAATTCAAATCTGTATCTTATCCCAGGAGTGATTTATTTCAAGAAAAATTCACAGTATTCCCAGATTTTAGAAAAAGTGCCTTCATTGAAAGTCAGAGAATAGCCTTTACCAAAGACAGGAAGGGCTCAACTTACATGGATGAATGTGGGGAATTTGCATGGAAAATTAGAGCTGCATGACTCAGAACTACTACTTTAATGTGATAGCTATAATAAATAAGCCAAATACCTTACGCAAGTATTTGACTCATTTATTTGTCATCACTCACTACATCACCCCCAAATGCTACAATGCATAGGAAGCCCCTCAGTTTGAGCTGGAAAAAGTGCTAAACAGCTGTTCCTACGAAATCCTGCACAAAATACTCCTGTCTCAGTACTGTACCTATTTAATCCATGTTGCCATACAATTACTACTTCTAATGAAATCTTCCTCTCTAATGTTTTTTTTTTTCCATTCCTTGCTGTTTGTTGAATCCAATTTTGGCCTCATCCTCAAGAATATTTGGGCCAGAGTTTTCTACTTTTACTGACCACAATCAGTAGTGGCTTGTGTGAGTACCCACCACAGGGCTTTTGAGTGGAAAACCAACCAGACAGAAGTTGTAGATTCACTTGAAAGTTAAGAAAAAAATTAATCAAGGCACGCTGGATAAAGTCCATGTGATCCGAAAGAATGCAGAGCCAGGGTTCGGAAAGAAGAAGGTTACACTTATCAGGAATTAGAAAAACTTGAGCTGCTGCAGATCCAAAGTCTGAGTTATGTGCTGAGTTTTGGCAACCTGACTTAGGATGAACTAAGTGAAGACAAAAGTGAGCTGATCAGTAAAGTAGCTTTTGCCTTCATCATGCCCAGAACAAAACAATGCTGGACTAAGAAAGCGATAGTGAGTGTTTGGAAGGAAAACATCAAGACACACAAACACGAGTGATGAGGGTAGAAGCACTTAGTAGGCTTAAAAATATCGGTGCACTGAAACCAAGCAAAGCAAAACCAGGCATTAGGGGCTCTAATAGAAATGCAAAGCTTGATTCTGCATCATAAATAAAATTGAAAAACAAGAAAGATGTCTCTTTGACAATCCATGGAATTCCCCTGTGAGAGAGCTGAGATTCTAGATAATGGTTACTTGTGCATACCATCAAGCTGACACATCTCACAAAAGCAATTAGCAATCTCTTTGCTACACTCTCTGATGGTGAGAGTGAGGTGGTCACACCATTGCTTTATCCAGGGTCCTGAACCCACTAATGAAGAATTCTACAAAGTGCCACATGAAGCTGATGGGCTGAACTGGAGTAACAGATAACTGAATGTTATTAGTGCCATGTGCATCTGGCCTTCGGTACGTCAAAGGAAGAGCTGCTAGTGAAATATATTTTTATATGATTTACTACTCAGGAGTTTGATGTGCCACATTTCTAATGACCTGACTGCAAAGAATTAAAGCACTTTTGTCTATTTTTGTCTTTTTATAGCTCAGCTTTGTATAAGGAAATCTGTTGCAAGGAACTATGGTGTACTAAAAGGATATGGAAAATCTGTGGAGTTTAAATATTGTTAGGACACCTCCCAAGCAAAGGAAGTTTTTTCTGCATAGGATGCAGTTTCCACAAATCAGGGCTAGGTGGTGGGTAACAATATATAAGAGTTAACACTGTTCCTTCATTCTGTAGTTAAAGATGCTTTCTCAGTGAAATAAAGAGACTTGTAGAGATAGAGGACAGTTATTTTGTTGTAATATATCAGGGACTGAATAAGCTTTTTAAGTAAATTAAGAATGTTAATCTCACTAAAACGTGTGTCACAAAATCATTGATCTACTCAAGCAACTAAAAGCCTCATTCTGATGTCAAGGCTGTGGATTTCAGCTAAGGAGCTATAGGCCTGCAGAACATGAGAGAACTTGGAATGAGGTAAAAATTCAGTGGTTACCAGAGTTTCTCAACATCTGCCAATCTCAGCAATTTAGCTACAAATATGCAATTTGTACAAACATTTTGACCCTTGAAAAATAGCATACCTTGAAAAATAACATCTTAGAAGCAACAGAAAAATCCTTAATTCAGGCTTACTTCCTGACACTTGTAATTAACTACTGAAAAGTCACCAAGCTTGAGTAAGGTACTCTGAGTAATGAAACTGAGCAGGTCATTTCTGGCTCATTCACCTTTTTAAGGCTGATCCTACTGTCTCTCCAAGCAGGAAACTCCTACTGCAGCCGACAGGAACAGTGCATGGAGAGGAAGAGTGATAACGATGCATAAGGCATCCCTGAGTCTAACTAATGAGCAAACCTAGAGCTTCAAAAGTTAAGCAACTGAGGGAAGGTAATTTTTTTTGGAACTTGAATGGATTCACAATATGACTTTTACAAGCACAAACATGTAGGACCTGAACCCAAGACCTCTGAAATCAATGGGAATCTGTTTTATTTCCACGCTTTTTGGATTAGACTCTCAGCAGTTCATTTAATACAAGATATGAAACCATTTACAAGGCTAATTTACGTCCATTTTTTCCCAAAATGTACATGCTTTGCAGCATATAATGCTATAATATAGAATGTGTTCATAATAGCCAGGCTAATTTGCAGCAGATTCTCAAAATCTTTTTGCAGAGGCAATATCAATTCCAGTGATACTCTTCATACCTAAGATGGGTATTTCAGCTACTAGTAATGCTCCTAAAATTGGAATGAACTTTTAAAGTGCATCTACTGTAACATTTATCTTCTGCTATCAATATAGGATGCTGTGAACTATTTGGCTAGATAGGGCTAATAACAGCCAGCTGAACTAGAAGTGACTTTGCAGCACATGGGTGATAGAATGAACCTTCCTCTGTGCACCTTATCTGATTTCAGGCCAATCAGCCCCCTTTGAGGAGTAAGAAACACAAGTTTTTCAGCAAAGCTTCTCAAAATAAAATATTTAGTATTGTCCACAGGCTGAGGAGTGATAACAAAAGAAATGCAGCTAGAATTAAAATTGTGCTCAAAAAGAATGAAAACCAGAATTTGTCAAACAAGCCTATCAGTTGCTGCACATTTCTGTTCAATTATACTGCCTTTACTTCAGAGTTAATAAAAATCTACCACATAATGCTTCTTTATGGAGATTGATGGACATGTTTCATGCTAATTCCTTCCTGAGTTAGTAAGCCTTTATTTGCCATGTCAAGGCAAAAATGATGGCAGGCAGCCTAGCAGAAATGCCAGCGCATACTTTCAAATGTCATTAAGTTGCAGACCAAATTAAACTATTGACCAAATTTAAGTGTTTACCACACATGCCATCTACACCTCACTCTCGGTAAAGGCTGAAGTGACACCTCATGGGGATCAAAGTGCATTTTACAGAACTGACACTCCAGGCTCCCAGGAGAGACTGCATGATAACATCTGTGAGGAGTATGGACGTGGCTTCCCCACGCCCAGAACTAGGGAAAAAAACCCTGGAAAATGCAAAGAAAAACATCAAATATTGCTGGAAATATGAATCACTTCAGCATAGTTGTATTTGATCTTATTTATCATACTATTCTGATTTGGAAGTTTGCTGACATGGAAAAGCTCTAAACCTGGAAGAATTGCCCACAAAGGATATTCTGGTCCCTGCTGATACAGAAATGGAGGGTCCAGTGGTTCAGCTGCCAACTCCAGCACAGCCACAGGCTGGTTCTGACTCCAACAATCACATTCAATCTGCCCGTAGCTGTGCCCATAACCACAGCAGTTCTCCCGCAGGCAGCACGGACACAGTGGCAGTGGACAAAACCCACAGACTCAAATTTCTTTTGTGTACCAAGGTAAGACTTGTAGTTTTTGTTCTATTCCTTTGCAGCTATCAGCCTCAGACAGCTGATTCTCCTTACGTGAAATATCTCTGTGTTAAGAAGTTTTCAGCAGCTCAGTTTCTGAGTGGGAAAAAAGAACATGACAAAGCCACCTTGAGTTCTTGTCACTTTGTCAGTACTTAGCTCCTAATGGCTTTGATTTAGGTTCAGGCACTCTCAGCAGGAAGGATGCTCAGTTCCCAGCAGCGAGAACAAGGCTCCTGGGTTTTGACCAGTTTGATAATCACCTTGCCAAACAGAACAAACATTACCCTGGCTCAGCAAACTGCTCCCAGGGATGTGTGAAGCTGGTACATCTGTTCCTCTCCTCTGGGCTGCTGGGCAGCTCAGCTCCTCTGGAGGCTCAGGCCTCAGAGAACGTGGATAACACAGGATAACTGAGAGCAACTGCTAAACAGACAACATCCCTCCTCACCCCCCAGACACCAACAAGCAAAACTGCCTGGCCAGCAAAAATGTGCTAAAATGAACACAGGCATCTGAGGAGTTGATTTGATTTTTTTCACATTAGTCTGTCTTCACACAAGGGGCATTTTGCTAATTGGTGTGATTCAGTTAAATGAGGAGGTATTTTCAGATTAAAAAACATAGCCCAACTGTTTGGATAATGGAATGGGGAGCAGGCTTAGAAGCCACAGAAATGAGGAAAGGAGCTGTCATGCTCTGGAGGTTACAGTTAAAAATGATCTTGGGAAATGAGAGGAATGAATAAGGCAACAGTCAGTACGCACAAATACAAAGCAGCAGCATCACAAAGCAGAAATCAAAGGAAGAAACACAAAATGGGGATTGACTAGGTAGAAATAATACAAAATGAGGTCCCAGAGTGTCAACAAACTGCAGGCTGAATAGCAATCAAAACTGTCAAGCCGCTGCAACAAAAGTAAACTCTTTTAACTGGAGTGTATTAGCAGGAAAATCTTAACTAGAACATAGGACATAATTATTCTGCTCTATTAAGCATTGTTGATGCCCTCAGTTGGCACATGCTCTGTCTGGGTAAAAGTAGAAAGATATACAGGATAAGAGGGTAAGATGAGGATAAGAGTTCAGGGAGGAACAGTAAAATTGATAAAATTTTGAATACGACTTCAAAGGAAATGAAAAAAGGAAACAGAACTACTCGAGAAAGGGAAGACTCAACAAGGGAGCCATGAGATGTCTTAAAAAGAGCAAATGCTTGTCATAAAGCAAGCAGTTATCCTTGAAGATTGTTCTCCATATCTATGAGGACAGAACAAGAAACAACAGACAAATTCCAGTGCAGGGGCTTTGGTGAAGTATTGGAAGAATCTTCATGAGGAATCAGACTGCCTTCAGAGGTTCATGATTAGCCTGAGCAAAGGAGTTATGTGAGATCTTGGAAGGATGATGGATCCAGCAGAAGGATGGGAAGGGAACCTGAAAGCATTCCTTGGCTGCCTACTGGCCACGGAGGATCCCCGGTTCTGCCGCTGAACTGCTCTCCTTGGGGAAGCAGTGGGAAATCATCCCCCACCTCCCTGGGAAAGAATACGGAAACCAGGAAGCCAAGGTAACAGCTTCGTTTGTGGTGAGATGGTTTCATGTTGGAAAGTTTTACATTTGGAAGAAAATAATGAATTTCTGAATTCTGAAGAGACAACTGGGTTACGGATTTTCAGTAAAAAAGCACAATGAGGAATGTGCTGATGATCCCTGAGGATTAAGAGTCTATCCAGTTTGAGTATGAACACGACTCATCCTCATTTTCCTGGTCATCTTTAGACACTCCAAGTGTGAGACACAGGTTCTGGGGAGTGCATGAGGGATATTTAGTGTATTTACATGCAATCAGTGCGTGGCAGTCATATTAAATATAATTTTTCCTGTGGCTGGCTCTAGCAGCCAAAATTACTCAAAACTTTCAGGCAATATCTTACTTCTTTTAATTATCTAGTTTTGTTAAAATTGGTTATAATCCCATTTCAGTAGTACATTAAAGTAAAGACACAAACACATCCTAATATGACAAAATGATAAGTCAAATGTCATTACATTTCCACAGAGAACAGCATACTGTTAAATCTAGACCACACTCCCTTTTTAGATCATGTTTGGAGTGACAGTTAAGGTGGAGAAGATAAAAAGAAACTTTGAGAGAAACTGTAAATGCTGTATTTTCCAACTGAAGGAAAATACTAAAAAAACCATTATTTCGGCTACTTTTCTATTTCTTTATGAGCAAATAGGGCAGATTGGAAAAATGATCATTTCCATCAGGAGGTTCTGAAATGATATAAAATAGATTAAACTGCTCTTGTCTTCGTGTTTGAACGTAGAAGCAACTAAAAGTCATTTCAGTGCAGAGAGACTGAAGGTAAACAACAGTAATCTTCAGTTTCATTTTCATTCTGGCAGGTCTCCTTGCTGATGCTTTGCCCTTAATTGCTTTTCTAGTTACCTGGTTGAGCATAACTGTGTGAGATCATATTTAAACAAACTCACTTTGCTTTCTTAACTCCTGCAGAACCAACATTTTTTGGCCCTGGATTATACAGTTCTGACTTCATTAAATAAAAGGTTGACCTTTTAGGATTTTTTTTCTTTTTTTTTTTTTAACTTAACATTCTTAGTATTGCTATTTTCTGACTCCCCATAGACAATGGAGTCAGAATGTTGCAGTGTTTGACAGCTGCCCTACAGTCATGGAAGCATCTTGCTGCTCCCTGGTTTTATCTTTCCTTTTTCCTCTGATTACTTCTGATATTAGAGAAAACACCAGATGCCCACAACATGGGGGCTGATCTGACCTTTCTGATCACACAGCAACTCCTGCAAAAAGCTACTGGAAAAACACTAATGGGAGCAATCAACCCTGCTGATGGGGAACATATCAGCACTTCACAAGTGAGAAGGATCCATGCTGAAGCAGTAAGAAAACAGGTAATAGCTGGGATGGAGAGAGCCAAAAGTAGTAGAATGAAAGAAGAGGCTTAAAAGGCAGAGAAAACAGCAAAGTTCACAGAAGACAGAAGATACAGTACTGGAAAATGCAACAGAAATTCTGAAAGAAAATGAAGCCAAAACCCAGACCCAATTAAAAAAAAAAAAAATCAATGGACTTAAGAAAGTCTTATCCTGAGATTCAACAGGAACTTTTGGTCTCTGAAGAAGTTCAGATGAGCCAACCATTCTGCTTTATTGCATCCTGTCTTTTATCCCAAATAACATCATCTCCCCTTTCATCCCCTAAAAATCTCTATAGTCTCTATAGGTAATTTTGAAGTAAATAGAACTAAAAAGAATGCAAGCATCTGGGGTGAAAATCTGCCTCCACTAAGATAAATGACAGAATTCCCATTGACTACAAAGAGAGCTGGTGTTTCATCCTTAGAACATATTGGGTATGTGAACTTTAGATCCTGCAGGATTACACAGAACAAACAGTGTCAAAAGATATCATCACTTTTTTCTTATCAATTTACAGAAAGCAGTAGCTGAAGGGTATACAGAAGTGCAAGTTTTGTTCATTTGAATGAAAAATTGGATAGCATTTGCATGAGCAAACTCAAAGCTTTTACTAAAGTTCACTTGGCCACAAGGGATAGTGCAATGGCGTGAAGCTGAAAGAGCTGAAGGACCCTGGCAGAATAATAACAAAGTCCCTAAAGGGATGTGGGGCAAACAGGAGGGTTTCATCCTCACTGGAAGCTTGTGGGTACTGATCAGTGGAGGGCAGGGTGGGCAGGTGGCTGAGGGAAGAAGGAAGGCTGTTGAATGGCATTGGCTTGTCAGTGACTGTTTCAGCACCACCTGGAGGGGTTCCTGCTCCCTCCTTTCTGTTAGCTCCTAACTTCCTCATTATTGAACACTGATTAGCGAACACTGAGTCTTGATGTCTGATTTGATACTCGGGACCATCAAGGTGGCTGAACCTGGGGAGGATGATGGACTACCTGGGAAGACGAGGGATGAGAATTTTTGCAACTGTTTGTTTTTTCCCCATGAGTAGTTCTGCTGAAACTAGGAGAGTAGTCCCAGTAAAGAACTACAGGGCACACAATTCGTGGAGGTCACACATGTGAACATTTAAACAAAGCAGCGGAGGAGAGGAAAAAAAAAATTATTATTCCAATTACATGCACATGGAGCTAAAACTCAGTTTATATGATCTCATCCCAGGTTTGCAAGAAGCTGACATTAGAGCTGGAAAACAAAACTTTATTTCATGATTCTCAATCTAATTTCTAATGGAGTTAGGGAAGGGATTCATTCAGAGATGGGAAGGATAGAATTAACTATTAGACCACCTTGTCTCATGGTCTATGCATTGTTATGAGATCATAAATCCCAGGAGTGGGGATTTAAATAATCTTCTATAACTTTATATGGCTGTTTTCTATTAGAGTAAAGGTGCATATTTTAGTTGCACTCTCTAAAAATGTGAGAGTAATTTCCAATTTGAATTAATCTGGGTTTACTTCTGGCAGTTGTTTTTATAACTTTCCTCTTCAAAGTTGCTTCAGTCCAAGTTTCCTTAGCAGAAGGAATTTATACTACACAATCCATCGCCCTCCAACTTGCTTTTTCATAAACTAAACCTATTAAAGAGTTTGGGTAAAAGCTGTCTGCAATGGCTCTTTTCCTAACAGATGCTGCAATCTGGCATAAAAATGAAGATCACAAGGGCCAGATTCCTACTGTATGAATAGTCCAGGGATGAAGCATATTCACTTCTCTCTGATAGGCAGGATTCGTAGTAACAGACCATTCTTGCTAACTTTCCAGCATGGCCAAAATGAGACAAAGAGGTTGTGCAGACTCTTCAATCACAGCATTGCTGCCCTGAGTCAGGTTTAAGTAACAGTTATTTGTCATATTTATGTTTTGCTTGTTTATAATGTAGAAAAAAAGCCAGTCCTCCACATTGCAAAGAATTTTTGCCTTCCTTCCTTTTATTTAATTTGATCCAGGAGACCATACTAAATCAGACTGCACAAATCAAAGCACATAAACCAATTCATTAGGAGCATCTTGTGATTCAGGGAGAGAGGTGTGCGCACTGAGCACACATAAATCACACAGGAGTGACATCTGGCACACAAAAGGAATGATTTTGGGCATGCACAATATTTTAAAGATCAAATTGTATTTAAGGATGCTAAACCTTTCATGGTAATTCTCATGCTTTTTTTTATCCCACTCCATCTATATCTACTGTTATATTATAAGGGAATTCTTCTCTAATAAAATCCTGTAATTTAATGCACTGATGGTAATGCTGATTCAATTTTCTGCTTGCATAAATATATTCTAAATCCATACTATAAAAAAAATCACTGGCCCTAGGTGTAAAAATCTGTAATTTTAATCATCTATGTAGCCAGAATTAATGATCCAATAGTAACTCCCATTTGATAAACTGATCAATCATACTTTATCTGCACTACCATAGCATAATATAGGCATCCACTAAGAAAAACATCAAAAAACAAAAGATCAATCGGTTCTGAGCATGGATTAAAGGATTATTTGACCAGATGAAAGCAATGAGGCTGAAATTATTTCAAACAATGAGGGAACACCATTTGTTTCAAACTGAAAATTGGAGGTTCTGGTGGAAAGCACAGGAAATAAAAACACTGGGTGGTGTTATTTATGGAAGATACAATCCTAGGAAAAATCCAAAAAGCAAGAAGAAAATGCCCAAGTTCTAGTTAATTTTACACACAAAGAAGTTTATCCTGAAGAGACATCCAACATATTTTGTTCAAGTGCAGGTACTGGGACAGGCATGTGAATGTAAATGTCTAAAGCAGTCAAACAAAACATGAGCAGTCATAATAAACAATATTCTGCTGGCCTGTTCATTCCATTAGACTAATACTCTTTATGTGTCTCAGTAACTACTAGTCCAGTTTGGGAAAACCTTCCCAGATTTCCTGCCTGAAGCTTTACAGCAGGGTGCCCACACGAAGTGCTGCCTCAGTTCTCTGCACATTCAGAGCACACAAAGCAAGTGAAACAAGGAAAGAGGAATGGAGAGTGACAGCACCTGCCCAGGCTTGCAGTCAGTTACGTTTGGCATCACAGACCTTTGCAGAGGTGCTAAAGAATCTCAGCAAATTCTAGATTCGGGCAATTCTGCCAACTCCATAATGCCAGCAGTCAGCAAGTCCAATGGGATAGAACAGATTCCAGCCCTCCACAGGCCCACAACACACTGAGTAATACATAGGGTGAAACAGACGAGGAAGAGGAATGTTATAAATGTAGTTTATCTGCCCTGATAATGCCTTAACCTTGTTACAGTCCTAATTGCATGTGCAAGTTTTATCACCAGAGTGCATAACTAAGATCTTAACACACACCCACACACACACCAATGTCCAGATGCCCTAGCAGTAATGAACTGGGAGCCATAAAATATCTGCTGTGGTCCCTGGAAAGCATATCAGCAACTTTTCATGATAGCAATTATGTAACCACTGTTAACACCTTGCGAAGATGTGACAAGAATCTCTTTCAAACTACTACATGTAAAGAACTGAATGTGAAAGTGCTGCTTCAAATCCTACTGCATAACCTTCTTGCTCCTCTGATCCTGCTTGTTTGCAAAAACAGCACCACATACATTCACCTTTGGGCCAGTGAATGCACAGATTGTTCCACACACACATGGAAGCTCACAGGTATGTCACCAAGGCAGCTGAACTCCACACAGCCACTCACTGCCCCTGGCAGTGAAATGGGGGAGAGAACTGGGAAGAAGAGAAAAATTAATGGGTAGCAATAAATACAGTTTAACAGGACAGAGAAGGAAGGGATATTATTATTATTATTATTATTATTATTATTATTATTATCATCGTCATTATTACCCAAGTGATGCAAACTGCAACTTCTCACCTCCCACTCACTGACGCCTGTCCAGGTCGTCAGCAGCAGCCCCTGACCAGCTTTCCCCCTAGTTTTTGTCCTAAGCATGATCTCATGTGGTCTGGAATATCCCTGGGGTCAGTAACCCTGGCTGTGTCCCCCTCCAGCTTCTTGTGCCCCCAGCCTCCCTGCTGGTGGGGTGAGAAGATGAAAGGTCCTTGACTTGCAGTAAGCACTGCTCAGCAGCAGCTACAACATTAGTGTGTTACCAACATTACTCTCACCCTAAATCCAAACCATGGCAATAAACCACCTACCAGGAAGAAAATTAATCCTATCCCAGCTGGAACCAGGACCCATGTACATCTATGTACCTTCAGCCACAGAAGATGATGGCCTTCTAGTTCCCAAACACTTGGTTTCTTGGTACGTGCCCTCTTGCTTTTGAAAAACCTCATTCTGATCAGATTGACAGAGGCTAATAAGGCCGGTAAATGATCTGTGAGGAAGAACTCACGGTTCTTAACCACAATCTGTGGTTAAGAAGTCAGCACTGAAAGGAAACAACGAGTCTTCATATAAAGAAAGAGCCACTAAATTGAAGGTGACACCCAGTTGTCACATCAATGGCACACAACACGAAGGTTTTCAATTCAAAGGTCTGAACTGCAAAAAGGAAAGTTCAGGTGACAAATTTCCACTGGTTAAGGGTACGAGAATAAATTGCTGGGGAGACTGTGGACAGTGAGGAAATGTCAGGAGTGATGCAGGTAGGGTTGATGCTGCCTTGGGGGAAGAGGTGGATTACTTAATTCCTTGAGAATTTCTTGAGATAATGACACACCAAGTCATTTCCAAAGATTTGCAAGTTTAGTGGATTGAGGAAGTGATGAACTAATTATTTATATGAAAAGATTCTGATAGGATGATATATCTACTAAACTAAGTTTTATCTGGATTTATAGTTTGTTCCCTGCCATTTTCATCTCTAGCAGATGAGGTGTGAAATTGCTTCAGTAGAAGGACTCAGCACATAACAGCATCAGGCAGCGTTTAGAAGAACAGAACTGTCAGGCTTCAGGAACATGCTGAGCTCATCACTCCCCTTTGGATCTGCAGTTTCCTTGTTTATGGCATTTCTTCTAGGAAACTGTGCAACAGACCTGGTCACATGCTCATTTTTTCATGTTTGGACTACTGACACTTTTTCAGCCTCTGCTATGAAAATGTGCCCTAGAAAACAGCACTGAATGGCAAAATTACAAAACGGGGGATGCACACAGAACCCTTGTGCTTCATCTGCTTTAATCACTTGAAAAATTTTTTCAAATGCATGAGCTTATAAGCATTTGAAGAATGAGGTCAGACCTCAGACACCATCTTACTTTGGACAGTTTAGTTCTGCTAAAATAAATCTGCCCACACACAAGAGAGGCGAGGAGTCCACAAGGTGCTGGTCACCCCTAATGAGCACCCTCAGCAGAACTGATGGAGGGGTGTGAGCACTGGAGGGGAGGGGAGGGGGGCTTCCTAATCCCCCCAAAGTGTTAGATAATTCTACCATTATCAACATTGCTTTTGCACCTTTGCACCTTTATCTGCCAGAGGAGAAATGGGCTAAATCCACAGGCTATGCAATTTATCAAAGCTTAAGAAGCAGCTACTTCAGACCAAATTTGCTCAACTACTGCCATAATGTAACGATGTCTCCACGCACAGGAAGATGCACATGATACAAATGCCCAGTAGCCAGGTTTATATCAGAATGACTGAAAAAGAGAAATACCCAATGAACACGCATTTTTCATCCAAGTTATGCAAGTCTCAGCCAAATTTAAATCACTGTAACTTCGCCAAAGAGCCTGCACGTAACTGAGGGCAGAATTTGACACTGATGTAATTCTGCCTTTGTGTTCTACCCTTCAGTAATCCGGTTTAAATCTATTTGTCATAGACGTCGTCCAGTTTTATAAGCTTAAAGGAGTTTTTAGTACGTCCTCTCCCAAAGAAAAAAGGATGCAAAGGAATTAATGAATTTAGATTTAATGCCCAACTTTAATTGCTAAGACAGGGAAATTATACTATAATTCATTAAAATAAAATCCATTCACCACACATATCCAACCCTAGGCTCTTTATGTGTCAGAGACGTCACTTAAACTCACACCACTCGGTGGAAAATAAATGCTACTAAGTTTTATTAAAATACTTGTTAATTCACATCTACCATAATTGAAATATAAGAAAAAACACTGTAATTAGCTCCCTACTACAGACCATACAAACATTTTAATGAACTTTTTTATTTAGTTAGCATACCAAAAATTAATTTCTCAAACCAAGAGTTCTTATCACTGAGGAAATTGCCTAAATATAAGAACGGTCTCTTATAATTATTTAGTGCCTTAAAAAAAATCAGGCCTGTGAGTAACTCAGATTTTAATTTTTAATAATTTCATTCTGAAACCTCTTGTGCCAGTGTACTGGACAAACACATGGAGGGAGATACTGAAATAGAATTTAACATAGACATCCCTAAAAATACTAAAACTGTTCACAAAAACCACCTTTGCTCCAGATAAACCTTTAATTTTTCCCTCCTTGTCCTCTCCACCACACAAAAAGCTCTATTTCCATCTTGTACTACCTTGCTCCAGCAACCTCCTGAAACTCCATCCCCCCTTTCACTGAATACTAACTAGAAGTCAGATAAAAACTTCATTATCCTAAGGTCTCGAGGGTCTGGATTCAATATTTTAATTAAAAAAAAAATAAAAATAATTTAAAACCTGTACAGAGATCACAGAATTCCTGTTATTTCAGAAAAGCAAGCAAAAGACTCTTTTCTCTCTACTAGACTGACGAAGAAGACAGCATACTAACAGGCAGGCAAAAATCAGCTACGCCAGGGGACTGCCACACAAAAAATCCATTATCAATCTACCTGATTCTTTTTCAAAGCATTCAACATCATCTACTGCATACTTTATTTCTGCTTCTCTCAGCTTTCTCTTTCTTCCTCATCCTTTCCCAACTCAAAGGAAAACAGTAAAAGGACACTACCACTAGTTGCCAGCTCCTGCAGCCTTTATTCCAACACACTTTTTCCCACTGACTAACCAGGTGATTTTCACATACTGTGGCCTACACAGAGATGACACAAAGGCTGAGGGCTGCATTCCAGGAGAACCCTTCTGGTAAAGGGACACCTGCCATGGTTATTTAATGTCACACATTTCCTCCAAGTTCTTTTCTTCATTTGAAAGCCTGGCAGAATTTGTTGTTCTTTAATGGTTCAGAAAACATGGATAAAGCAATTTCCACATATCTTGTGTATAACTGACATGAGCTGTGTCTCAGCTGAGATCAGTGTTTAGAAGAGGCCCCATGTACATCTTCCTTGCTCCTGGTCCCATCTAACTTTAGCCCACTGAAGGTTAATGAGGTTTAGCTAGACCTCAAAGTGGCTTCCTAATCTGAACCACAGACAACATGAACAACCTCCTCTGGCTTTTGGGTAACTGTGCAGATGAGAAGAGTTAAGCAACTGTGTCCTTTCTTTAAAACTGCAGCCTGTGAAGAGAAATTAACTCGTTGCATTATTATGACAACCATATATACAGCTCTGGACTGCATTTCCCCTTCCGGGCTCAAGCTCTCTGCTTCCTCTAGACAGGTGGCCTCTCTCTCCTCTTTCATCTCCAACCTTTATTTTTTTTTCCATTTTAAAAAATGAAGTACCTGACTGACTGATACAAACAGGCCTATTTCCAAATCATATCAACATCTCCATCTGCCAGAAAGTTCATCTTCAATGCAATTTCCAAAGCAGAGCTCTCCACACCGGGTGCCCGCGATAGTTCCATACATCAAGCACACTGCTCACAAATGCACCACATGACACTAACAGGGAACACAACTTCCCCTACAAAATCAAGGAGAGCAAAGTAATAGAAGCCGAAAGAAGATAAAATGTTTTGTAGGCAGTGGAACACCAGCTGATAACAATTTCTCTTTCAAGCCACAGTGTACTTAATTTATTTATAGGCGTTGGGAAAATGTTATTGCCTCAGCCCTGTGTAGTAGGAAAATACACTAGAAGTGCCACTTTATGAAAAAGCAGCTTAGAAGTAAAAACATAAAGAAAATGAATAATGTTTCCTTAAATATCAAGTCACATTTCTTGCAATAGAATAATGGTGAAGCCAGGAGCCATGTCAGGCAATTAGGAGGGAGAACAACTAAGTACAGCCTATAGCCAGCACACAGCAATGTCTTATTTAGGAGTTCTACTGATGAAATATCTAAAGATGAAAAAATAACTCCTGGTCTTTGTGTCTAAACTATCAAGACCAATATATTTATGTTTCTGATACTTGGATATATCATTCACATTAACATCCTCCTGGTATTTGCCAAATAGACTTGTGCTTTCCATGACTCTACTTGAACATGGCTTTTCATGGTTTTATCTTCTTTGGGATAGCTAAACATAATCTGGATTTTGAGGATAAATAAATCCATTGAGTTAGATTGAATTAACTATAACCATATGCTAGAGTTGAGAAAAGGATTAACAGATCATGGCTACTGGATTTCTTTTAGCTAACACTGACTCCTTAAGCAGCTTTATGGTCCACTGAGAGAGAACCAGACATTTTTTGTTAGCCCCTTTTGGTTTTGCAGACCTCTGGTTATGTCAGTAACCTTTCACTGGTTTTAAATATGAAAGGTCATTCCAAAGGCCCCACTGAATGGAGAAACAAGCCCTGATGCTGGAGCCTTCCCAGCAAAGATACATATGCTGTTAGAGAATACATGCATTTTCCAATGAGTTTTAACCTCCAGCAGTTAAATAAAGGATAAACTCCATAAACACACAGATAGATCGCATAAAAATAATTACAGTAATGCACAATAAAGACTGCTGTAATGTGCAACGATCCCTTGGACTGCTCTACTATACAACCAGTTACCAGAGTTGTGTTTACTTGTTACAGATAAGACGAGAAGTGAGAGACTGATTCAATTGCTCACCTTATAAATTAAAGCTATCCCAGGAGCAGAACCTACTTATAGTGCAGATTTCATTCTACTGCCTTGCCTTGCAGTTAAAGTGAACCTAATACTTCCAGATTTTGCATCAGCACTTCATCTGCCTGGATCCTTCTCCTACAGCAGAAGAGGCAGTGCAAGGATGCACATCTGTAAGAAAACAATGCTGCTGCTGATCTTCCCTGGGTGAAACAGAATAAACCCTCAAACAGACCTTGCAACAAGGACAGTAAAGGTAAAATTTCCTTCCTCAGATATGGCTTTCCTGTCCCTGCACTTCAACGCAATGTATGTAAATTTGACAACCTCTTCAAAGCTGTTGGGCAATAAATGCTGAACACAAACAGGTGTCGATGGTGGAGTCCATGGATGTATTGCAACCAGAGGACACAGCGAGAAAAGACAGAATGAGATTAAATGACTAAACAACACTTGTCAAACTAACTTTCCACATACTATGCTTAGGGAATTTTTTCATGCAGAACAGCATCAAAATATATCTGAAAACTTCTTTTATTCATCTTGCCATGGACTGCTTAGCATCAGCAGTTGGAGTTCAAAGTAACTTTCCAAATGACCAAGGTTGCAAAGCTAGAATGCAAACAATCAGCTTAGAGAAGAAATAATATTATTTCATGAAAGTATGTTTAATTTGAAGCAATGAGAAGAGGAAGTAAAATAGCTGTGATTCACTTAGTGTTTTGATTATCTGTTCACTTAGGTTTACAGCAGAGGGAGATTTAATTCCTAAATATACTTGCGTCGTCACATCTTAGCTAATGAATTGAAAAAGAACAGGTAACTGATTTTCACCCAAATCTTTAACCTTAGGGTTAGAGCACAACCTTTATTCCTGTCTGGAGAAAAAAACCAGCGAACAACTCCTAACACCAAGTACCAAAACCCTAGAAAGCCCTCCTGACTCTATGAGGAAGCAAGTGAGAGGGGGAGAAGCAGTCAGAGAAAATGGGCCTCCTTTTGCCAGTCCCTGTGTACATTCACAGAGATTTGCAAGCCCATAACAACCATGGTTAGTGCCTATCTTGCAGTTTATGAACTTCCCTTCAAATAAAAACCTGTATTTTTTCAGGTGGTGCCAAAACATCTGTCAAGGATACTGGTTCATTTATTTTCCATTCTTTGGTTTGACTGGAAATTTACTTTAAGAAAGACTTCCTGCAGCATTTCTTCTGTGCTTTCAATGGAATTAGCTGGTTTTCATTAATCAAATTACACTCACAGAATGACAATGCTAGAATGGCAGTTCTGGGAAGGCTGCTGGTTCCATTCCCCCTCTCCATGGCTAGATCAGCTACCCATGGGTCATTATATGCAAGACATTTGTCTGTTTCAGAACACCTTCCAACGGAGTCTCCACATCCTCTTTAAAATACCTCTCCTGATGCTTAAATATTGCTGCCTCTACAAAGAATAAAATTAATCTCTGCTGCAATGTAAAATTATTCTTCTTTATTGTATCCACAATGGACATAGAACCAGTCGTCCACTTTGCAGTTAATTTTAAGTATTTGAAAATGGGATCTGTGCATTGTTTTGGTTTATTGTGTGTTGTTTTGGTTTGCTGTTGCTGTTTTGTTGGTTTCCTTCTCTCCTTCAGTCTTCTTTTGCAGAGGATATTTTCTGCAGCTCTGATCATCCCTGTTACTTTTCTCTAGGTACTTTCCAGTTGATTCATAGTACCCGAAAAGCCTGGTACTCAAGTCTGGACAATGTATTCCAGCCAAGGTCTTACTGGCACTGCTTAGAGCTGAAGGATTACTCACAGTTACACATGCCAGTGCAACAGTTGCCTTTTTTTGCAGCAGAATGACAGTGTTGACTCATGTTCTATTTGTAATCCATTATAATCCCCTAGCCCTTTGCTCCAAATTTATTACTGACTGGTTTTCCTCCTGTTTTGTGCAGATGATTGTTCTTACCTAAGAACTTTGCATCTGCCCAGACTAAATTTAGCCTTCGTTTTCAGACCATTTCTTAAATTTCTTAATGCAGCTGAGAATTTTATTTCTGTGCTGCATTTAATAGGCTGCCTAATTTCAACATCTACAATTTAACTGAAATGGTAAATAATGGTAAATGTCAAAAAGTGGTAAATAATGGTGCACCCAAAGCAGATCACAGAGACCACTACTCAACTTATCCTCCCAGCGTGCCATTGAACTACTGACAGCTGCTACCAAAATGTAGTTTTCCAACTCATTTTGTATCCACCTCATAATTATTTGTTTTAGACAACACTTAACTTGTTTACAAGGCAGTAATGGAAACCAAGTCAAAGTCTTATTAAAGTCAAGATATGTGATGCTGCAAGCTTATCCCTGAGTCTCAAGGCCTGTAAATGTCACAGAAGAAGCTGAGTTTAATTTGACATTCATACCAGCTTTATTCACCCACTCATCTTCTTGATGCTAACAAATATTTGCTTCAATATTTATCTTAGTATGGGAGATTTTTTCCCAGGATTTTAGGTCTAACTCACAGGATAAATTTTTCCATCTTCTTTCTTTCCCTAATGTTAAAAAATACCATGTTGCTTGTCTTTTCCCAATCTTGTACAATTTAATAACTTTTCAAGGATAGCTTTTAGTATCTGTGAAATTATTTCAGCCGATTCCCTTAAACCATGGACCAATTCCAGCTGATTTGCACATATCTAATTTACCCAAGCCTATCCTCTCCCTCATCCAGAATCTTACACTCCAACTAAAGATATGAACTACAGTTGCCACCTGGTCTTAGCAGCCTGGTTTTTTATGTGAGAGCCAAAGCAAAGCCAGGTGCCAAAGCTTTGGCCGTCTCAGCAGTGCCTTTACACGAGCATCTCTCTCCACTGAGCCATCATTTTCCTTGCCTTTTTTTCTTTCTTTCTTCTAATACACTTGAAAAAACTGCTATTGCTGAATTTCTGGCCAAACATCTTCTTTTATACTTGGCCTTCTGGGTTGGGGCTACCAGTTGTGCATCCTTAAGAGTTCCACTTAGCTGTACTTTCCGTAGGCAACCTCTTGTCACTGCATTCATTAAGAGCCTTGGCATTAGCCAAGCTCGTGCCTTTGGGTAATTCCTGTTTGTGCTTTCCACATTGAGCAAATGCCAATTATCCCTATTTTTCTTCCTCTAATTCTTAGTTTACTGAAATCTAGATTTGAAACAACTTGTCTTTATTTTGATGTTTTTTTCTTCCTAAAAATTCTCCATTATGCATTATTATGGACACTGCCCCTCTGCCTTCTTTTATTCTCCACAGGAGTTCCTGTTTTTCAGCTACAGCCAAATGACAGTAATCACCCTTTAAGTGACAAGCACATAAACATGTTTAAATACTCTTCAAACTACTCCTCTGACTGGATAGTGATTTAAGAGTCACTCTGGCATGCAGATGCTATACCATCCAATATTTAAGTCAAATAATATTTCAAAGCTGGAGACTTTGCCCCTCAATGGTTTGGCCTTCTTAAATCTGAATATAAGCCAAAGCTAGTTAGGATAATACACTGGGGTTTCTCTTGCAGCAAATAAGGAAGGAAGCTTTGCAGGTGTGTATTTTACACACACACTTCATTTTTAAAGTTCTAGGTAGGTTACCAAAAATGAATTCCTATATACTGAACTGAAGCAAAGAGAATGAAACCTCTGCTCCCTAAGTGATGCCAAAGAGAGCAGGGTTGGGTTCTGTGATATTCCCCAAAAATGCACTTATTTCAATGGAAGCTGGATGAGCATGGGGAGGGCATAAATTTCCTTTTGAAAATCATGTCCGCTTCACAGTCAATGGAGTCAGAGATATTAAAAGCAAGCCAGCACCATTATTGACAAAACTAACAAGTGCTCCCCAAGTGCTAATAAAATTCCAGCCAAGCAGCCTATCGATCACTGTCTCTGTTCAGAGCACAGCAGCCATAATGCAATCACACACAAGGACCCCAGCGCTGTCACTTCTCGTGCCATATTTAACGACAAAATTGGCTGCTTACAAGCTTATAAGGAATTTAATATTACGCTTCTAGCATGCAAAAAGAACCACGTGCATCTGCTTGGAGATAAGCAGCCATATGTGCTCGAAATGCATTTGATGGGAGACAGTATATTTCATGTGCTGCATCTCAGCTATTGTTTTTGGTTGATTCAGTTAACATGTTCTAAAATTGGACTGATTTACAGAAGATTTACAAACATAATTCATGTGCACTTGCACTATGAATAAGCCTCTAAAACTAATTCAAGCACAGTCAAAAAATAAATTGCAAAATAAGTTATTCAATTGAAATCTGCCATCTGAGGCACTGTAATAGAAAACATTTATCATAAAACTAACATGTATTTGTGGCTAGAGATGTGTACAGTACTAAACATCTCTTTGGGAGGAATTTATTCAGGCTCTTCTGAAAGAACATCTTAACTGGGCTAACAGAAAATTACATGTTCAAAAATAATTGCAGGTTCTATGATTTTCATCCTGCACCACAGGCTTCCCATTTTCACTCCTTTTGTTTTGGAAGGCTTATGAATTTTAGGGAAACTTTTTTTCTGCACAGCTGCAGAAGCCCATTTCTGAAGTCTAGATTTGTGATTTAAAAACTGGAAAGACAAAGGTAGAATTTGATGCACAAGGAGAGGAAGCATTGATACCAACACATTCATCTTGAAATGTAATGCTCTAAATTTGGCAAATTCACTTCACAGGGCTGCTGGGCTGTGAAAGGCATAGGCTACACTGTGTTGGAGCCCTCAATCCACTCAAAAGCAGTGTTGCCTCTTCAAAAGTGAGGGTATTTTGCTAGTTCAGCCTCTCATTAGTGCTCAAGGAGACCTCTTTGAAATAAGAGTACATGTCTGTAATTAATAATGATATTCAAGTCTAAATGAGTGTGTCTGACATTAGAGTCATTCATTGATAGGTCCGGTTCAGGCAGATACAGATTTTCACACAATATAGTGGAATAGGGAGTTTGAATTTTTAAAATTTTTTGTATTCCCCTCTCCCTCAGGGCAGATAATGAAAGCCCTGAGAAGGAATATCCCTGTCCAGATTTCTCAGTTACTGGGGAAGAGGATTGGGAATAGATACTGAAAAGAAAGACAAAGGCTGGAAGACAAGGGGGAAAGGTCAGATTATTACTAATCAGGAGCTTTTTTTCCCCTGAAGCTTGGAACATTTCAGATTGCTACCACCAGCAATGGGTAACTGTACCCTGTTTGCAGCCAGTCTTTGTGCCTCAGTGCTGAAGGCAGGGCTGAGGGGAGGGACTCAGGCCAGCTCCATCCACTGCCATCATCTGACAGTGTCACAATCCAGATGGAAAGGGGGAAACTTGCACCTCCTCGAGCAGAAAATTCCATAGTTCAGTGGATGGTTTTAAGCACATATTTGGGAAAAAACTCAGCGCTACCACAGAATCAAATTTTCTGCTCTTACTGGATCCTTCTGCAGCCGTGTTGTTAATAATAACAGCAGCTCAATGTTTTAAATGTGTTTTGATTCAGAGCTTATGCATCTGCACACAAAGTGCACCCCATTACTTCCACAGTTCCTATGCTCTGGGTGAGGATGCTTTAAAATGACATATGGCAAACTGGACACCATTCCAAACTGCTTCCAGCAGTTTTAGGGGTGGCTTTTAGCAGAACTTTTCAGTAACGTACTTTTTCAATTTAACAATTTTCAATTAACATAATCCATAAAGTCTTAGTGAGTTCATTTTCTGGCAAGTCTGAATAGGTGCCGAATATGAGACACATATCAAAATCTCTCACTTGAGTTATGCTAAGGCTTTCCCCATTTTCCTCTTTTCTCTCTCAAAAGTGGATGAAGAAGACTAGGAAAATATGCCAGGTTAGCTGTCAAGATCCTTAAGAACTCTCAAATGACCTTGTCAGGAAAAAAACCAACCCTTTGATTCATATTTCAAAATCCTGACTAACCTGCCCCTTCCACTCTTTTGCTTTCTTGCTTCTGTAACTGTGACAGAATCAAGTCCAATATTAATGACCAGCAATCATTTCCAGGCTACAAACTGTGCTGCCTTCTGCAGTCCAAGTGCCTCGTTAGCTCGGCTCTGTCAGTAAGAGGCTCACCTTTGTATTGGTTTCTCCTGGGTTAAAGATGAATAGAAAGCTGGGCTGGTAGCACAGCTAAAAATAAACTCTGATCACTCAAGTGCCCTCTGTGTTGCAGTTGACCCATTCAAGTTGACTTCCCTTGAACAGGCCTGTTATCCAAAGATACCTCGTGTCACTCCCTAGAGGTGATTTCAGTGAAAGCCATGAATGCTTTTTTACAAAAAAGGTATTTCTTTTCTTGAGACAAACACTCAAGTATTTCTCTCCACACTGCAAGCAGAAAGCAGACAGCTTGATTACACTGCTATTGTTTTTCAATGCACAATTAAATCATCCTGCTGAATAAAGCCAGCTTTTTGTTAGAAAAGAATACAGAGTTGGTTGCATGCAGCAGACTTCTTTAAAAGAGGCAAATGAAGTGCAAGCCTGGAAGCAAAACTCTCCTGATTTTCAAAACCTCTGATTACTGTTGGTTTCTAAATCTGTTAAACATATGGAATCCTCCAGCTGCCTTTGTGAGACCCCTCTGGTGGGTAGTTCCTGCCTTCAGTTACTTCTAACCCTGCCCTCCCAGCTCTTTCAGCCTGGTTCTACAGTCTGGCTCCACATGAAGACTTGAAATTAGAATATTCAAGCAGGATTTTAGATTTAAAATTGAGAAGCAGGTTTTCAAAATTAAAACCTTGTAAACCTGTCCCAAAAAGTTGGTGTTCACACAAAAGAGCTTTAGCTTGGTGACACCAGACTCAGATTTTCTATAAAACCCAAAATCTGCTTTCATTCACCCACTGGAGAAGATTTTTTCTCTTCAGTAACTAGGAAGAACCTTGGTATTGTGAGGCTGAAAGTTGCCTTTGGGATATCTCTCAAAATAACAATTGTGTGGTGAGAACACAGAGCTGCTACTGAACTCACAGGAGCAAGCTGGGGCTCCTCACCACAGGATCTGCACAGGCTCTCTGGGTATCAGAATCCCAAAGAATACAAAATAAAAGCTCTTCTATCTTCAAAACCATACGAGAGCATAGGAGGCATTTAAACACCCCAAGGAAAAATGGAACAACACGGAAAAAATAACCAGGGTAGGGAGAATGGAAAAGTAAAAACAGATTAAACAATTGTCTTGCAGCTCATGCTGCATAAAAGATCTGGGACAAATTCTTCTGACTATTCTTTTCCCTCTCTGTGGAAAATTACAGAAATTAAACCTCTGGTGGCAAACATCTGGGAAAGAGAAAGCTTCCCTTCCTTCCTTCCTTCATCTCAGCAGTTTCTATTTTAATGCCACTCTCTCTATATGCACATAAATATATCATGTATACATTTACATACATACCTATATGCACATATAAACTGAGGATTAGTCTTACCAGCATCTGACTCAGAGGGCCAAAACAGCAACATATGACTTCTCTTCATTTTTTGGGTGACAACACAGGGATCAATAACTAAAGACTCACATGCTCTGTGTATATGTAACTAAACAACTAATCAACAGTTTTCAAACTTTGGTGGTTTTTTTTTGTTTGTTTTGTTTTTTGTTTTTTGTTTTTTGTTTTTTTGTTTTTGTTTTTTTTNAATAAATCTCATTAGAAATGTCCGAGTGGCTATTTTTAATGTTCTAGTCAGGGTGAATTTTGCCACAGCTGAGATTAGTGACCTCTGTCAAAAAGAAGGATCTATTGGCCAAATAAAATCCATTTGTAAGATTTAAGTGAGAAAGAAGCAGTGCACACAGATCTTCGTGCAAGGCAGAGCACCCTGCTCAGACTGCATCCTTCAGTCTGCATTCTGCTGCCTGACCAGAGACATCCATAACGTCAGAGAAACTCTACACTGAGAAAGAAATGATCCTTTTCTTTACAAAGAGACAGAAATCTTCAACAGACATCTGACATATCCCTTCAAGGTATCCATGTGTGACTTTAGATTTTCTACAACCATTCCTGGTTCTGCCCACAGTCAGACATCTCAGTAACACAATAAACAGGACAGGTTTAAAGCATGTCAGTTCAAAATCTCTCTGCAATGCTTTGCAAGGATTTACCTCTTTGTTTTTCCTCTTGGGAAGACAGAGGGTCACAAGTTCTCCGAAAGTGGTAGGAGCAGAAGTTCCATTTGAAGTCAATAGGATTTGCAATCCTAAATCCCTCAAATGCCTTTGAAAACCTCTGAGGATATGTGTCTTGACGAAAGCATCAACTTTGCCTTTGCTTTGACACTGAAGTTCCATTTCCCTACAGACAGAGAATCTACACTCTTAGGCTCTAACCTGTACCAGCCCCCAGTGATATTCCTGCAAGGTACAGGCAATACAAGGAACATGTTTGACAATGAAATATAGAAATAGATGTAAAGTGAAATTTTCAAAAGCACCTTCAGAGACTTCCAATCTTCCTAAACACTTCAGTAATTTTGAATTTCTTTTTCCTGGTATGGCTATTGTTTCCACTCCAGTCCTGGACACAATTAGAATGTTTTTTACTGTTTTTTTCCTATCCTTTGGTGGCTGGCCTGGAAATGTTTGAAGTACAGCCATGACTTAAAAACTCACCAAGACAAAGTACAAAATGTCATTTACAGAGCCTGCATCTGAAACAGCAGCATATACACAACACTATCTCCCCTTTAAAATCAGCCCTGAAATTCTTACATTACAGCTGCTTTCAAAGAGTTAGCCCCTTGAGTGTTAGGAAATGCAGTAGTTACATTCATGACACTAATTTAGCAAAGCCTTTAACATGAAAGAAAATGAATGCGAAGACTCCTGTTTTATATTGCATGTTAAACCATGATTCATAGTTACAGAGAATGTCTCTGAGCACACATTTCATCACTGAATATAAAGTGGAATGGATGGGGATTAAAAAACATGGTGAAAAAATACCGAGATGAGTCAAACTCTCATACATAAACCACCTCAAGCTGTGACTAAATTGGGAATGAGATGTAAGTATGAATATAGCTCTCCACTCATGCACGGGACAGACAGAGGAAGAGAGGCATAAAGCATATGGGGATATCACAAAATAGCAGAAGACAACCACAAAATGCTTACTAAGTTTACCTTGATCAAATGGCTTGTTTGGATTCCAGTTTCTGAAATAATCATCCTAAATGGGGATTAAAGAAAAAAAAGAAAACTCAGGAAAAATACAATCAGTATTTTCAGTACAATTTTACACAAATAAATGACAAATGAAACAACTCATGTTTTGATTATCATGTTTTTAGCGCAAATCAGATAAAACTATCAACAGGTTGTGTCCTAAAGAGTAGTTAATGCAGGTTAGAAATTAAAGAATAAAAGTCCTTGGATTCAGCACATTGAATTTTTCTTCTGGATTGTTTTTCAAAGCACACCCATTATTAAATATTTTATAATAACTCTGTATTATTTCATGTTAGTCTACAGTCTTTGACAACAAAGAGCATATTGTTCAGATAGTGTAACATGGTCCATCCTGGTGTGGTGAAAGGTCAGCAAAGTAAATTCAAAGACACATCCATTTGGACACATGTAAATCACACCATTGTGAATGTACAGAAATACAGGAGAAATATTGCAAAAGTTACTTAAAGCAGAACAACTTCTAGGAGCACTTGCAGTGAATATTTTAGTCTCTGTTCCTGCTATTACACTTCAAAAATTTTCTGAAATCTGCTGTAAAGAGATCACTGTGCTGTGAGCGTTGTGGTTCTGTTTTACACAACTCTCACTGGATTTTACCCTGGAGAAGGCAGGGACTGTAAGAGTGCCTGGCCAAATAATGATTCTGTTGCAAACAAGTCTCTCTGCAGAAAGAATGGAAAACTCTTCCATGTGTTGGATCAATCTGTATTCTGTGTACTTAGCAAATATTTATCTGAAGGCAAAGCTTTCCCTGCTTCAGAGTGCCATTAACCCTAGAGCTGAAAAACTGGGATTTAAGCCCAACTGATATATCAGTTTCAGCATACTCTGTGTATCTCACTCGTGTCCTCTTTGAGAGGATGTGATAACACCAGAATAATCTATTCGAGGTGAGGAAGAATAAAGAATTTCCACAACACTGTCATATTTTTCTGCATATTAATCTTTGTTTCCTTTTTAATATATCCAGTATTCTATATTCATTTCCTGAGGGATGCCACTAAAGAGATGTATTCATCAAGCTGTCCAGAATGACACCGAGATTTCTTTTTCCTGCCAGGACGGTAACTAAAAACCCATCAGTGTGCATAAGACATCTAAATTATTTCTTCCATAGGGCTTCGTTTACCATTTATCTCCAGTACACTGAATTTCACACACTCTCATCCTATCCAGTTACCCTAACCTGCAATATTTTGCAGACTTGGAAGTCAGCATGACTTTATGGGTTCAGAACAGGCTGTTACAGGAGGAGTGAGGATGCCACAGCCTTGGTGAACACGAGATGCATCTCACGTTCCTTTCCAAACACTGTGGCCAGCATGGAGAACCATGGATTGTTCTCCTGCTCTTCTCTGCCTTCTCTGGGACAGGTAAGCTTGGGCAAATGCTGGGTTAGATCAAGTTATTCTGCACGACTAGCAGGAGGAGATGTATGGCTTTTTTCACCAATATAATTTTGCTCGGTGTCATACTGACTTCATGGACAGTGATAATGTTCCACAATAACAGCAAAGACTATTATTTATAATTTATTTTAGATACATAAAAAGTATCCATATGTTATTTTCCACAAGTACCGGGTTTGGCACCAGAAATAGAATTGCAGGCTTGCCTTTGAATTCCACAGCTTTGCTAATACAAAAACTCCTCATGGTTATACAATGCTTTGTAATTGATGATGATGTACTGCTAAATTCACCAAGCATTAATCACTTTTCAGAATGTGTTGGGTTTTCAGCTTTTAAAGCAGAATTTTTTCTGCAACAAAATATTCCTTTTTTTTCCTGCTTACATTACTTCCAAGGTGTTGCTCTGCTGCTGGGTTTTCACCATCAGAAACTGTTAAATAATTCAACTCCCAACAAGGATTTCTTATGCTTGTGGCATATGGAACCAGTTTTGAAATAAGGATTGGAAAGGGGGTTTATCTCAATTTCAGTGTCAAAGGAATATTTTACAAAAAATGCACCTTCCTCACAAAAATATCTACAACACAGCCATCTCTTCTGTAGATCTATTACTCCTCCTCTTCTCCTTCCTGCAGACCTGTTCAACACTCAATTTTGAAAATTGAAACTATGTTTATTTTAGAATGTGCCTGAAACCACAGTATGATAGCATAGAAAGTACACAAGAAAAAAATATGGAAAATAAACTCCTAAAAGTTGGAAGAGAGAAAACCTTTGAGATTTTCAATATATAAACCTCATTATTATTTATGGGAGTAAATAATGACTATACATACATTAGAGCAATACAGTCAATAGCAACTCAAAATAACTTATGCCAGTTGGACAACTGTCCTGGTTTCAGCTTGGATAGAATTAATTTTACTCTTAGCAGGATGAGAATAATGTTGATAACACACTGTTTTAGTTGTTGCTGAGAAGTGTTTATTTCAAGCCAAAGACTTTTCAGTTTCCCAGGTTTCTTCAGAGAGGAGCTGGGAGGAAGAACGGCCAGGACAAGTGACCCAAACTGGCCAAAGGGCTATTCCACACCTTCAAGGCCAGATTATAAACTGGGGTGAGTTGGTCAGAGCTGGGGGACCAGCTGGGCACTGCTCAGCAGGTGGTGAAAATCGTACTGGGCACTACTTGTCTTGCTTATGGTTTATTCATCTCTCTTTTTGTCATATTTATTATTATTATTAAGCTGTTATTATCACAACTCATGGGGTTTACATTTTTTTCCCCCATTTCTCCTTCCTATTCACCCAGGTAAGTGGAGAGGGTGAGAATGTGAGGTAACAGCTGGGGGGTACCTGGATACACCACAAGGACACAAAATGCAGCACCAGGACTTCACTTCAGCATTGGTACCAGCAAGAACTGAGACTGAAGGGTTATGGCACCACAAAGGTGAAATTCACCCTGTGGATATGGCCAAGCAGCAAACCTGTGTCACAATTAAAGACACACCTAAAGCTCTGACTCAGAAGCAGACAGGGCTTTGTGCCAGTACTCAGGAAGGTGCTGAGATTTATAACAATATCCTCAAATGACTTTTGCTAGAAGGTGGAACTCTGATCGTCTCTGAAGGAATGCCATCATTTCACTGTAACTTCTTCCAACAGAGAAGTAGCACATATATATATATATATATATAAATATATATAAAAACACAATCAATTTGATTAAGGAGATTTAAATTTCCCATTCAGTAAAACACCTTCCTGACAAAAAGCAGTCTATGCATTTCTATGAGCGTTCTACTGGGGTTGATACTAGTATGCTAAAAATCCCTTATGCCTTCTGTAACAAATGAAACATATGCAATTTTCATATTAACATGTTAATTAATCAATATTAACACATTAATAATCAACATGTACCACTGCATTTCATTTATAACAATATTAACAGTTGATCATAAGAATTTAAAATACAGAATGAATTATGATATATTGTAAATATTTTTATTTACTCTATGGATATTTACAAGTTAGAATTGAAAAACCTACCTCAACTTCCTGAACACGTAAGCATTACAAATGAGAAAAGAAAAAAAAAGAATGAAATAAAGCAATATAAAATTAGGTTAACATTCATCAATTTTCTCCTTAGTGGCCTTTTAAATGTGAAATCACTTATTTCAGATGACCTTCATCCCCAAATGAAACAATTTTCTCCCTTTCTTTTCTGCCCTTTCCACCTCTGCTGCCATGACCCAGTTTTTTATCTGCTGCACTATTAGCCAAATGCCATTCTATTAACACGTTTCTTTCTTGTAGAGCACTAAAAAAGGTTTTTTCATTCCCTTTTGGCAGGCAAAACCACCTGAAAGTGTTTTTCCACACACTCATATGTACATACTTGGGATAAGAGAGACATAATTTAATTTTTTTCTTAGCTGACTTTAAAGACTATTGGACAGACTTTGAAGGGAATGCAAAACCAGGCACAGGGCCACTTCAATACAGCAGGTGACAGCAACTGAGAAATATTTTTGATGAACAAATATATGAAAATATCTTTCTTCTTGCATAGAATTCACACTTTGAAGGTTTTGCCTGTGGTTCAGTGACTGCATATGACTAAGTCAATCTTTTAATTAACTGAAGGGACTCTGCGCACCTAAAATCACGCACGAAGAGAGAAGAGCTGATACTGCAAGCCAAGGCTGGATCTGAGTCCCCCAGCTCAGAGTTATATAAAAGTGATGTGTTGGCTTGGCCTCTGCAACTGGCTCCTTATGGACTCCAAGTCTCACATCACAGGTTAAAGATTCAGCTTCCAATTTCAGGAAAAGAAATTCAACTCCTGTCAAACTGGGCCCAGTGAAATTCTTGAGGAAATCGAGAGTTCTGTTCTCTTCTCACTACGTGTGGGGCAAGGTGTTCAGCAAGGTTCTTTTCTGCCCCCTTTATAAATTCTATTTCCTGCCTGAGGTGGGCAAGAGCCTGGATGGCAAGGCAGGGAACCCAGGGGCCCCTCACACAGAAAGAAGCTCCCCTGTGACTTCCACCACCCCAATTAAATTGCAAGACTTGGGACACGAGCTGCCTTTTCAGTTTTCCATCTGTTCACCACTTACCATCATGGAACCCTTCTTCTAGCTTTTACCCATAGGAAATTTAACTTAGGAATCAGTTGTGAACATAAGAAATGAAAAACAAAACATAAAAGCAAATGTAAATTGCTAGACTTGGGCCTCAGTTCTTCACTGCATTTTTATTATGTTGCTTAGAGCAATCAAGAGATTAGAGGAATCACATTTTCACAGAATCAGAGTTGGAAGGGACCCGCAAGGATCAAGTTCAACTCATCATCAAGTGAATGGCCCACATGGGGACCAAAACGGTGACCTTGGCATCACTAGCACCATGTTCTAAAATCCATCTTGCCACATCATGCATAATAAATTGTTGTTTCCTAAGAAGACCAAAATGATCCTTTATCATTCAATCTGTTGGTGTCAAATCTAGCCAACTTTGATTGATGTGCCATCAACAAAGTCAATCAAGAGAATAATCATATCTTAAACCAACTATGCAAAGGGCATGTTAAAAACCACTAGTTTTTAGCATGTTCACAAGAAGTTTGTAACAGTCAGAACTTCCAAAAATCTCGTTCATCAGAACCCTTAGATTCATCAGAATTCATAGACTGGGTTCTGATTTGCAAAAAAATATCAAGCCTTGAAGTAGACCTGGGTCTAATACAATTTCCTGTTAGTCCTCTCAGAAAAGTCAGCAAATAGAAATTGTGCCTAAGAGCAGGACATTAATATGAAACTGCTCTCCTCTCCTATTACCCTTCCTATCACTACAACAACAATACAGTTAAAAAAAATGGAATTAATGGTGAAACCAAACACATTTATCCTCTTTTCCCCTACCAACTAAGAAAGTAAACAACAGCTTCTTGTTCTCCTGAAGTTTAAGCATTAAAGTTATTTCCACTAATCCTACTCTTTTGTCACTTTGAATTTAGTTATTACCTAAGACTTGATATTTTGGATGAGTTAATGAAGCAGGGATAATTTAACACACAAACACTCTCTACACTTACTTTATTTACTTGTCAAAAAGAAGCTCTTGCAAGATGCTCTTATTTATAAATACAGCCAAACATTAGCTAAATGGGTTCATAAATATTTATATTTGTTGCATTAATTAAGCTTATAACTTATTTGTATGACTCAAGCAGAAATGAGATGCTGACTGAAAACATTCCCCTGATTTTGTACCTTTCAGAACCAGCTCAGCTCAATTTGCTCCTCCAAGGCCTGGGAGGATCCCTCAGAAGAGGAGGAGCCTGTGAGGTGCAGACTCATCAGTAAAGCCTCATCACAGAGGTCTCCTGAGGAACCTCCTACACAAAGGGAGTAACCCCAGGACTGACAGAGACCGCTGAGGGGTAATCTTTGTTCCTAGCCCCACCCAGCCAACATGAGTTTAAATTTCTAAGTATCTCTAGGATGGACATTTATTAACACTGCTTTGCAGACTGCTTAGTATTTCCTTCTTTCACCTTCCATCTATGAATAAACCTTTTACCCTCATAAGGACCAGCTGGAAAAAGTGGTAATTACCAGCTCATTGCTTTTGTTAAAATTAGCTCCAGAAAGATGCAGCTGCATTTCCTGCCTCTCTACCTTAGAGTGCAGAAGATCACTCGAACACCAAGCAGTGTTAAAGCACCAGCTGCTGCTTGCTAAAGTCATTCCAGCCTGTCATAAATATCTCCCCAAGGCCTATTGCCTGTTTTAAGCAAATAGCTTGTGTCAGCAAAATACACATTATTTATTTATCTATTTATTTTTTATTTGCTTAAGAGCAAGAGAAAGCATTTTTCCCACTGAGTACTTAAGTGAACAAAGCTCCCCAATGAGATGTTGTTACGTTAAGACATCTCTAACCAACTCTGTGCTCTCTCTCTCTCCCAGGAATCAGGGAACTGCATCCAAACAGGATGCTTTGGCTTAGTGAATTAGTAATGCTGGTGCTGGAGATGTTTAGTTTTAAATTTTGTATGGGAAAGATTTAAGTTTAGTGAGAAATGTCCCAGGAAGGCCTGGAATATCCGGGTTTACTGAAAGAGCTCCCAACATTAAGCTGTGACACCAAGAGAATCCATGGCAGAAGGAAGCAGTGCCACACGTAATGAAAAGCCTGAAGATGTCAGGACCTGCCTAGAATGCTAAGAGATTAATCAAAATAAAATGAATTGAGAAAAGTATAACCATTCACATTGGATTCATATATAATGGCAAGTACATTAATAGTGGTTTAATAACAACAGTATAAAATTCATAAATACATATCCCAATGAGTCCTCAGATGTGTATGGCACTGCAAAGATCTTTGACCATATCTTACAATCTCAGATTTCCCATAGGACTCAAATTCTCAGTACACAGACTTTTGCTCAGCTACCACTATTGTGCAAAACCAACTTCTTCTGGCCATAATATGGCCCAGAATGTTACTGAGTTTCTTATTTTCAAAAGTTAAAAGGTATTTTTGTTTGGTTGGGTTTTTTTTATGCTATATTAGGAAAGAAGATTTGCTACTCCTGTTTTGCTGAAAGACTTTTCCAGAAGTTTCCATGAGCAATACTGAGAAAGTGGCAGGTGACACTTTCAGCATAGACTTTTCTTGCCCACACTCACAATCATTCACTGGGGTGGCAAAAATTTTAATAATTAAAATATTTGGGAAAAAATGAAATATATTCCTTACCCTTGAGCCCATATCATCTAGAGTAAGAACTGTCATTCTTAACACCTCAATCACATGGGCTTTTACATGGAACTCTTCCAGCTGCTCTGTTGGGTTTTGCAGTTGGTTGTTTTTGTTGGGGTTTTGGTTTGGGGGTTTTTTTGTTTGGTTTTTGTTTTTGATTTTTTTTTTCTTCCTTTTTAAAATAAAAAGACAAATATAATAAGAATTAAAAATTTTTCTTAAAAAACCCCAAACCACTCTTTGTTTATCCAAAAGACTGAAGCCAGAGTGTATGTCTAGGATGGTGAGGGGAAACAGATGCTCATTTTCTCAGCCTGAGCTCCAAGCAGGATGAATGAGGGCCAGCTGTGAGCTGGAGCTGCTGTGGCACAGCCCTGTGCCAGCACACACGGCTGACAGAGCCGATATATTTGGGTGGCTGGGACAATCACACAACTGTCTGTGCTGGCCTGTGCTGAAATATCTACAACTGGGGGGCTGGCAGGCAAAAAGTGCCTTGGTTTTATTATTCTTTGCTCTCCCTTTTGGCAGACTAACTTCAGAACTACAATTCACTTCTGCCTGAACTCTGCCCCTCATTAGCACGTGCTAAAGAGCCCATCACCCCGGCTTGCATGAAATAATTCTCTCTAACTTCTTGTTCACAAAGCTTTTCATACTTCAGTGTGTCCCCCCAGTGCCAGCAGGTTATGCTGCAGGCTGGAGAGCTCTAGCAAGGCCAGAAAGGCGAAACTCCCACGGGATGGACTCACTGACCCCTGCTGGGCTGGATGTGCTGGGCTGTCACAGGTGCCACAACTCCAAGGCCAGGTTGAACACTGGAATGGGAGCCATCAACTCCCACCTTCCCAAAGTGAGCAGCACCCAGTCAGACAGGAAGGAAGAAGCAGAGCCAGAGATAACAAAAATATATTCCCTCTCCTTCCAGGTGGAATTCCTTAAAGCAGCATTATTTCTGGTCTCTGAACTGACGCTAGGCATGAACTCCCAGCTGGATAGCCAGGTTAACTCACTGCCTCTGGTGAGCCTTACAAGGTTCCCACTACTGCACAAAACCAAGAGAAGTGCCCACCACGTGAAACCAAGATTCACAGGTCACAACCTGGCCTAATGATGCTTTCTCACATGAACCTTTTTACATGTTTTCCACTTATCAAAACCACCGTGCCTTTATCTCAGTTTATAATTGCAAATATTGGTGGGGAATGGTCCCTGCAGATTCTCTATAGAGAGACTGGTATTGTTAATAAATCATATTCTCAACAGGGGTCGTACTGAAAACAAACCTTGAAAGGAGAGCTGCTAAACTCTTTCCACATCTTAATTTTCAGTCAAAAATTCAAATTACATGCTTAGAAAGCAATTGTTTTTAGGCAGCTTGAAAGCCAAACACATTAAGCTTGAAGGTTATAAAGCCATTGGCAATGTGACTTCACTTTCTGTACCCTTGTTGCTTTGACAGTACATCTGCAGGAGCTGTTTTTGACACAATCACTGGTTCTTTTTAGCTGATCATTTGGGGGTTGTATCTGGAGAATAACACCCACATAAAAAACATCCAGTGCTATCATTGCTTTCACGTATGAGAACTTCTTTACAGCAAATAACAATTTGCATAATGATTAAACACATAGCTATTTCTTGGTTTATTTTACAAGAAGTTTTCTGAAATTTGTTCTGAGTCATATGAATTTTTTTTTAAATTTACCATTATGGGACTAATCTCATTATGAAATAAAGTAATAATTCTCCTAATATCAAAGTTATAAAATAAAAGTTATGCATAAAATACAGATGCTCCACTTAGATATACAAATCCCAGTGGTCAAAACATACAAGGAAACAAATAGCAGTTGAATAAAATCAACTTATCTAACTTTGATATTTAGGGACACAATTTTCTGTAGAGACATCTAAATTAGTTACAATGTCCCAAATCTTTCAAATACTTATTTAAATGCATAACTAATGAGTGGAAAGAGACCGTGTGAATTATACTGGATTATGAGCAATGCACTGTCCCTGGGAGCACACAGGCATTTCTTTGCACTTCATTTGTAGCTTAGAGGAAAATCAAGTCCAAGTATTGTTGAGAAAAACCTTTTCAAAAGGCGAATTCAAACATGCTGCTGTTGAAAAGGACAATTTTGCAGCCCTTTAGTCAGTTTTAGCCAATACTTGAAATTTCTTAGAACTGCATCAGGAAGAAGCAGTCATGGGCAACCAGTCCATGATATAAGCAGCTGCTGAGTGTGGGAGAGGGTTGTACACATATTAAATCAGAAACCCTGTGGGCCATTACAAATGTGCAGTTTCCATTCCAGTTTATACCATCATTTTCTTAATTGTCTCTGACTCTTTATCCATTCAAAAAAAAAAAAAGAAGAAGAACACTACATCAAAAATCATGATGCGAAACTGAGGGCGGGTTAATGGGAGCAAGCCAGTGAGAAACGTGCAGAAATGCTGCTCCCCCTCAGGGAAAGGCTCCTCACTTTGGTTGTCACCAACAACTTGAACACCCAGCAGGTTATTCTAAGTACCTTGCTCAGTTTATAAAAGCTATCACGTGATTAAGGTGTCCATAACATTTGGGGCTGGCTGATTCAGAGTCACAGAATCATTTGGGTTGGAAGGGACCTTAAAGGTCATCCATTTCCAAGCCATGGTGCCACTCACTAGACCAGGTTGCTCCGGGCCCCATCCAGCCTGGCCTTGAACACTTCCAGGGATGGGACATCCACAGGTGAATTCCTTTCATTCAGGAAAGTCCTTCATGACGCTTTTTGTTACTGACAGACTTGCGTTACCTCTACCCATTTTCTGAAAAATCACTGGAGATGCACGAATGTAACTTTTTTTACTGATAGTTCCTCATTCATTTCTTACTCTGATTAAATAAGATTTTTCTGAATATTAAGAAACTAATTTTCTCTATCAGTTGTAAAGCAACAACAAGTTTCCTTTCCTCATTGATTGCTACTTGCCATCAGGCTGAAGCAATAGTATTTTGGAGAGAAACAGGTTTTCTTGGAATGGTATTTCAAAGGATTTAGCTCAAATAATCAATAATAATAACAAAAAAAAAAAGTAAGCTAAAAAGGCCAAAGTATTAAAAATACTCTAATTCAGGCACTGGATAGCTAAACTGCAGTAATGGCTCCAGTGGGATTTAAATGCCAAGGCTGTTGGCATCCACAGCACAAAGATTTCCATTAACTTTGACCCTACTTTATTTTTGAAGAAGAGAGCACCTGACTGCTCAATTTGCGCATAATTTGTTTTTAAGAAGTTCACAGAACACTGTCCAAAGGCAACTTCAGATCCACGTTGAACATTTTAAGCCACGAAAGTCTTGCATTTGCAATGGAAGAAGGTGCTCTGATTTACACACCTCTCCTTGCTGGGAGGACTCCTCAGCTGCAAAGGAACACCAGTGCTACTGGATAAAGATTTTGCTCCATCTCAGGATCTTCCCCTCAAGGAGGGAGGGAGACAGTGCCCCCTCATACCCCAGGCACTAATCCCAGAGCTGCTCACCCCACAAGTACTGCTGCAAATACTACCTCATAATGTCACCTGTAAGTTGGTAACAAACCCCATTATGTTGCTATACTTGGACTCTTAGTTTCAGAATCACATCAAACAAGTGAGCAGAAATTTCAAACATAATACACTGGTGTTACATGTTTTCAGAAAGTTTGATCATTTTATTTATGCTTCCACTGGCCCTTAATTCATCTTTTAAGATTTGTAATTATGTACATAAGGCATTTCACACAGTAAACACTCCAGAAACAACATCCAGTATCAATTACTGACACATGTTCAGAACTGCTTTAGAGGAGGATAAATTATAAATAGGAAATACATATTGTATTGGGCTTCTACAGCGGTGATCACGATGATAAAGCAACATTCAAGCTAAATTCAGATAAAATTGAGAAAACTAAGTGACCTTTCATTTCTTCCAGTAGCATGCACTGGGATCAAGGACACACATCTGAAAGAGTCTCCTGCAGGAAGGTACAATGCACTCCTGAGGCTGCCAGAACATGAGCCTCTGCATCAGTGACACAAGGTCAGTATGTAGCCGAGCATGGAGTGAACAATGACATGAGAAAGAAAGATGTAGCAAAACTTTATTTTCCAGTCTCAGGAACCTTCCAACCAAATGCCCGTTGCTCAAGAGAATACAGAGCTCCCAGATCTCAAACTTTTTGAACTGTTCAGCTGTAAATAGAAGTCTGCTCCTGATCTCTAGACATTATAGTTACTCACTCTTAAAGGGATTAACTCATGAAATGGGTCTAAAGAAAATCAAAACCACATTTTAACAAAGAATAGAACCTGAAAAAGCCAGCATTGTCAGACATCTGAAGAGTACAGAAGGTCATAGAGAATTCTTTAAGAAAAAGAGAACATTTGCATTTTGATCAGCTATAATTTTACACCTGAGGTCTAGTACAACTAGCTATTTAATTCTAACAACTGAGAAAATAGTTCAAACTTGCAGTGTAACTAATCTCCAAACCTTAGAGATATTAAATCAAAGGAAATGTGTACCTTAGAGAACAGCTGAAGCTACAGGATATGGAATTAAAGAAATGTGCTGAGGATCTCTGAAAACATGCACTACAAGATTTAAAACACTGAATTGCCTGGCAATTTAGAGAAGCTGTGGCTGCCTCATCCCTGAAAGTGTTCAAGGCCAGGTTGGATGGGGCTTTGTACAACCTGACCTGGTCTAGTGGAAGGTGGCCCTGCCCATGGCAGGGGGTTGAGATGAGATGATCTCTAAGGTCTCTTCCAACACAAACCATTCTGGGATTCTGTGATAATAGAGTGTCATTAAAATATTGATGGAATTAAGACACATTTTAGTAAGGCAGAGAGGATAATTTTTACATTAAAGCTGTAATGTCTACTTGTAGATTCTCTCAGACAGCTCAAATCGGAAATTACACTTCGAACCCACTAACATTCCATACCCCAAAAGATTAAATTCATCTCCACAAACACTATGAAACTTGTAATTCACAAATGTTTCGGATTTCTGAGAAACTAAATAACAGCAGCTCTTGCTCCAATGGTGTTTGAACAGATAAATAAAGCCCCATTATTTAAGGAATAATTTGAAATGTGTTAAATTTGTTGTAAGCTAACCATGAAATATGATTTATAATCATGTGTTAATAGGGAAACACAAACCAAACTTTTCCAATTGCTAAGAAACAAACATCTGGGGACTTGCCTTGTTCTGGTGGAATTACAGAGAGTCAGGAATGTGACTGCTCAGCTGCAGCAACATTCATTTAGATTATTACCTTGCATGGCATTGTCATTCCTGACACTGTATTTTGGCAGATTCCAAGGAGGCTGTCAAGCCATTTGTCAGCTCAGTCAAACATAATATGAGCTGGAGGAATATTTCAACAGAGGTGAACTCATTTTCATCCAAGTATTTTGAGAAATGTTTGTGAGGGGAACTGCAACCTGAATTCAAGAGAAAAAAAATCCAGATGAATGAAAAATATCCTAGAAAATTTTAATATTAGCTGAAGGACTGGAAAAACCTACCCTATATAACACTCTTCTAGATCTCCCAGTTTGTCTAGTCCTCAGAAAATTATGGTTAACCACACTGAGACACTGAGGCTGCCACAGTGCATGTTTAAAGGAAACAGCATGCGCTTGTTCTCATGTTAGAATCCTGCAATCAGTTAATAAAATGCAAATTGTGGTTTAGTGTATCACTTCTTAACAAAGGACTGAGAACATCTGATGGCTGAGAAGCACTTGTGTGGCAGAGGAAGGACCAGACCCTCCAGCAGTGGCGATTTGGCCAAGCAGGTTTGCAGCTGTACCTCGTGGAAGGAAGGCAGATGCACAACAAGGCTCCTACAGTGCGGATTCTGACACCTCCAGCAACACGGGCGAGGTGCCTGGGGACTGGATTTGCAGAACGGGATAATTCATGCTGAGGATCCAACGTCTGCTCTGCTCAGTAAGTTCACACTTTGCGGCAGACTCGCTCCATCCTGACCCCCTGCACTGGTCTCTTGGCTATGAGGTTCACATATCTCCAAACACACCTTGTTCTCTGCTTTCATCAGTAAACAATCAGAATTTCACGTGTTCTGCAACACGGGGCGTGCAGTGACTGGAAACAAGTGGGAGGTTTGCTTCTGAGGTAGACCGGGATGGAAACTAAAATGCTAATGAAGAAATGCCCTGTGCTCACTGCACACTACTTCAAGACCTTCGAGGACTAAAACAGATCCTGATTAAATAGAGGATGGTTAAATCTGGATCATGTGAGCTGAACTGCTGTGGGATGAGCAATAATACTGACTGAAGAGAAAGTGAGGGGAAAGTCTGACCCCGTGTGAGATGAATCCAGAAAGTGAAGTACAACGCAGTAGCAAAAGGGCAAGCAGGAACCACAAGAGCCATCTGCCAACAGACCATATTCTGCACTTTTTAATCATTCTTTTCCTTAGAGCAGACCCTCTTCTGAGATTACATCTATAGTTCACCTCTGAGACAGGCTGGTAGATCCTGAAATTTGCTGGAAGGCACAATTATACATCGGTAACTATCCTTTCAAAAATCAAGTGCCATTCATCATGACAAGAGCCATGAAGATCTTGAAGAAAGTGGCCACAGTGAATCTCACATCTGCTCAGAAGGAGGAATAAACACACACCCCACACCAGCATCCTTGAAGGAAACAGCACTGCTTTATTTGGTTGTGTTTTGGCTCAGTAGAATCCCCTCTTCTCTATATCTGTAAATGGGGTGTAAAAAAAATTGGAGCCTTGATTTTTGAAAAACCCACACTAAATCAATATACTTAGAACTTCAAAGAACCATATTCAATATTCTGTCTGACTCTTTGCCACTGTAAGGTGTGACACTATACTGTGCTGTCCTGGCGACCATATCTGTGCAATTACACTTTCAACTGCAGCCCTTTGCTTTCTTTAAGACAGTCTCCAGTGACTGGTTTACAGCTTATTGTTTCTAGTTCTGTATGCTTAATTTCACATTCCTGCCTCAAAAAAAATCATCATTTCAAAAAAAGGTGGGGAAGCAAAAATTCATTTATCAAAAATTTTCGTAATTCTGGATTTTAAGACCTTCAGTATCTTTTAAGTGCCCCTTCAGTTCTACAGCTTTTCTCCTGAAGGTTGCCATTGACATTAAAGAGAACTGCACAATTACCTGTACATCTTTTATTTCTTTCTGCAGGGTTCAGTGGTTCCATGGTTTACAAACACTGCAAAGATTCCTCTGTGACTGCTGACAACTCCAGCAACCAAAGGAGTGTTTACTGAAGATTGTTAGCAGTTGCTTTTGTTCTGTGCTTATTGCTTCAACTTTAGTATGCAACTACCTAAAGGATTTCTCATTACTTGCATTTCTTCTATTGGCTCAGATTTTCTTCTCAGTTTTGCATTCAGTCAGGCTAAACCTCCTTTGCTCTCGCTGATCTGTTGAATTTCTCTTAATTCATACTGGCTTTCAGCCACCCATGTTACATTTTTTAGTAAAAGACAGATTACAGTTAACCCTATTCTGTCTCTTTCCTTTTTCCATCCAAATATCTGTAACTTGTTCTTCAGGATATGCACCCAACTTCTTTATTTCCTCTTTTTATGAGCTTAGCCTGGCTGTTTGGCTTTCTGCAATGAGCATCTCCAATGTATTCTCACTACCTTTCACTCTGGCAATTCTTTCTGTTAGAAAAACAACTCCTGTTCTGCTTTCTATTTCACTGCTGGCTGTCATCAAGATACCATGATTTTTCACCGTCTGTCCCACTGCATTTGATGGATTGTCACTAGAGTTTCTCTCTCCTAAATGTCCTTGATATCTTTAATTACCTATTTCTCTCTGTTTACTTTGCACTCACTGAGACAGATTATATAAATCAGGAGTACGTGAACTGAAATTAACAGATTTGTACAGATGTAAAAGTGACAGAAATGAGAGCAGAATACAGACTAAAGAAATAACACCTAATTTCTTTCTATATATATAATGGAAAATCATGGCTGGGAATTTACAGCTTCTTCCTATGCTTAAGCATAACAGATGCCTTTCTGTCATCTGCAGCAACAGCAGTGGCAAAACCAGCGATTCACGACTTGCTGATGCTGTAGAGTAAAACAAAGGTACATGTCTATTCTTACCTGTCTTTATAATAAAAGAAAATTTGAAGGAATTTCCCAAAAATTTATTATTTAGGGGCTGCTCACAGAAACTTGCCTTTCTTCACCATCCTACCACTTCCAGATTCCTCACATACCTTTTGGTATTCTGATATTATTTACTTATTTGTACCTATAGTACTTGTCAATTAGACAATGGATTGCTTCCTACTTTATATTTCAAAGCCAGACAATATCAGTTTCTAGAGAAAGTCAAACTAGACTGTGTTTTATTTACTTGAAGTTTTAATCATCCAGTGGTTCTGTGAAAACTGAGCCGAAGAATTTATCCCTAGAAAGCTGGACATTTGCTACAACACATCCCTTGGACCTACCTCAACAACTTACTGTCACTAAGCTCAAAACATAATAACCTTCTCAGTTTATGACAATTCCAGCATTTCCACACTGATTATATCTGAATCTAGTTTCAGTTCATTCTAGCCAGGCAATAACATTGTATATTTTTCATTTAATGGATTAAAATTTCCACTTCACTAAGAAGAAACCCCCCAAGTGCTTCTAATCCACCACTTCCCATGTGTTATTTAAGCAGTCAGGTTTCTCTTCTTTGATGGCGAAGGCTGCAAAGGTACTTTGCTCCATTGCTGCTTTGCAGAAAGCACTTCGGATGAGGAAACACCCAGCCCTGCCCCAGGGCACATCTCCAGGCCTCCTGTGGGCAGCTTGGGCTGGGCTCTGCTGGCCTCAAGGGCAAGTGAAGCGGGAGCACTGAGGAATGCAATGGAGAAAGGTCTCTGACCCCTTATCCAGACTTTTTGGCTACACGTTTTTACAGGCTGTTCACACAACTCTGATCTCGAGACTTATTTTTCTACAGATGGCGTGGTGAGTTTCAAAGGTAGCTTTGCAACAGTTAAAACTGATCATTTTCCCCAAAAGGCAGCAGCTGGTCTTTGTTTATTCCCTAACTCATCTACATGCCCTGTGCTCTGTCTGCTCCTCCTCTGCCTGATTTGCTTGACTGTTCTCCACACGTGGCTGGCCAGGCCGTTCTCTCTCCCACATGAACAGCTTTCGTGCTTCTGACAGTCACTTTTCCAGCTCTCTCCTCAAGCGTTTAAAAATATCTCCTCCTGTCCCAGGCTTTCACTTGGCAAACAGTCCTTCAGGAGCAGCTAATCCCCTCCAAAAGTGACCTAGACAAGTTTTAGCAGCTGAGATTATCAAATCCAAATGCTGATAAATCATAACACCCCAAAATACCCTTCCAATCCCAGAGATGACCCTTGTTTTTTCTCAATACATCTCTTACAATGTCAAAACTTGCTTAGGTCTTTGGAGTACAGTGCTCTGAGCCACCTCTGAGCCCTGAGCTGCCACAGGTACCTCTGCAGCTCAGAAGACTGATGGCTAAAATACTTGTTTTATTTATATACATCATATATATTCACCTGGCTGTCACAGAGCATGCTTAGCTTTTCTGGAATGTATAGCAAAATAAAAAAGCCCGAGATGGAAGAGGGACAGAACAGGGCTGGATGTACAATCAACAGAAAAATTCTTCCAAAGCAAGAATCACACTATACTTGCTGCCTTATATAGCAATGTTTTTTATTTCAGCTCATCAGTCAAAATAATCTCAGAGAGACTCTGGGGGATGGTCTGGGGACCTCTCATCTCCTGTGTCAAACTCATATAAACACACAAAATACCCGATTCTACTTAAAACCATTTTCTTTCATTTGAAATGTGATGACCTACACTTTCGTATGCTAAGCAAGCTCTTAACATTGCTTGTTTATTGCAATATTCCCTTTAGCAACTGGAGCTGTGGAGTGGCATGATGATTGATTCTGCTCTTGAAAGTGATTTAGAGATGAAAAAATACATTTTTTTTATGTTCGACTGTATTCTAAATTCACTTGCTGTGATGTCAGAAAGTCTGATTAGGTAAGGTCTGCAAATTTTTAAATGGGTACTTAATTTTTTTCAATAAGCAATTTTTGCCTTAAAGAACAACTGAAAATTAAGATAGTACATTTCCTTTCACTCTAAAACCTCCAAGGTTTTAATGTGTGTGTTTGCTGGGGGTGGTTACTCCCATAAAATGCCTCTGACTGCTCAAGTTCCAAGCAGGCTTCTCATTCCAGTGCGTTTCCAAGCCTACACAAACCCACAGTCCAGCCTCTCCATCCCATCAGAGTACTCTGCTGGGGTGGGGCTGATGTCTGTTCCCCTGCTGCTGCAGGAAAATGCTGCAGAGTGGCTGATGGATATGTACAGGGTGGGAATGGAGACAGCCTCTGCAGCCATCCATAAACTCAACTCATTTCAATTGCTTGCTGTCTGCTACCGAGAGGAACACTGGAAAAAGGGAATGAAAATGTTATTTATTTTTATTTTTTTAAGATATGAATTTGGCTTAGTCATCTGGTATGGCAAAGTGAATGACTGGATCCTAACACAACCCTGATTATCACATCATATGACAACTAAGACATGTATTTCCCAAAAATAATGTGACAGCATCATGTTCCCTTTCCTCTGGAGCATCCACTCTGGATCAACATAAGCAAGAAAAGAGAGTTTGTTTCAAATAAATAAACCAGGACAGAACAGTGAATATATTGCACTGCAGTGCTCAAGAAGCAGCTAAATATTCCTGCAGAACAGATTTGCTGAAATTCTGACATCCAGATGAGGAGAGGTGACTAAACCTTGAAAGTATGTGAATTGAGGCTGTTTCTGCGTAGTGACTCCGAGGTGTCTGAGTTCACCATGGAGTGGTGCAAAAATATTTTTCAGGGACAAATCTTTTTCTTTTCGTATGAAGCAAAAAAGAAAGAAAGAAAAAATAGGCTAGCAGATTGTATTTCCCAGGTATGTACCTTGGATATGTTCAAAGCATTTCTCTTAGCTTTATTGCTTGAAATATTATATTTATTGTTTGAATAAATCTAGACATGTAAAATAGAGCACATAAAAATCTGGGTTTGTGGGTGTGGTTTTTTTGGAAGAAAAAGATAGCAAAAGGGCATCTTTTGGTCAAGGAAAATGTCTTTCTTTTGTGGAAAAGATTTGAGAGAAACTAACAGTTCTCCCCCACAGTCTAGCCACTGAGCTCTGGCACTCACCCTGTATCCAGTACTGGCTGATTGGACTGGCACAGAGCTGTGACATACACAGGGTATTTTGGAACAGGCAGCACAATCAATATTGATGTGGGAGCTCTCTGGAGCACGGGCATAGCACACAGCTCAGAGGCTCTGGAGATTCACTGCTTGCCTGTAGCCTGGCCGCTGACTGGGCTTGAATGTGTGAGCAAGCGAGCTGTTTGCAAATAGCTTTTGCAAATGGAATTCTCTTTGGAATGGTTTTCAAGCTGAGTCCACTTCAGCTTTCCTTGTTATTTGAGTTCTGTTATGCTTCACACACAGCTTTATTTCGCTTTCAGACTTCTGCTCATGCCTGAGTCAAGTTGGGTGTGGGGGGTGGGATCACTGCTGACAGAGGGAAAATCACATTCCAGGGGCAGTGACTGACATAGAATTTAAACCATTCCAACAAAACTGCCCAAATAACAACCACATGGATAACCTAATATATCTTAGCTTGAGAAACAAAACTTTGGTATTTTGAGAAAAGACCAGTTATTGTTTCTTCCAATATTTACAAAAGCACATTTGCAGCTGCCTGTCAATTCAATTGAAGTCCTGTCTGCATACAACACAACTAATTGTTCAGGAAAACCCACCCAGCTGTTCTTACCAGAGTAACCTACCTCAGAGGTTTTGTGATGTTCTTACAGAACACCAACTTCCCCTATAGACAATCACTTTGTACAAGAAAGAAAAGCCCCAACAGGAACAGAAGTCTCAGTCTGCTGTGGAAGCACTGCCACACAGGTGCAAGAACACTTCCAGTTCTCCCAGGACAGGACATGTCCCAGGTACGCCCTGAAGTGAAGCGCGTTAATCTAGAAGTGAAAAGTCAATTCTGCTTCAAAATCTAGGCTATCTAAGCAACTTCTTATGGAAACTGCTGCCACAACACACACAACAACACAGCAGGAGAGAGACATCATGAATTAAAGTGTAGAGAAAACAGTCTCTTAATCCCAGTAACCACCCATTTAATTCTCAGCATTTTCTCTTAATCAGTAACATTAAGTTGTAGACTTAGACCCAAGGAAACAAACACAGAAAAAGGTTCTTCAGTCACACTCGTGCTGTCTAGTTAACACTGCAGGGTAGTAACAACATCACCAAAAGTAGAATTTGATCCATTTTTCTTAGATAATAGTTGTTTTTAGGTCAAATACAAATTGCAGAGGCTTAGCCTTTCCATTATGTAATTTAATTGTCATCCTCTCCCTTCTCTACACAGGAAAAAGATAAATGCCTTTTTGGCTTCTAAATTCGTATCCTTGAGACAGACAAAGCATGGATGAACATATTAAACACTAGAGCTGTTGTGTCCTGGTGGGAATGAGTGGATCATTTTCTTTGCATCTTCTGACCTGCTATAGAAATCTATAGCGCATTAATCATTTCTAAACTCAATCTCAGTGTGAGGCGGGAGCAGAGTAATTTACTGTGTCTGCATCAGATTTTTCTTTCATCACACTTTTATACTCAGACTTTTATACAGCTCAGTGGAAGAAACTAATACTTATAAGCTTAACAGGAATGTATTTCTGGTGGGGCAACGCTACTGTTACCCAAATATAGAAATGAATATTTAAGTCTCTCTTAAGTAAGCACCCACTGTATAATAATTCCTAAACTCATTCATGCCATAAATTGAACTAATTAAATTAGAGATGTTTCTTCCCCAACATGCAACAGATATGTAAGTACTGAGACAGCAGAATGATGCTCATAATATCAATACCTCCATAGATTAGCCAAAACTGACAGCCTAATTCCTGGATAACATCAGAGGTGAAATGGATTAACCATATGCTGTAACTTTTGGAATAAATCTGCCATCTTCTTTATTCATGATGCTTTGTCCTTCTAAAAGCTTTAGGTTAAAGCCTTGCTGCTGTATTCCATTTCCTTCCTTCGGAGCTGGGGGTACCATCTAATATACAAGGAATGGGTCTGAAGACATTGCAAGATCACTTTGCATTGGGAAGGAGTGGCAATACTTGCTTCCTTACTGGCAGGAACACATTCTCACAGCTGCCTGAACATGGCATAGGCTGGAAAAAACCAGCCCCACCCTCTTTGTCACTGTTCTTCCCTGTACCAGTTCTCCACTGTCTCAGCACAAGCACTCACACAACTGAGGACTCCTGGATCAGGAACCGCGCTGATTAAAACTTGGGGTGGGATAACTCTCTCTGCCTCCTATTCCTATCCATCCACTGGATCTCCTTTGAGGATGCTGAGAATCGCCCAAGTCCAGGCATCACTGAGCAGAACTGAGCTGCTCTCAGTACTTTTCAAGGCACAGAGGCTTTTCTGTAATTTGCTATATGGATACACCCACGAGGTGATCTCAGAGGGCTCTGAGATCTCTCTGAGGAGAGCAAGGACAAAGAGAATTCAGCTCCCTCTCCATCTAAGAGGACAGAAACCACAACAGCGTTTACTTTGCTTAAAACTATGTTTTAACTTAAAATTTTGAGTCAGAGTTCACTGTTGCACAGAAAATAGCACCCAGCACAATACTTCTATGTACTTAAAGGGCGAAACTTATCAGAACAATCTGGCTGTTCAAATTGTACAAAGCACCCGTAACCTACAGCCACTGGCCAGAAGACACCAAGGAAATTGATAGTCTGCGTTTCTCTCTAATCCTCCTTAACACATCATGGAGTCACACACTGCCTAGAATTTACATATATATTATTACTCTTCTCTGCACATTTGATTCTACTCATGCCTTGGTGCTGCAGAGAACATACTGGTGTGACCATGCACACTCTGGAAAGTGTTCCTGAACAGGGACCTTTGATCCCCATGTTCTCACTCAGTTTGGCTGTTGAGCTGTAGCTATCAGCATATACTGCAATATCCTTATATTCACGGCAGAAAGGGTCACAATATCATCGTTCTACCTTTAAGACTATGTGGTGTACACAAAATTCACAGGGATGAGGCACTCCTTGAATCCCTGACACTTTCTGTATTCACAACTTTTTATTTTGCTTAGTGTTTATAATGGTTTGTTCAGTGCTTGCTGAGAGAGAGCGTGTAATGGTGCTGTAAAGGGTCAAGTCCTCATTAGACTCCTAAAATTATTGAAGATTCCAACCAGGAACACTGGAAAGGGATATCATGAGTGCCTATTCTTACCTTCTCTTCTCTAAAAGCATAAGGACAATTTTTATGCCAAGATTCAAAGTTAGCAATGTCCCTGTTCAAAAAAAAAAAAAAAAAGCTTTATGTATTTCCACAGGAGGATTTCTGCATATTTCACTTTCTCCTACAAATCAAACCCAGATATCTGGGGGTGGGAGGAAGGTTGGGCAGAGACTAAGCATAAAAGCGGTGCAGTTTGATTTAACTGTCAGAAAGCTATGAAGGCAGAGGAGTGGGCTGAACTGGAAAGGTTACAGCTTCAGCTCCAGATACCCTCCTTGATATACACAATCCATTTATTTCTCATAATTCAGACTTTCCATAAACAGGCAGGACAACTATTTCTGTACTTTTATTAATGTCATTGATACCTTTTCAACCCAGGAGGTACCAGTGAGTGTTAGCATTAGCACATCAATATTCCATCACTGACATTGGCACAAATTCAGAAAAGGAACAAGACTGAACTTCCAAAACACCATGGAAATAACGAGGCTTTCCCACAGTGTCCATATGCACTGCACACACCTTGGGGTGTAACAGACTCGTATGACTTAATTGCCAGCTCGAAACACTTTTTTTTATTGCTGCCTCCCTACTTTAGCAATTTTCTGTTATTTAAAAAACTGAATGCAAGTGAAAGAAATGCATGAGTGTGCATGAGCAAAAAAAAAAGCCTCTTCCAGCCATCAATACACGCTGGCAAACACACAACTGCAATAATGGGCCCATTGTATATTCCTAATGTTTCTCATTAATCAAATCTTGTTTGTATTAGAAGAAGGAAATAACTGTATCCAAATTAACTTGCCAATATGATAGCCATTAATAACACAAGAGTGAAGACTCATGGAATGCAATTATGGTACCAAAGTAATAATGGTACAAACATAAAACATGATATAGTTGATACAAAGAGTGAAACAATATGCATTGTCAGCTGCATATATAAAGGTGCTGTTGCTGGTTCTAATTCCTCTAATTCCTCGGAACTGAAGCCATTCTTAGTCCACTCAACAGCTCAGATAGCTGTAAGATACAATTTGCAGAGAGTGGCTGCTTCTGGAGGTTATTCTGCAGGATGCTGAGAAGAGAGATGATGTGTGAGTAAGAAAGGTACTTGAGCTTTGGGAGAATTGCATTGCCATAAACTAACAAAGAATGAAGAAAACCTTCTAAGTAGGTCCATTATTTCAGGGGAAACACTAGGAGGGACTTGAAAACCTCAGTTTTACTAGGGCACTTTGTTGCAGCTCTTCAGTCCACCTATCACAGCTTAATGTCCTGTGATCTGAGCTCCAGAGACCTCGTGCAGCCACTGCTGGGACTGCAGATCCCCCACTCTACAACACTTCAACACAGAACAGAATCAGAGAATCAAAGCCCTCTAAACTCATAAAGTCCAACCATTAACCCAGCACTGCCAAGGCCACCACTAAACCATGTCCCCAAGTGTCACATCTATCTTTTAAATCCCTCCAGGGACAGTGACTCCACCGCTTTCCTGGGAAGCTTGTGCCAATGTTTGACAATCCTTTCAGTGAGACTTTTCCATAAGATCCAATCTAAACCTCCCTCTTTTTTCACAGCCACACTGAGTTTTCAGTATAGTTTCCTAAGGATATGGTGTTTAAACATTCTTTCTGTGTTGGGCTTTGTGCACAAACCACCAAGCTCTGAATACACTGAGTGATTTGAAATCTGAGTGGTAGAAAAGCAGGGGGCCACACACATAACTATATCCCAACAGGAGAAATGGATGAGAAGAGAGCTTTCCTTACTGTCTCTGATAGAATACTAAGGAGAGGCTGTGGTATGAACACATATATTATTCATGTGCCTAATGCTCTATGAAAGCTGGAAAAGCTTTTCACATGGCACAAGTATGTAGGAAACCAAGCATTGTTAGTTTGCTGCTCAGTGAATATTTGCTTATTCCAACCTAGCAATCAGTGCAGACACTGCAGACTTATCTGTTTTCTCCAATTCCATACGTGTGAGTCTAAGATTCTGGCATTTGGCCCACAGCTGACAAGGGATGCAAGCAAGGTGAACAAGCCTGATACAACTGTAGAACTACTCCTCACTCTGTGACCAATTAGTTCACTTGCCACAGTTAAAAAAAAACCCCAAGGAAACAAAGAAAAGACTAAAATGTAGCAAGCTTCTAGGAAGCTCAAATATCTTAAAAATACTTAAAATTTTTCAAAGCATTCTAGGATTTAATTCTAACTACTCACATGGCCCTCATTGGAGTTAATGCAGCATTTTTGTTAGACCTCAGGAAAAAGAAAATTTGCTCTGTAGATATTCTCTGAAGAAAACATGATTATCCCAGCTGGGGAAAAGCCAACCTAAGTCTCCCGTGCTACCTGACACATGGTAATCAATGTCTCACACCCTTGTGGAGGAGTATTCCAGAGGTCAGTACTCAAAACACTCAGCCAGGGAAGAATCTTGACCAAGCGATGCTAAGATTTCGCTGAAGGCAAAGGTTATCACTTGACAGGGCTGTTATTGTGTGTTTTTCATTCACGCTGCCACAGTGGCAAGTGAGGAATGGCTGTGATGGCACGGAAATAGTGCATCTGTTCTAGACACTGCCACTGAGCTGCTGCAGGTAGCTGACAGCAGCACACATCAGCAGTGTCAAAACTGGTCTGAAAAATTATTTCATTATAGGAATCGAAGATGTGATTTAAAATTGTCCTTCTTTGGGTGTATGAACTGAATTCTTGCAATCGATCAGTCAAGAAACCATGTTGTTTAGGAATTCTTGAAGGCAGAAGAAACTAGAAACATGACATTTTGGGATTCTGTTGGGGTTTTTTAAATAATATAAAATTAAAAAAGGAGACAACGTTTCAAAGCAGCCACTAAGGGATGGATTTTCCCACATTTCTATATCCCAGAACTACTCAAAAAGCAAAACACAATTAACCCTGAGCAAAATTCCAGTTAAAAAAAATTAAACCAAAACAAATCCCAAAATTACATAATTATATTTATGCCAATAACTAAAATAAATAAAGCAGGAGGCTTGAGCTTTTCTGGTGGGTTGGCTGGGTAGCTGAAGCAAAGATAAGGGGTCAGTACACAAGAGCAGGTGTATTCCCACTGGGGGTTAAAGGCACTCTCTGACAGGTTGCAGATCTTTGCCTTGGAATTAGGTGTTTACTTTCCTGTTGAAAATGTTCCAGTTTGCATAAGATACTTAACTATTGATTAATCCAAAAGGCCAGACAGATACTTTTTCTATTGCCAGCTAGATAGAGAAGGTGGCAGACAGCCCAAACAGACCGTAACACGGGCTTTCATTAATATTTATACATTTTTGTTGGAAGTTTAACAGTGTTAACCAAGAAGCCAGAGAGCACACAGCATAAAATACATCACAAGACATCTCCTCCCTGTCTGGGGATATGAAGGTTAAATGTCCATAGCTAGGTGAAAGACTTCAGCAGGGCACAGCAAATCTTTGCTTAAATGCATTTTAAACACTACCCTAGAAAATATTTGATTTCTCGTTAAATAGTCTGGTCTTTACTGGAAGAAATGAAAACATTGCTGCATGAAATATTTGCCCAAAACACAGCCCAGAAACACGCAGCTCTATGATTAGCAGAGCAGAGCAATGTCACAGTTTGCTGTTCATCTGTGCAGCTTATAGAGAATGGGGGTAAAAATGTGATGGAACAGAAAAACAGTACTTAAAACACAGCATCAGACAATGGTCACGCAGTCTGTGTTTAAGTAAAGGCTATTTCTGTCTTCAGAATGGATTTCCTCCACCCTATCTTGCATGTACAGACACCCATGGATGGCATCTAATCCAAACTAATAGGGTCATCCAGAGTTTTAAGTAATCAGTTATATGAAGAACTGCGTCAAGTTATTGTTATCCTGGTTAATACAAGTTAATATATTAATGTACTAAATGCATTAATGATGCATGGGATACATAACTCATGTATTAAGGTATGCACTAAAGTTCATATTTTATTGCGTTAGACCATCTCCATTTATAAAATTCTTCATCTCTCAGTGACTGAGCAGAGCCCACACCTATAACTCACGAGTACGGTGCATACAGAAATGACTCTGTGACTCTTTCACAGCTTTTAAGTTGTTGAAATGTTAAATCAAAGGATCAAAAAATGTTGAAAACCCAACAAAATCTTTTTCTTCAGTAATGATGATATTCATCCAAAGAGTCTGTAACAAAGGACTGGTTCAAGAAATTAAATTTCAGTGATGAAGTGAGTTTTATTTGTCTGGGCCACTACATCCTTATTTTCAAGTTATGAGTAGCTACTGGTTTGTTTGCTCTCAAGAGAGCCCATCTATCTTGATCAGCTCCTGCTGTTACAGGATGAAAATGAGAGACTAGACCAGAAAAAAGTTTTCCTCACATTTTTAGACAAATAAATAAAAACCACTTTAAAATCTAAGTTTGGATATTAGAATTGAAGCACTTAGCTATTCATGTGACATTATACATTTGAAGTTGCACATCTTGTTATTTTACTGTGGAGGATCTTCTGATAAAAAACCTCAGTGCACACTCTCGAATCCTAGATGTAACATGAATGAGTTAATACCACTGTTGTCTGAAATACCCCAAATGAAGGCTTACTGTAAATTTCACTCTCTGCTGTGCCCTCACACAAAATAAACTAATCCTGCTCTGAGTCAGTGAGAATGTCTCCCTGTGCTAGAGCATCCTGCTGTCCTTGTTTGGATCAGGAGCACATGGCCCTGTCCTGGTGGGCTGAAAGGTCTTCAGCATTATATTTGCTTCAGGATGTGTAAATGTGCCTGTTATACTCCTAAACCTTAACTATTCCCAAGGCACTGAGCTTGGGGACAGGGACACACCAGGACTGTCACATTGGCGTCACACCAGACACAAATGGAGCATTTCCCACGCCACATTCTGCACTGCAGATGTGAGCAGGAGTTCTCCTGGGCATGTGCACTCTGTTTCCTTGGTCGTCTTTGTAGAAAATATGCTCACCTTCTCCTACAGAGGGTTTAGATTTATGGCCTCTCCTGCCCACTATTTTTGCTTCGATCAGTTCTGAATTACACAGCAAGAAAGCTCCAAGAGAACAACTCACAACAAGAGTCAGACAGTAAATACAGGAATGGGTTTGAGCCCCTTTGTTAGGTCAGCACCGGAAGGAATGTTTCATCCTCTTCACAGATCTCTAGAATTCAAACATTAATATAGAGCACCTTAACCAATTCTGTTGCTACATCTCCTTTTCAAGAGCTTTTAAATGTAAGTTTAAATTATTTAAAATAATGACCTTTAATCCTGTGAAATGGGATTAAAGAGTTGAACAGATTTTTCCCCATCAGGAATTATACATGGGGAGCTCTGGCCCTCTCTGCTGCTGATTACAGTGGGTTTGCCTCATGTCCTTCCCAAATTCTTGCCTTTTAGCTGTCTCTTGGGAGCTGTACACTGAGGGTATCCCACAGTGCGTTTGTTTCCTATGTTGGATCTTCTCTTGGACCAAATTTGAAGATCAGCTTCAACACAGCACTGTTCCAAGGGCCCGGCTTTCAACATTTCTGTGTTAAAGGGTCTGTCACATTAAATGGAATTCCACAAGACAAAACTCTAATGCATTTTATTTAAATTACTAAAAAAAAAATAAATTCCAATAGGAAAAATGCAAAATGAAAATCCTTGAACTACATTCTGAAAGTCCCCTCTATTATGCATTTGCTGCATTCCCTGGTGATACAAATGTCCTGCACAGGATACAATTACTACAGAAAGTAACCTGCCTCACCAGAGCCTCCCACAGAATTTCACCCTGTATTTTAAATTCTCCAAGGTTTTTACTTTGGAAAATTATTTTACAGCCCAAAGAACAATCCTTCCAGCTTGAAGTCCACTCTTACTGATACACCCCTTTTTTCCCAGAAAATAAAATTCAATCCCATATATGACTTTGTTTAAATGAACTGAGATTTCACCCGGATGATTTATCATCCTTCAGCAGAGGGCAACACCAATCTTATCAGCATACTTTGGGTGTCGACAGTTCAATTAGAACAGTTTGTAGCTGGCTGTCTTATTGAAGCCAGGGGACCTGAGGTCAGCAGTGATTGTATATCTTATTGATGTGGGTCCTTCCTTGACAGTTGTTTAGAGAAAGACAAAAATACAAAACACAGCTTCGAGAATAACCCCTAAAAGTGCTGCAAAATGAGCAATTATTTATCATACCTCATCCCCTCTCAGGATGCTATTGGAGCTTGGAATCTCTCCCACGAACAGTGTCTGATGATCAAACTGTACATTTATGCCAGCTAAGGTTTGGGGAATGAATGTCATTTGTTATCTTAAAGCTTCCAAAGTATTAAAAGTTCCAAATGTTAGTCCACAGATTCCAATATAAAATAAAATTGCTTTAAAATTGTGCTGCTTTAATATTAACAGCACAACAAAATTAATTATAGTTTTCTTGCGTCTGTCTGATGTGTTTCTTACACATAAAGAATAAAAATATGATTACAGCTCTTGAGAATTTCAAGATCAGTGATCTATTCAGGCTTCAGAGTGACAATGCAGCAACACATTACAAATGCCCTGTGCCTCTAAAGCAATTCCATATCTAAGGAAAAGCTCAAAATCTCATTCACGCACAAAAACAAAAAAAAATATTTTCCTTTCCTATCAAAAGGAAAATATTATTTTTTGGTCTAAGAAATCACTTTATAAAAAATATTTTTACCCAGACATCTCTTGAGTGGAAGGTGTCCGTACCCATGACAGGGGGTTGGAATTAGATGAGCTTTAAGGTCCCTTTCACCCCAAACCATTCCATGATTCTACGGTTTGGAGCAAAGCCACAGCTTTATTAGACATCCATTTTTAAAATTTGTTTTTATCCTTGACTTAGAGGAAGTCAAGATTTCAGTGCAAATAACTATGCAAGAAACCTTTCAATGTATTATGGCTCCATAATTTATACTCCATGGAAAACAAAATAGCCTCAAAATATTTTTTCTTGAAATGCAAAACAGTTTGCAGAAACAAGGTGCTGTTCTCAGTGTTTTCTGATCACTCTTTCTTCCCAACACATTTTCTCTGAGTCAAGTCAGCTACTCATAATGACAAAAATGAAAAATCAGACTCCTGCCTGAAACATCACTTGGAGAGAACAATTCTTCTCATATTAAATATACTGCAATAAATATATAACAGGCTATCAATGCTCCCAAGATGTATACAAGCATTCCAATCCCAAAAAGTGTTCATTTTGCCAATTAAAAAAATAGTAATAAATGGAGGCCTATTCCACCACAAGCACAGCAGCAGGGAGATATGGAATAACCACGTGGATCTATGGTTACATGGATATATAACTGCATTATGGATATAACGAGGTTTTCAGGTAATTGTTAGACACATCCTGTTCCAGTTTGTCTGCATAGTCAAAGAACACATTCCCAGCTGAGGGGATTGCATCTGAGTGAAACCACAATCATAACCCTTAACCCCAGTGTTTTGAGTTTTTCTGGTGGATTTTTTAGCTTAAATTATTTGGTGGATAATTAATTGTCTGTTGCTCCCACAATGTGAGAATGCATCAACATAGAATATAGATGTACTTTGAAGGACAATAGAGCAAATGATGTTTAAATATTTCTTAAAAGCAAGTAACTCTGACTTGCCCAATTGATAAGACCAGTGATTTCAATATAATCAAATCAAAATAAAGCACTTAAGCATTTAAGACTTCAATAATCTTCCTAAAAATCCATCTTTCTTTTAAACTAGCCTCCCAGCCACGCCTTAGATTTCACAGCTTTAAAGAACAAAAAGTGCCTATAAAACACTTGTGTGGTGAAAAATTTTTTAAGAGATCATATTTGGTAAATGCTCTAAATAAATTTAACAAAATCACTGAAACCCCCACACCCAAAAATGGGTATTTCTCTGGGGAACTGGAGGCCCCATATGATTCCTGCTTGCATGCATATGTGTGACTGTCAGAGAGTGACTGATTGCCTCGATGTCTCATGGTGAAGATCAATAGTTGCTTTAAAAGGAGACAGATTCATGGAAGCTATTGGATCCAAATAGTTTATTTCTTTGTGCTCATCCTTTTGTTTAATGGCAGCTCTCAGAGTCACCTCAGCAATTATTCTTTAAGTTGACTTTCAAGTAACTTCCTTGCACATCACACGGCCTTTTAAAGGTTGTGTTCAAAAGCAGCATCTCCCTCGCCCAAAGTGTTTAAAATACAGGTGATGTCACATGCTTCAGCATCAGATGGTGGCACTTAGCAGGAGTTATTTACTAAGAAAACATTACAATTTGCTTTCATCCTCTGGAACAATCCTTGATCTCTGGAATTAACTATTTGTTGGAAATGTCTTAGATTTATGTTGCTAGTTTTGATGCCAAAAGAGCTAGTAACCTATTGCACTTCAGATAAACATCCAAACACCTGTGGGCTCATCTCAAGGCACCTGACCTACTCAAATCTCTGTCTACTACAATGGTCTGGAAATCCATTTGCTTCTATTATTATTAGAGCATAATCCAAAGAGTCGCCAAGTGCAGTAGGTAGGTTACATTACTCCATAATTTGTGTAGTATTGAAATTTTGCTTATTTCATTATTGTGTCATAGATGTATTTTTCAGTTTCTGGCCAGTCCATTTACTCACCCTACACCATCCTAAGTCTGTGCCTGCCCTAACTTCCCTCCAAATTTGTAGGGAATTAAATGATATTTGAATAGAACAGTAAATTATAAGAAACCCCAAGGAAAAAACCCCAACCTTTCATCAAAAAACAAAAAACAAACAAACAAAAAAACAAAACCCCCAAAATAAACAAAACAAAAAAACCCCTGGTAACTCAGGTTACTGCAAGCCAGCTTGCTTTTTCCCCTCAACATGTGATGTGGTGAGGATGACAGGCCATACCTATGTCAGCTGTTTCTGCTGCAGCAGACTGGCCTGACCTCCAGTCTCAGTGCGTTGGGTGTCACACCAGGGTGCAGAGTGCAGCCTCCCGTGCCTGTCCTAGGAACACACGCACAGGGGGGGCTGTCAGCTCGGATCTGAGAGTCCCTGGCAGCAACACCAGTGTGGGATTCATTCCATGTCCTAGGTTACAACCTAATGTAACCAAAAGTATGTATTCTGTTATCATCTTCAGAAGCCATTAAAACAGGTGGGGCTGTGCTCCCTGTCCCCTACCACGACTCATCCTTGGTAACTCCCTCCAGGAGCTATCTCTGATTAATGGGCTACCAAGGACCCACCGCAGGACTCATGGAATTACAGCAGCCCATTGTGAGATGCTCCCCCCAGGGGCAAGGAGATGAGCAGTCCCATGTGGATGTACTCTGGGGTTTGGAACAGCACGAGCAGCCTTACCTACTGGGTTCCCAGAGGACAAGAGCTGCACAACCACCACTGGACTTTCCGAGGAGGACCAGACCTTTTCTACAAGATCACTGCTTCAACAGAACCACTTCAAAGAGAACTGCAGCCACCACCTAATCAGACTGCTACCACCACCCTGACCAACAGGGTGTCAGGTCGTACCCTGACTCTGTCAGGTTAAACCGCTGCTTCTGTATCATTGCTTTGTTATATACCATCTATATCTATATCTATATCTATATCTATATCTATCTATATCTATATCTATATAAGTAAAGAACTGTTATTCCTATTTCTCCTATAATTGCCTGAGAGCCCTTTAATTCCAAAATTATAGTAATTTGGAGGGAAGGGGCTTACATTTTCCACCCCAAGGGAGGCTCCTGCCTTCCTTGGCAGACATCTGTCTTTCAAACTAGGACACCCCATGATGCCAGAGCACTCCCTAGGCTTAGTCTTCTCCACCAAGTTACCGGTTGTGTGTATCAGTGGCCAAAACCCATAAAGCCTTGAAGTGACTTATTCACAAGCTTTTTCACATTTAAAATCATGTCTCAGAAATGTAGAATACACAGTTATGATTAAAACAAAGCTAGGATTAAACACATCAAGCATCGGAGGATTGTCAAGGATTTTTAGCTGGGAGGATTCAGCTGTCGTGACTTGAAGCCAAGGTGACTGCATGATAGACAGGCCTGTACTTTCTTGGTGGGACAGAAATGGGTAGGTCTAAGACACACAGTACCTTACTTTATCTGTTGTGGAAATGGTATCAAGAAAAGCAGAGAATGTCTTGCGGATTAAAAGAAAATAAAATTTAAAAAGCAGCAGTAATTCCCAGCCAGCCTTTCTTTCTCCTTATCTTCTTGAGAGCCAGGCATACCTCCTGTTGGTGCCACATTACACTCTCTGCATCAATCACTGCTCTGAAACTGTCACTTTTTCTACCCAGTTACTTGTTTCACACAGCACTAAGAGCTAACCTAAGGTAAGGCCACACCACTAGGTCAGGAAAGTGAAATGTTCACTGTTTTGCAAGACAAGGAGCAGAACACCACAGTGGAGGCTGCAGTGAGCAGAGAAGCTGCTCTGAGGAGGGAAGACAGCGCATATGAAATTTGGTACCAGATATTCAAACACTACTCTCCCACATGGTCCGTGCACAGCACAGAGCACACACACCATGTAGCTGCTGAGAAGCTGCTACCAAAGCCCCAGTTTTCAGCAAAAATCTCCTCTCGCCCTACATATCCCAAGGGGCTCCTTCCCCAACTTGGCCTCTTTTCACTGAAGTATTCCAGTCCTGCTCCCTTCCACATTCAGCCTCCCAGCAGCATTTTATTTCTATTTATTTCTCCTCATGTGTACTGAGGACTGTGGATCTCCATGTTCCCTAGAAAGAAGTTGAGCTCTGTAGGATCCAGATAAAACATTGTGTCTATTTGCACTTCTTTAGAAGATTTACAATCTCATTCTACACTTAATCCCAAGCAAAGCCACCAAATTTAATGGTATGTGTTATTACACGGGTAAAATAGAGCTCAGATTGCTGGCTTTGCCCTGCTTATGTCATCAGGATATCAGCTATTCCCTTATGCCAAGCAAATACCACAGATTAGGCTAAATTCCTTACTCACAAGCTATGTTTACTTGGTCACTTTAATTCAACTTGAGTCTCCGTTGCCACAGAAATAGAAAACAGGGATTTTACGTTGGTATCAGACTGAAGACTCATCTCCTTTTTTCAGCCAGCCTGGTTCCTAGACAGAGGCTACAGAAACATATAGTTTTATATATACATTAATTAGGCTTCACAGTAAGTGTAACACACAAAATAAAGGACATGTCATTTCCAGAGGTTAGATTTAAAGACGAAGACTTGATTTCAATGCTATTCTCCTTCTTCTATTAATATTCCACTTGGCAAGAAAGCCATGCCAATTTTCAGGGTTTTTTTGTCATTTTCTTTTCTTTTGAAATCCTATGAGAAATCTAACAAAAAAATTAGTGTAATAATTCCTTCTTTCTTTTTTTTCATTTGTATTTTGTTTATACTTCGTCAACATGAATAAGCAGCCAATCCTTGGAGAAATAAGTGCTTTGGCTTCTTCAAAGTGAATCAGACTGGATCAGTAGTCCATCACTACATTACTCTAAGTGGCACATTGGCACCACTGTCGGGGCCCTTCCTGTGCCTGGAACAATTACCTCTCTCATCAGATAAAAGCAGTCCACTTCAACACAGGGGAAATATGCAATGGTTATTAAAATAGTGTCAAGTGTTCTCAACCAACTGCCAGTGAACAGCTTTATCATCTGAGTGACAAATATTGCTAACAGCTGCAAGGGAAAACCAGTCAGGTATTCTCCAAGGAATGCACCTTCTATCAATCTGTCCACTCTTGTTATAAAAACTGTTTCAGATATTTATATACAGGACATGGCTTTTTCTTCCAAACAAAAAGGCAAAGAAAGGGGTAGGCAAATAATGGGAAGGAAGACAATGGGTTCTGGAATCTATCTACCATCTGCTTTCTTGACATTTATTCAATAAAATATTTCAGAACAAACATGCTAAATGTGTATTTTTATATAGTATCTTTTTGTTCTGTTTTATGGCCTCAGAATGCTTTGTCATCTCTTCTGCCCCCTCAGTTTCTTGCCCCTAAGTATTCCACCAGAGATCTGTTTTATTTGGGCCTGATTTTTAAAATTAATGTTAGGTGCTAAGGGATGCACACATTTAGTTATTACAACCCAAAAGCAGAACACCACTGCCAAATTTGTATCAATTTCTTAAATGAAACTGAATTCATGAACTGGAGTTAGCAAATGGTTGGGGAACTGGAAACAGATGGAGAAAGCTTCTGGGACTGTTTGGAAATATAGGTTGAATTTTGAAATCCTGATAGGTGTTTGTCTATGAATGCTGGCACTTAAGCTGCAGATCCAGACCTTTACTAAAAATAAGTAGTGACTGTTGTCTAGCCAATTTGCAAACTGGGACACATCTAGCATCATTTGCCTTTAAAAAACAAAAAAAATCTGATTTCCAGATACCTTTTCCCCACCAACAACTGTTGGGCAAAGAAAATGCCAGCAGGAGACAGCATGTCAAGGAGCCAGGAACACTCCCCTGAGTGGGGTGCAGCAGGACAGTGTGTTCCACCCCTAGACAGAACTGCAGGGCAGGGGAAGCTGTTATAGCTGCACAGATTAGGAAACCAGGGTACAAAGTTGGGAACATATTTGACAAGATCACCCAGCAGGCCCAACACCACAGCTGAGAAAACAACCCACATATCCCAGTCCTGTCCTCCCATTAGGCTGTTTACCCAGAATATGCATCTCCCATGGAGGCATTCTCCTACACCTTTTTCCTCCTATAATTTTTTTTAACAGCCTGCAAAAGTTACAGCACATGTAATTCTCTCTAATATTTACAGCCTCTGGTTAAAACAATTGCAACCTATTAAAGTGTGTTATAACCTGACAAAAGATAACCTTGTACAAAAATTCTCCACAGCTCAGTATCCCTAAATCTCAACAAGGAAAGGTAATTGTTAGCAGTAGATTTCCATCTCTTCAAAGCATAAAAGAGTCAAACATCAGACAACTACATTCCAGAATGCAGACACACCAAGACAAAGCGAGACTCCTGTGCACCACTGCAGCATAAGATGAGGGTCAGGGACCCCAGACACAGTTCCACAGCTGAAACACAGAGCCAGAGAACACAGAGTGCACAGGGAGATACATCAGCCTAGCAAACATCCTCTCTGCTGGGAGAAAAGGATTTCTCTTGTATTCACTGAGTCATGTGGTTGCCACTGCAGCAGTATCTGCTTCTTTACTCCTTCAGAAACTTGTCATCATTAGGTTCTAGTAATAAGGATTTGACTCTGATTACTTTGAAAATCCTGAAGGACAATGCACAGTGTGGTTCAGTGCACGCAGTTCAAGGAAGGACCATATAATATGCCCTATTGCCATATGTGAACATGTTTAAGAAGTAGAATTTAATTCACTGTGGAAGATAGGTAAACGAGAAACCAACTTAGAGCAACCCCATCTACACTGTAATTATGGAGTTATATCTAACCTTGAAATTCTAAATCTGTTACTCTGCATTTCTTCTGCTTCACTTGCTTCCCACTGCCACCACTGTGTCTTATCTAATAACCTGCCTGTGTTTCTTGAATTGCTTTTTCCACACATACTGGTTGGATGTTTATAGAAGGCTCTTCATTTGTTATTTTCTATATGTTTTTTTCTTTCTCAGTTTCTATTCATTGTTGACAGCTTTAGCTGTATACCCATTTTCTCCTGCTCAGTCTTGTTTGTGCACTTCATTAATATGCTCTTTACCTATTTGTTGGTCTTTATTAATCTGGGTTTAGTCCCATTCTCTGCAGCTCCCCATGTCACTTTCCCCATTCCATCTTCGAGAAACCTTCTTGCCCAACTTAATGGTTTTTGCTGATGAAAGATAGCAAAATCCTAAATAAAAAAACATCATTGAAATATATCTGTCTGCCAAAAATGACTTCTTATGTACTCAACCTAATACAAGGACAAGAACCTGCCAGTTTAGGGCTCTGTCTTGTGTCCTGGTAAGAAGCTGCAGGTACATAAGCCTCATCTCAGAGATTTGATTACACAAGGGAAGAAACTTTGCTTTGCTATTTTATAACCTGGCTTCTTGCAGGAAGGTCAGAGTATGAAGATGAGCCTCCCACTGTGCTCTTAGCTTAATTACAGAGAGTGAAGAACAAGTTGATGGACGACCTTCTTGTGAAATCACTCATCCCTTGGCCTCCATGAGCTTTCATAATGGAGCTGAAAAAACTGTAGCAAGTGGTAAGAGGAGGATACTAAGAATTTTCTGAAGAACAAAAATGGCTGCAAAACCTTGTGACTGCATTCAAGAAATTTAAAGCCTGCTTTTATTCCTAAAGGTCAAAAGCTGACCCAGTTTTTTCAATACTTTGTGATTTCCTTCCTTTGAAATTTGTAGTTATTAACTAAATTGTTTTTACTTCTACCAAAAGCATACATTAAACAGGATTTTGACAAAATGAGAAGAGAAAAAGACATAATTCTATATTCACATTAAAATTTCACTAGAATAAAATTGCTAGAGAAAGAATGTCCTTTGACATAGCTGAAAATTCATAAACCCATCTCTGAGAGCCACTCTCCCTTGAGAAGCTCCAAGACAAAGGGGACCAAGTTTATGAAGCAGTTTCTTACTGCACGGGCAGCAGTGTTGGGCTTAGTTCTTTGCAAGAAGAAATATATTGTGAATTTAGAGCCCAGCTTGAGAGAGGTTTCTTTGTATGGCCATGTTTGCTTAGGCAGCTCTGCCCCTCCAGCCCCACCTGGTCTCTCTCCCGAAGCAGATACAGCTGTTGGTGTGGCAAAGACAAACACCTTGACGGGACCATCAGCACAGCCTGCTGGGCTGCAGAGAGGCAGATAGACATACACCAAATAAAAAGCATGGAACTGCCCAGACTTGAACTTCCACTGAGAAGGTTCTGGTGAAACAGCCCAAATCCTTCACCCTAACGAGTCAGAGGAAGGACTGCAGGAAGACATGAAATATCTGAGCTGATACCAGCCATTGTTCTTGCATCTGTCTTCCTTAATACAGCTTGATATGAAACCCCATCCTGTTCTGATTACAGAGCTGTGGAAACAGACACCTTCCCACAAGAACATTTTTGTTTAAATGAACTTGTGGTTTTCAAGAGGAAAATGTAAAAAGCTAAGATAAAGTTTAGAAAGGCTGTTACTCATAAAAGGAGTTAAAACCTGATTTTTCCCCTCATTTTCTGAAGCCTCTAGCTTATTCCAGTATTAGAAAAAGGCAAGACAATTTGCCATTTAATCACTTGGATTCAGTCTTCCATGTAAGTCTTTTCTATTTATATATGCAGCAAATTTTGATGGCAAAATTTTTACAGAAGACATTTGAGCTGTTAGCAAAAGCAGAAATAATTCTGTATGTTGACCCAAATGAAAAGTAATCCTTTTTCTTACCCAACAGTTAAAATCCATAATCAGATATGTTTTATTTAATACTCCCTACATGCCATACTGATAAGAGAAATGAAATATGTAACCTAATGTTTGAAACCTTCACAAAACTGCCTTTCCTTTGTGCTCTTTAGATTAGAATGATTTTTTTCCCTAATAGTCTTTCAACTTCTCAACATACATTCTCTCCTTCCCCCCCTACAGTACGTTTTTATGTTGTAGCTAAATTTATTTGCAAGTGATGAAAAGGGTTTCCTTCCATTTGCTTTCTACAGACACCCACCAATCAGAATGTGTTATGCCTCTGCAGATCTTTTTCAAGAAGATTTGCCAGGGTAGATCAAGAATTTAAAACAGATTTTTCCTTTATCTCCTGCCTCCTATCTAGCTACCTTGAACTCCAATTTAATAGGCACTCAGTGATACCATAGAAAGAACCAAATGACCTCAAAGTCCACAGAACGAAAAAATACAGGACTGCTTTTTCAGGTATTGATTGTGGAACTGCAGTCAGAAAAAACTCTCTCACAAGCCAGTTGGTCTCAAAGGAAGGTTACGGAAACTTAACTCACTCAGGAGTCTGCAGCAAGAGATATATAAGAAATAATTTTTGGGGAATGGTGTTTAAAATGAATACTTTCATTATTAGGTGAGCACATAACTCTACAGGAAGCTGGCCCACTAGGTCCATTTCAGAAAACTGTGCTGTCCATCCTCTTTTTCTCAGCCACATCAGGACCTGAGTTGCACAGGAATAGACACATACCCTGTAACTCTTCAAAAATGTTAGGGGAGTAGGAGAAAAGTGAGAAGAATTAAAGCAGACCAAATGAAGTACATGTGGGTGGTTTACATTAACACTTTCTGACATATCTATAGCTTCTATTTTTGGTAGTGGTGGGATTTTCTTTATATTCTGTAAAAGCACTGAATAGCATGACTGTCTTGTAGGCCTAAAAATTTAAAACAGCTGGAACAGAGTTTGAAAAGTGAGTTGGGTTTTCAGAGGGGCTTTGGGGAAACTATTTTTCTGGGCAAAGTGCTGGCTCTCTCATTTCTTCCCCATACAGTTTTCAGTCTGAGGACACGTCTGCACAAGAACAAATCTTCCCAAAAGGAACATCACACCCAAACTTGCATTGAAATGTTAATGGGAAATTGAAAAAAAAAAACAAACCCCAAACCAAACACCTTCCTACTGTTTAGCAAACGCAACTTATATGTAACAGTAGGCCCACAGGATGAACCCCATTCTCAGAATCCCACGTCAGCTGTCTACAAGCCTCTATGATGTTTGTTACTTTGAAAATGCAACTTCCCCCATGCTACCCCCAGAAAGAAAAAAAAAAAGACAAGGAAAATAGCATCTGCCATCTTGCCATTGATTCTCTTTAAGACACTCTGCACTTTATTAATCTCTGTCAGGCATTTGGAAGCAGACATTCATACATCCCAACAGTCCCAACAATTGAATCCAACTCCACAGGCAGTGCCAATTCTTCTCCAATGCAAGGGTGACATGCTACACTGCTCATAGGTCATCTAATCAGCAGTGAAATAAAGAACTGCCAGACCTCATAACATTTAAGCTGTCCACAGAATGAAGTGTGCTGCACGTACCCCCGGGAACTGGTGTACGAAACACACACTGCAACATTTAGAAGCGTGACTCAAAACTCATTCAAACATAAAGGTTCCCATTTTAATTAACTTTCTTTATTAGATTTTGCTTTGCCATCTATAGCATGGGAAAATACAGTGAGCTAAGCAAAGGTTTGTAGTCGTGCAATTTAATGTAAGAATTAAAAAAACCAGCAAAATACAAAGCTAGGTTTGCCCTTAGATATATGTGTAAGACGGCCAGTTTGCAATAAGGGGGTTTTTTGGGTTTTTGGTTTTTTTTCTTAAGCCAGTGTATATTTTTAACTCGGCAAAGGGCAGAAAGTGGGTCAGAGTCATAATTGGGTAAATGCAAACAACAAGAAATTAACTCAGATCTCCTAATATTTTACAGAGCAGGCAGGGAAGATACAGTTCTGCTAACAGAGAAGGTTTTCTTCCTAAAGGCAGAGGAGGCCTTTAGGAAGAAAACCAGCACCTGAAGAACTGCCAACACTATCTGTAACCTGTGGTGGTCGTAAAGAGACCCAGAGCCACCTGAGTGGCTTTGAGAAACCTGCTGGCAGCTCCGTCCTCTGCTGAGGAAGGAAAAGGTCTCAAAATGAAGGCAAACTTATTTTCAATCTGCATTTTTCTTCTGCCTCAGCACAGCCAAAGGTCAATGCCTTCAGCAGGCAACGATTAAAAAGCAAAAGCTTTTGTCTTTTCAATAGCCTTAGAGTGAATGATTTTATTTGGGAGCAATCTATGATGCAAGGAAAGGATTTAACTGCAGCTGCACTAGCATCTACAGATGCTCTCTTTAACCTGATTCTTTTTTTTATTAGTTCTTCTTTATCTGTTTATTGGCCCAGGGAGTACAAGGGTGGAATTGAATGAGAAACCCAAGGGAGTTTCAGTCTCAGTCAATGCAATTTTCCTCTCTTTAGAGGCTAAGCACAAAGCCAATTGCTCTCCAGAGTTCCTTAAACTCTCATCCATCTACAAAACTGCATTCATCATCCTCATCCCTACATTCTTCTCACCTAACACACTGGTCCTTCAAGTCCTATAGACTTTTTTCCCCAAAATTCATTGAGACTCAAGAAACTTCAGTACTGTCTTTTCTTTCTTTTTTTTTTTTTTTAACACAGCCAAACACCTAGAAACAGTGTTTACACAGATTTCCCATTTATTCTGCATATCAAAAGGGTATGGGGAACATAACTAACAGGCAGTTTTAAATGGAAGGAAATTTAAGTGAACCAGAAACCATACTAACTTTTTCATGGACACTGAATTCCTCAATGGCCCTTTAAAACTGCCCCAGGAGTGAAAGATGGGGAATAGAACAGTATCATGGAAACAGTCACTGAATGAACAGCAGTGAGGGAAACTCACAGTGACTTTAGAAATGGAGAAAATTGGATACTGCGCCCTCTCCACCTGTAGCGCATGCAGTCTGCAGGTAAGATAAGAAACAGTCCCCAAAAGAAATGCAGAGGGAAGTATCTATTCTTTATATTCTTGTAAATAGGACAAGACACAATCACCTCAAATTCCAGCAGAAATATTCTGACTAGAGACTAGAAAATCTTATTTAAGTCAAGAAGAACAAAGCTCATGTGCAAGCTGTGGAACAACATACAGGAGGAATATTCGGTGTATTAACAGACTTGATAAATATTTGCCAGGAGAAGCACAGGTATTGGAGCAAAAAGGTCGGCCAAATAACTTTAAGGTCTTGCCAGCCCTATTGTACTTTGATTTAAAACCTCTTCATAAAATAGTTTATCTAAGCACAGCCTACACTTTAGCTGCACAAAACCCATCCATCCTAGTCTGTGTCATCAGCTCGGGTTAGAAATTGGTTCTATGACATCTGCAACTGCCTTTTCTTCAGCAATGGGGTATTCCCTCCTCACACTCTTCAAATGCCTGCTTAATCAGAACACTTAGTCAAAATACATGAGGTTTTAAGTTTATTAATGTAAAAATGTCTCTAGAGCTCAATTTATATCCCATTATAATTTACTGCATTTTAAGTATATGTAACAACTATTATTCATGCAATCAGAAATGTTTTCCTGATTGCATTTATGCAGTTTTCAAACATGTATTATAACTGACCTTATTAAATATGCTGAAGCACCACTTACACAAAATCACACAAAGGCACAGTTCCTCGACTGAACTCTCAAGTAGCACTTACAAGCATGAATCAGTGCTAATTGCTTCACATTTATCATCTCTGAAATTATAGTATGGGCAAAAGTTCTCAAACAAACAGCTGTGTAGGTCACAGCTTGGCAACAACTTCCTAAGCAAGTTATTTGTTCCCCCTTCACCCCAGACTTGTTTTTTAACCCCATCTTCAGGCAAATAATCTGAGAGAACATCTTCTTTCTCATCACCTATGAATGTATACTCTGAATTTATAAGTATTCTATCAAGTGCAGTAATGTAAAATCATCAGTTTATGATCTGGAACACTGAAGCTCAGGTTCTAAGCAGTGTCATGTACTTCACTAGCAGAAATTCTGAGACTGTGTGCATTCATGGTAATATATCTTTTGCCAAATAGTCTGCTTTCATATTTTTATGTGTTTGTTCCAAAATAAAATGATTCCTTTAAAGTTTGTACCTTAAATAAAAATCAAAATCATGAGAAGTCAAAAACTTCTGTAGAAACACATGCCCTTTTTCTTCAGCAGGCAGAAACAAATTACAGAACTTGATTGCCCACAACTTTCATCCTTGTACAGTCAATGACCCTTTCAAAAGCTTTGCCACAAACATCCTTCAAATTCAACTGGAGAGTGTTTTAAAACTGCCTTTACAGAAGTGTCTGTTGGTTCTATGTAATTGTATCTCCCAACCTCTAGCTATTAAGTTTCACCCCATGTTGACTCCCAGCAGAAACATTCAGAATTATACATTTTCTGAGTGACATCAGCTTACATCAGGAAAAGGTCCATAGTTGTGGTTTTGGATTTTTTTTTTAACTTTTATCAGCATTCATGGAGCACTTGAATAATAATTATGAAACAAATACTTGGCAACTTGGGTACATTTACATGAGCATATAATCAACAGTTACACTTTGGGAACCAAGATGTGCAGAAACACCATGGTGTTAAAAGCTGGAAAGAAAACAGAAATAAATAATAACCATTCTAGACATAACCTTTCAGAGCACATAGGACCATGGAGACATGCTATTTTTGCCTGGAGGCTGTACACAAATCTGAGGAAACCAATGTGTGGATGTCAGTGTGATGTGCAACGACCTTGATTTGAGCAAGATGGGGCACCTGCTACTCCTTTTCCCATTAAATGGCACCCAGGAGCAGAAGTGCTTGTACTTATCACATCCCCACAGTGCAAAAACCCTCTCCCTCTTCCACCATGGAGACAACCTGCTAGGCTGGGACAAAAGTAAAGGACTTGTGTGAGAACAGAGCTTGAAAAGACAGAGATGGGATGTCTAAGTCACTACCCCCTTCCTTTTGACAAGGAGCTAATTAAAAAAAAAGTTACACCCCAGATTATCATGATAGGCTGACTACAGTCCCACAGTTCTCTCCATGGAAATCTTCATGGCTTTTGCAGTGCACAGTGAACTGAGAGAAATCAAAATTGTGTGTTTATGCAATGTATTTCAACTACTTGTGTTCCCTGTACCAGTCACACACACCTGAGCTGGACTGGGCACAAAAACCATTACAGATGCACGAGGACAGTACCAGAGGCAGGATGAACTTGCATCTGTTTGGGGGCTGAAACTGTAGGGTGGTGATTAGGATATTAAATCTGAGTTACTTAACCCAGCTATTATTCCCTCTAAGAGTCCATCCCAGCCTCAGTTCTTCCCAAGAGGTATTATTTATCTTCACCTTAAAGAAGGTCCTTTCTTTGGTGCCAAACCCAGCAGAGCTGGCACATGTCACAGCTGCCATCAGCATCACTGCAGATTCGTGTAAGGTGTCAATGTCTCCTCTGCTCCCACAGAGGTTTATTCATCCCCTTAACAACACCAGCTTTCTTCACACAATCCTGCACAATTCAAGAGCAAGACCAGAAAGGCTTCTGGAATCATTTCAGGCTAAAGTTGCTTTCAGAGTAGAATAAGGCTCCCTGTATATATTCATGAGGCCAGTGGCTCATTTGTGGTAGTGAAGAAAAAGCCACTTACCCCACATCTCTGCAGTCAGAAAAGACAGAATGAGAGATGACCATGACTGGTGTGAGTTCAAGAGAAGATGACTGTGTTAATAAAGACACTTTTAAACAAAGAGCTTTAATCACAAGTAAAGTTTAATGGCATCGAGGAGGAAGCTGAATAGGGCTCAGACAATTAATTTTACTTTTGCTTCAGTTTTTCCTGGTTTAAAAAAATGGGAATAATACAGTGAAAGGCACTTTGGAATAGATTGGTGAGCAACAGTATTTTAAAACTGGGGATTACTACTCTGCTTTAAGATTAGAGGTAAAACATGGCTTAAAAACGAAACATTAAGTTGATTGACAGAGTCGTTAATATTCTCACACTTCTGTGACTTACATAATGTGATATGTAGCCCTTTTTTGCAAACCAGGAGAATGATGCACACCTGATTTGTGATCTGATAAATCATTTTATTTTTAGCTATAACAGCAAACTCCCTAAGAGTAATGGAACAAGGCCTGAATGGTACTGAATTTTCACTTCTAAGACAATTTGATAATCAGATGCAAGTCCTAAATTTGTCCCTGAGATGCTTAAATGGCAATGAACATTGCTTAACTAATGCTAACAAGCTTATAAAAGGAACAGGAAAGCAAACAGTGAGGACTAAGAATGACAACTTCAAAGCAAGATCAGGGTGAGGAAGAATGAACCAAGTGGTAAGAAAACATTAGAAAAAAAAAACTGAGCAAGAAGAATTCTACTCCAAAATGTTGGCTCTGCTCAATGGCACTTACTCAGTAAAGAATATGCCAGGATAATATGCTGCAGTAATAAAGACACCAGGGTTCAGATCATGCATCTCTTTTGGCATTTTGCTGAAATGGTAAAGTCACTGGTGCATTAAGAGAGGCTTCAAATGAGCGATACCATCCTTCTCCGTCATACACACACCCATTACATCCTTTTCAGTAATAATGAAATTCCTCTTATAATGATTTTTCCTCACTCCTGAGAGCATAATTTCTGTCTATGAAATGTTTCCCTGAAGAAACAAAGCCAATAGAGAGTTTTGCCTTAGTTGCCTTTGTCAGTGCTTTTACCCTGGTAATTTCCTAGGAAAGTTAATTTTTGAATAAATTAATAAGGATAAACAGTTGTCTAATGTATTCAGTCCTCAAGAAACATGGAAAGAATATAATAAGCTGCTTCGAACTTTGGGGAAGCTCTTTCCCCTCAAATCCAAACTGCAGTCAGTGATATGCTTGAGGTGATGCACTGTTAGACTGGTTGAAAATTTTCTATAAAAACACACTTTGATTGAAAGTAACATTTTTTATAAAATGCCATTTCTTAAAGGTGACATCTGCTGTCCTTAAATTATAATGTGAATGTTTTAGTGTGCCAGCACACTTGGAAGAAATCTTTGTATTCACAGTCAGAAAAGACTTGATTAAGTAAAAAGTTTTAGTCTTTCCTCAAAGAAAGAGAAGAGTATATTCCACTTGGTTCTAAAAATTAATGAGAAGAAGATTTAATGGTTGGAAAGGTCAGAAGGTGAAAACTCCACTGAAACTTTACTGAAACAAGAGGACCTTATCATAGAAGAAGATTTCATAGCTATGGTATAACATGGATTTTTTTCAGCAGTCTGTAATTGAAGTTATATTCAGAGATCCAAACACAAAACTCTTTGTGTAGCTCTAACAAGACAGGGAGAAAGAAAAATGCAAACTCCAGCAGTTGAAAATAAATAAATAAGTAAATAAATAAATAAATGTGTAGGTGGCACAGGACCTTGACCTCAGAGCTTTACAGTTTATATCACAGAATCATGTTTTGAGTCCCTGTGCAGCAAGAGAAAATGAACAAGCATTATGTCTAAGTAAACCACATCCCTCCAAAAACCCCAAAAATTACAAAAATTGCTGCAGCCCAACATGGCAAGGAAGAAACTTCTTAACTCAGTGTAAGTCCAGAAGCACACCTCTGAGCTCTGTTAAATTCAAGAGCTCTGGTTTTGCAGACCTCAGCAGGAAGCTAACATCAGCCTTTCATGACAACAAAGATGCTCTGTGCATTTGAAATGGTTTTCATTATCCTGAATATATGTTAATCTCCTTAAACATGAAGTAGATCAAACAAGCACAGATTCAACCTTACCTCAAAGACAGAGAATTCCCAGACTATAAGGGAAAGTGATTCTGACGTTTTAATGTACAAGAAGAGAGACTTATTGTTCAAAAGATGCTGCTAAAACGGCAATGTCTTTTTATGCTTACTTTTCATGAAGCTGTCTGCAAGGCAAAAAGCTTTCTTTGAAATGGTTTCTAACAGTTGTAGGACGTCTCAGAATTTTTTAACCCTGCAATAACACAAGGGAAGGAAATTATTTTTGATTTTTTTTCCAGCTCCTTATTCTCCTCACCCTATTAATCATCTCTTATGTGGGACACTGCTGCAGAAACCCCATTTCAGAAAGTCAAATGAAGCCAAATAATTTTGGCAGAGATATCAGTATTTGTGCCTGACACATTTCAAATGGCTTGGTTTCTTTCTAGTTTTGCTCCCTCAGAGAATTCAGCAAATGAGCATGTTTTCAAAAACTGTTTGGAGATTCTTATCAGTACTTGAATGAGCAAAAACAAATGCTGTCACCTTACCACTTAATGTTGTGAATCATTTTAATTGTTCTTTCATAACTTGCATACAACTTTGATACCTATACAAAGTTTCAAGTCATGCTAAATCACTTTCAAGAAGCATTCATCATTACTGCTAAAAAAGCATATTTATCCATCATATGGCAGAGTCACTTGTGCCTCCAAACTCCCACACACATCCAGGAAGACTTTGCCATAATCAAGACCTAGCACTGACGCACAAATTGAATTTACTTCTGTTTATGCCAAAAGGAATTAAAAAGTTTTCACTGCTGAGAATAAGAGAGAGTGAGGCAGCGTTCAACTGATCCAGGAAAGCCAGCACAAAGTCAAGATTCAGGGAAACAAAGTGTTTTCCAAGTATAAAAAGGTAAATGACATACTGCCTTCATTAGGAAAAATTGTAACTGCTGGCTCAGGGAGATCCTTTTTTTCCTGAAACTCAATGAAACCATAGATCAAAGGTACAACTCAACAGAATGTAGGAGGTTTGGGTAGGAAAACTTCTAAACTTCGCTGGGAGCTGAAGTTGTAAGTTTAACACTGAAGTACCTTGAAAGTTCACACTGCCATAAGATACCCAGGCACAGATACGGATATGAGACGTGGAGCCTGCTTTCCTTCACTGGTCTGTTTGGATATGTGCACACAAAGAAGGTATCAGTTTTACTGCTCCTCTGGCAATTTCCTGAGTGAAAAGGTGTATGGCAAAGGAAATCCTGAACTGCTGCAAGAGAGATGAAAGTTTGAGAGGCCCTTGAGAAGTATTAGACTGGAAACACTAACACCGGGTATGGTAACTTCTGATGACCAGAGGCTGCTGCGTTCTCTGTATTTCAGAATTCAGAAGATTTACTCTTCTGCCCTGTTAGGGGAATAGTCTACATCCCATGGAGCTTGCAGCAATATGCTGATACTCAACTAGCAGTTTTCTAAACTGCTGCTTGAACAACACACACCGAGGTTGTTTTATGGTTTGCATGTAGCACAGGCTGCAGCTACATCAACATTTCAACTTTAATTGCAAGGCAACATAAATACACTTTTAGAAACACTGCTTAGAAGTTATGTGACACATTCTACTGGAAAAACATGCAAATTATTTCAGCCTTCTTGATGGGCTCTAACAAGATTTTACTTTTTAAAAGCTACTTTATATATATACACCCCTCCTAGGTATTTTTACAAGGACTTCTTAATTATTCAGCCGCAGCTTCTGTTCTCAGTTCCATCAGAGGAAGATTTAAGAGGGACTGTAATGATGATCTGTAGGAATGAGACTGGACTGCTAAGTCACTTCCAAGAGCTGCCACTGAATTCTGGAAATTAGTTGAGAAGAGATCTCCGAATTGCCTCTAGCCCCATTGAAATACATACTGTGAGACTAAACAGCTTGTCCATTTTACTTCATCAGCTAAATCCTGCACTTAACATATTAATTGCAGAAAACCCCCAAACAAATTTCACTTACAAATGGCTACAGGCCACTTACAAACACAGCAAAAAATACAGTTAATTATATTACTCCATAATTCTATGTTAATACTGTTCATCTGTTACCAAAGATGTTTATTTGGTCATAAACAATCTAATTTTGTTTTTCCAGGAAACATTCTAACAAATTGCTTTGGTAGAGACCCATTCATCTTCAGTCAGCAGTCAAGCTAGCAGGAATGTTATGCATTTTATTTATTATGTACTTTTCTTGGTTTCTTAACATTATTTTTGCAAGTTACTTTAAAATGCATTTTTGCCCCACACAACTTTAACATCAGACAAACCACGCCTATTTCATCCCATTTTAAACAAACCACAAATTTAAGAAAATTTTCATCCAACCTTTATACGCTTAGATAATATTCCAGTAGTTTCAGCCAGAATTTCCATTCAGATAAGGTAATTTTTAAAAAAGCATAACCCAAAACTCCCTTTTGCACTTACTGTGATATAATATGATCAGCATACATTAGGGATAAATAAAAAAAAGTTGATAGTTTCTCATATCCTACCAGCCAAATGTAGGCCAGAAGCAATGAATGCAGGAAAAAAAAAATTAAACTGTAATAATCTGAGGTTTATTATTCTTTCATTTCCCAGGCAGCCAGCCTTCCAAGCATACCACTTACCAGGCTGGTCATACATGGATGAATTGCCTGAACCACTGGTTAAAATTCAGCCACTAGAAAACATGAAGGCTCCATTCTCAGGGTGGTTGGAGAAGGCGTTCCTGTGGCACTGAGCTGAAGCTACACAAGATGAGCGTCCTCATGGTCAGCACATTTATGGAGTTCAGTGGAAAATTTGCATTCCTGGCATTAATTCTCTCTCTCCTTCTGACAAGCTGTTAAACTTCTCAGAACATAAGCCATAGCAGGCATAAGCACTGTGTTCATCAACTGGACCATGAGCCCTGCTGGACACATACTAAGCATTCCTTGTGTTCTTGGAGGAACCACTACAAACTTCACAAGACTCTCATTAATAGAAGAAGTTGAAAAGTTTAGATAAAAGGCTAAAGCACAATTTAAAAAAAAGAAGAAGGCAGCAAAGCAGCTTTCCACAGAACAAATGAAACAGTGTTCTGTCAGTATGAAGGTTTTTTAATTTATGGTGTATATAGATTTTCTAAAAAAATAAAACAATGCCCCCTACCAAGTTTTGGGTTCATTGAAACTGATTTCCACTCTTCAAATTCAGAAACTGGACAAAGAAATTCACTTGTACTCACTAAACTGACCCTGAGAAGTATTTACAATGATTCTGCTTTTTCTAGATTGAATTTACTAAAGTCTAGTTGCAACTGCAGCAAATGATCCATGGAGAAGTCATTATGGAAAATGTAAGGGCAATAACTGTTCATCAAGGAAGTGGAGCCAGCTACAGGTTCAGTCAACTCACCTGAACAATACTTGAACAAATCTAGAGAGTATCTGGTGTCTAAACCCCTCATTGTGAATGAGGATTGATTGTTTCTTCAAAACAGAAATCCATCACTTACAGCTGTCCAGATGGTGCAAAAAAAAGAAAACAAGAAAGAAGTCTTCTAAGGACTTCAAACCAGGGCTATCAGCTGCCAGCGAACACTCCTTTCTCATTTTCATCATATCCAAATCTGGTGACTAAGACTAACTTATTCATTCTGTACGGCTCCTCAGTAAGTTTGGGATTTCTGCCTTGGAAGAATTCAGTTCTGGCTGTAATAACCTCAGAACAGTAAGGTTTCTAAAGCTTGTTCTGAAGCTGCCCCTTGGCAGCATCATTCTTGTCCTGCTGTTCCTGGGTGCTCTAGGAATCCCACCATGGCTGTCTCCAGGAGTGACTGAGCACCAAGCACAGAATTCTCAACGTGTCTGACCTGCTAAATAGCTTCTTTTTGATCTCCACATTGCTTTTAAGTGAAGTATTTAAACTATTGATTCTCTTGGCCACAATCCAATTTTATTTAAACAGAGCAAGAGAGCCAAATAGCTCTATTTGTTGACCACAAACAAAGGTTTGCATCTGTTATGCTGGAATAAAAGGCTGGGTCGTGGTGGACTCCCTTCATTCACTGGTTATAATTCACTTGTCATTACACACAGCACTTCTAAAAAATTTTAAATTTATACAGTTGCAGCAGGCAAGAAAATAGGAAAGCACATGCAGCTTTTGGAGACATTCACAGGCTATTCAAGATGTTGAAGAGCTACACAGAAGCAATTTGAATGTTTTTTACAAGTACTTGCTGGGTTTTTTTTATCCATTACATTCAGCAGTAAGTAATCAGCTGCCAGCTTCAGTAAGACTGTTCACAGGGGTAAGGATGCTACTTTTGTGACTTAAAGAGTCTGTTGAAGCAAATCTATTGAATGTAGAGAGGAGAAAATAATCCAGAGGAATACTTCAGTGTGGTATGATGCAGGAAAAAAACAATCCAAAATGCAGGATCATTAAATTAATGCCATCTAATGTACTCTTTAAAACAGTGCTTTAAAAATCAATATTTCTACCAAAAATCAAAATTCTGAGACAAGTTTCACACATCTATATTCTGTTTGGTATACAGTAGCTATCAGATGTACTAGTGTTGGGACACATACAGAGCAGTCATTGCAGCTGAAGACAAAAGAGAGTAGAGTAGGAAGTTTCCAACCGAGAACCAGATGGCTCCCTAAGTAGGGAAGCCTCCTCCTCAAATTTTCCTCCAAGTCATTCCGTCCATTTAGAATGAGGTTTTCCTGTCAGAATAACAGAGTTTGGAATCATATATTGTGAGATAAGTAGAAAACTCCTAGAGATCCAAAAAAATTCCTTTGTCTTCAGGGAATTCCCTTCCTACCTAGTACAGCAGCCTCAGTCTGTTAATGGTCCTATTCAAACTTTTTTTTCAGATTTTGTGATTTACAACTCTCCCTCTAAGCTTCTGGGCTGTGGGTTCACATTTTTAACTGCAATATGACATTACTCCATTACACCTGGCTCCGTTTGCATTTGGTATTAAGGAGAGTATAACAAACCTTTTCAAAGCAATCTTACCCCAAACCTTGTCTGACTTTCCGTACAAGGAGCATCCACCAAGACTTTTGCAAAAAGCCTCCAAATTTTCAACTGCTTTGCTTGCTGATTCTATATGCAATATAACAGATAAAGCAATCCCACCATCTCATGAAAGATATTGTATGTGCCAGCAGAGGTAAGTACTTTAATCATTAATAAGTCCAAGCATTCAGAGAATAAGAGAGTAGCTGCTACCAAATAAAAAAGTGATTCACATAGAATCACAATAAAAAAAAAGTCACAGATTTTGGCATTAAGAAAAATAAATGCGTGAGCCTAGCAGCTTCCAACTTGTGGCTTCCTAACTTTTTCTACACAGTTTTAAAACACATAGAAGATGAGTCAAATGTAACTAAATAACTCTAGGACTAGGACATTAAAAAGAAAATATTGCCCTGAAAGGCAGGATCCCTTCTGCAAGTGCCTCATCCTGTTACATACATAGCTGTGTCTTCAGGCACTCAAGCTGACTTTGTGCAACTAACTTCTAAACATACTTTTGGATAGTTCTACTAATTCTGAGGCATTGAATAAGCCTCAAAGACAAACCAGCTGACCTGTGTACCCACTGATTTGGTTAGATTTACCTTTGGAATCTCTAAGTGTCCTTGGTTGTGTGGTGGAACGTGTTCAATTGAGCATTTTCATTCCAGCACACTGCTCCATCCTAATTCTTTGCTGGCTTTCTCCAGAAGAACAACTTCTGAATGGCTGTTTCTGATTAATTGTTCAATTTAACTTACATTAGAACACTACCAAGTAATTTTTGCATTTAATATTTCTTTTTTTAAATACAAACATGTAACTAGACAGTCAGACAAACAGACTGAAATATACCAGAACAAGGACTCTAGTTAAAAATATTTTAAGCTATTACTGCTAAAATGTGTTGGTTTTTTTCAGGTGGAATTTGAAATAGTGAAATAATTTGTTAAAGAGCATGTAATGTCCTAAGTAGAAGTTAGCTACTTTTTAAATGCCATCCTGCACCTTAGAAACCTAAATCTCTGAAATTCTCAGCAGCAATTACATTTAGTGTATTATGGAACTGTACTAATTAGACAAATGGGGGACTCTGTGAAAACTTTCAAGTTCACTATGTCATAAAATCTTCCTGAAGCACTTAAAGCAAACTCCTGACACACCGATGAAAATAGAAAAAAAAACGTTTGCTCTGAAATTTTTACACTCAAGAAGGTGCAGAAATATGGAACATAACCATAAAACTTCATGTTTACAAAGCATGTGAACAGAAAGATTATAACATTAATGAATTCTACTTTTCACCATCCTTTTTTCTTTTAAGTAGATTTTTCTAACGCAGCTTCTCATTTCTAATCCATTCTTTTAATTCTGCAAAAATCCATGAAAATACCAAAGATTATTTTTTCCCCAAATGGCATTACCATATAAATGAGGAAAAGCCAGCAGGTACAGTCTTTAATTTTAGGGCTACTTTGCTTTTGGAATGAAATGCAGTATTATCTGAACAAAGCTGTTACCTGATGTGTGCAGGAAGTCACTTGACCACGGACAACACCTTCAAATTAGCAAAACAGGTGAGAACTGACAGTGAAAAAGGTACAATCCTGACGTTTCATATTCAGATCCCGACTGGATAATCCTTACCCTCGAGGGTAAGGTTGTGTCCTGCCCTCCAGATCCATGTTCTCCTTAGAGCAGCACTGTCCCTCTGCCCTGCCATCTCAGCTCTGGTCTTTGAGTCTCACGTCAGGACTTCACGTTACCACAGCCTTCTCCACACGTGCAGTGTCTTTAGCTTTGTATATCTCAGGCACTCTCAGACTCTTGCTCCTTGATCCAGTCTCACCATGGCCAGAGTGAATCCAGCCCCTCTGAGCTGCAGATAACGTTATCAGCTGGCAGTGCTCACAGCAGCTCATCAACAGGTGAACCCCCCACCTGATATAATGCCATCTCTCTCTGTGCTCTAGAGTGGAAAATTAAGTCCATTTTTACATGCCAAGTTCCCGTGTATATCTGTATCAGAAAACCCATGGGTCACCAGGGCATAACAGAGGAGAAAATGTTTTACTTCTCTTCCCAATATATTTCCTTCTGTGGCCTACTTGTTAAGAATATCATATTACTGGAAAGGGAAGGCCACATTCTCTCACTTTTCCCACTGGTGGTGGACATTTCTTTGTCCCCTTTTGCAAAATAACTAAATTATTTATGTTTCAGAGAGAAGATCGCTACAGCATATTAAATAGCAAGATTTATTAGAATTATAACCTGGCACCAGTCTCTTCCATGCTGCTGACTGCCTTGAGTACACCAGCTGAACTAATTTACATTCTGTAGTATCTATAGGAAAGTTAACAACTCTGCAACCCAAAGATATTGATTTGGTAAGATTTAGTGCATTCTCATAAGAAAACTCTTGTTCCGTTCAGGACTATGTGTTGATTGAGCTTAAACTATAGAATGATTCTGATTCAGAAGATATCTGAATATTGACCTGAAAGGCAGGGTCCCTCTGAGCTGGTGTCTAGGTTTCCTTTAGCCAGTAAGCTGAAGCAGGCACCATCCATCTCATTCTAACACAGATATCCAAATTAGGTCAGATGAACCACATCCGAAAATTAATTGTCCGTTTCACTCCAGTGGCTGCAAAAGAAGTGTAACCAGTTGGCTGAAGTACAGCTATAGTGCAGCCTGCTCAGGTTAGATCAGATGAATCACATTTAAAGTGTATCTTTTGCTCTATTAAAGACTGAAAGATCACCAGCCTGGCAGAATTCCGTAATGAAAAAGCAAGACTGCAACATGATTGCACTGCTTGCCTAGTAGTATGGACACTGATGCCAGTTCCCTTGGAGAGGGAATTTCACTATCCTCCCAAACAAGTTGCTCCCTGAAAGTAAGACCTGTCCTCCTNATTAAAATAGTTTATAGGTGACTTTGCCCTGCTGAGCCAACATATGGCACTTCAGTTAATCATGGCAGGTGTTCCTGCTGGAACCACGGTTATTTCAGCGAACTATGGAATGATAAACAGGGAACGCTGGAATAATGAGAAGCAAGTATGGAAAGGAAAGGTCAGGGAAAAGTCCTAGCACTTTTAACACCTGATATTTTAGCTTATGGAAAAACTGAATTCTCCAGAGAATTAGAGTCAATCATGGCCTGAGGAAACCATTTCCTAAAGTACTCTAAGTACTAAGAACATCCTAAGTCCATCTAAGGTACTTATGGGACCACAGCATGGTGACCATTGCAAGTTTCACAAATGCCACTATATGATCTGTACATCCCTACAGGCAAGTTCCCACTCCAAAGCGTTAGGACAGGAAGCTGGGATATACTGTAATTTAGTGGCTTTGGTCATACAGGAAATCTGAAGGGATGTGAAATGAAAACAAGTTTTCTAAACCCCTGACTTGCAGCTTCTTGATGGGCCACACTTCCTCTGTGATCTGCTCAGTGTCACGACTGAAATGCCTGCCTCTGTACCTCCTTTGGGAAACCACCCCCACAACAGGTCCTACACAGCCAAGACAGTGGCATAAAACTTGCATCTATACAGCTGTGATGGATGGCTTTAGCACAGTACAAGTGACACCTAAAACCTGCAGTTGCTACTCTAGTCCTTAAACAAACACTAGGATATTCTTCAGTCCAGTCATGGGCTCGAATGGCACATTTTAGTTACAACCTGGTTTCATTTTGTGTACAGGATGATTAATCAGGCTGTACGTGGGAGTAACTGATTTCACTGATATGGAAATCTCAGCAACACAGTAGCAGCTGTGTTGAACACCCAACAGCATGACTAGAAATGCATCCATGGGCACGTGAGAACAACGCTTTAGCTTGCACTATGTAAATCAAACCAAGTCATCCAATGATATGACTAATGTTACAATGAGCCACTTATTTATTGTATTGAACACTATAATAAGGTATTCTGAACAAAAAGCAGTGCACTACAATCTAAGAGACAGAAAGTCTCTTTGAAAGTCCAGAATTCTGATTAATTCAAGTATTTCCTCACTTCAATTAAAATTTTTTTCGTTTATTTTTAAAATATTTTACCCCATCAGACATACTGACACAGTGATAGAGAAACAACATAGAAAGCTACTGCTGAGTGGATGTTGAGCAGGTTTGATTCCTGCACTGATTCAAATCTGAAAGCAGATGAGGCTCTCATGTCTCTGTACACACACGGTAATGTGGCAACTTATTCCTCTGCCTTTTTCTGGTCTCTCTGTCCTGCCTATGTGAAATGTTACAGCTGTTCCATTTTCCTGATTTGCAAAAACATTTAGCAACTCTCATACTCCTAATTCATGGAGTTGAAAGATATATCCTCAGCAGGGCCATTTATTTTACTGCAACCACATATAACAGAACCTGTACTCCTTTAAGGAGCCTGTGATCAGGGTTTGAAGTCACTGTTATCTTCCTAAACAGGTGCATTTACCACTGAATAGAACAAAACATCACAGAACATTATTTCAGAACAACACAATGTAGTTCATCTAATCTCAGGCTTCTCTGCTACCCCGAAAAGCTATAGGAACAATTTTAATTTATAGTCTTCTAGGAAATTCAGTGCTTCTGAGTCTGACTTCTCTCAGAGAGCAGATCTCTTGTCTGTCAGGGTTCACACCATTACCTTTGCCCAACGAACCGTGCTGGAAAGCATCGTTTTGCCTTCCTCTCTCCTTCAATCCCATCAGTCACCCAAACATCCCATGTGAGCTCTCTTCCACGAGAATGCTGCTGTTTGATGGCTAAACTCAGCAAAGCCACAGGACTTTTGATCAGGGTATCAGAGCATAGCCCCCCCCTGGCCTGACAGCCTGACAGAGCCACTTCAGCATCCCAACACAGGAAACACTGGACATGTGAGTGATACCAGAGCTGACCACTGGCAGACAATCCATGTGAATACTCCTGACTCTCCTCTCAAAGAAATAACTACAAAGAAAGACCTCAACCAGCTTGAAATGGTTACATAAAGATGACAAACCATCAGTCTGAAAGAAGTGCACTACTATCATACAAAGAGAAAAAGAAAAAATAAAAACCCACTCTAATATTTAAAAGCCATATTTTACATAAGCATCAAGCTTAGAAATTGACAGCCACATCCACTGAAAAAGAACACCATGTCTCAACTCCCACAGAGCACAGCTCAGCAGGAGTCAGAGGCATCACAACTGTTCGTGCAACCACTCAGCAACAATAACAGATTTCAGCTATAAGGGACCATCAATACATCAATTCATCCATAAGGGACCATGAAGCCTCTGGCTCTTGTCTCTCCCTTCCCCCATCTCACCAGAAACAAGAAGAAATACTGTCTGAGGCTCCTCTAGGGGTCTGGCTTTTCGAGAGCCACCTTCTGTAAGAGAAAACGCAAGCTTTCATTGGCCAGTACATAAAACACTAAAATTCTCAACACTATCTGGTTTCAAATTGGCAGTTGTAAAACACAGTAAAAAGAGAAAAAAACAAACCACCCCAAATCTTTTTGGTTGAACTCGTCTGTATCAGGACCTGAATCACCACATCCTTCAGTGGGAAGGTTCCAACCTCCCAGGCAAAGCATAGATACACAACTCTTCACATATGTGAATTATTAATGCCCAATATATCCAGAAATAGATGGTAGACATTTGTCAGATGAGTCTGCAATGTACAACAAATTTCTGGGACTGCCCTCATGGCGCATTACTTCCAAGAATATGCCTTGCAGCCGTTTGCCTGGACATCTGGGCTCAGTCACCTCAGCAATTTTTCCCTATAGGAGTCAGGAACTGCCACTTCTTTAAGAGATGTTTGCCCCAGTTCCAAAAAAACTGGATCTCTTCAGGCTTCTTAGATGCAAAGGTGTAATTGCTGAACTGCATCTAACCTAAATATCTTCTGAAATATGTAGAAAAATGGCACTGGCTGGTCAGAAGACAGCCTTGTGTTTATACAGCACTATTGGGAATTTCCAGATCACAAGCTTCTTTTCTATGCAAGCCCATCCACAGAATTGATTTTCTAATATTAAAGACAGGATATCTGAGACAACTCCACTATCAATCAGCCCACCATGCTTATAAATTAACTGTATTGCAAACCTGGGCTTTGTTCAGGTGCAGCACAATGGAATACTGCACCCAAGAGAATAACATTTATTTCTAATGCTTTTATTGATCTTCATTTTTGTTATTTGCCTGAATGCTGCTAAAACCATGGTATAAGCAAGGCAGCCTAAAGCTTAGAACATGCCAAAAGTCTTAATATACTACATTACATCATCCATGCTGATCAATATTTTCCTTTAAGCCACTGCTGGAAAAACATGCAGTTACCTTTCAGTAACTTCTGTAACAATTCATTAGGATTAAGAGATACAGGCTTAACTATTATGGATGTTCTTTTCATGCCAGTGAACATCAGCTTTTTCTGTGCACAGGCTTTCATATTACTGCTCGAGTGATGCTACTTGCCAGGTGACATTCACATGAATTTTCATGATGTTCTTTTTCTATGCTAACAGAGAACCCAGATTAATCATGAAAAATCTATGTGATTCCAGAAAATTCAGAAATATGCAACAATAATAAAGCATATTACAATGTCAGGAAAACACAGTTTCTGGGTCTTTCGAGCCCCTGAAAAATACCTGGTTTACTTCCTTCTGCAAATGCAGGATTATTGGAGTTTTATCAGCAGATTTTTGGATGATAGCCAAGCCTAATTCAACAGAACAGCATTTCAGTATTATGCTTTGAGATTTTATTAATCTTGTTATTTCAGTGAAGTTACACCGACTTAAAAACAATGACAGTGAGTTAGGCTGAGAGTATTTTAATCCCTTCTGTATACTGGGTTGTATAGAATTGTGAGAAACAGAAAAACACAGAGTTAGAACTTGAGTTACTTAAATGAAGAATAAAAAACATACTAAAAAGAATATAGGTAAATGATTAAGTAAATTCACAAGATGAAAGATGGAAAATTATACTTCTTAAGAAGCACCTCAAAACATAATGGTTTATTTCCAACAAAAGCTACTATTCAGTGGATATGCAAAATTACTCATTGTATTCCAAATGATCCTTTGTCAGCTCCATAAATCACAATAAATCATATGCAACATATTTAAAACAACCAATGAAAGAATAAAATGACCCCTCAAAAGACAAATAATCCCTAGTTCAGAAATGTTTTGGAAACTGATAACTTGTATATGCCTGATTCCACTCAATTCCCAGTGGTAATAATAGATTAATACTAAATTCATGAATCACTGAAAAAGAACTGTTACAAAAGAGCCATGTTGGGACTGCTGCAGTAATGTTCCCCATGCTGTGAGATTAATGTGTGGCCTATACAGTAAGCACCATGCCAGTGATATTGCCATTTATAAAACTGTCTTAACCTTTTTATTCAACAGCCTGCCCTGGAAATCAAAGCTATTGAGCACATTGGGTTTTTGATCCCACTGCACCTTTGTTTTGCTCACAAGTCACAAAACTACAGAGTCCAGCGCCAACTTCCCATGTTACAATCAGTATCTTGCCAAGATAGCAGTGTCTTATCAGCTTTGGTCAGCTGGACACTCACAGTCTCATACACACACTGCAACTGACTTCCAAGTGCTTTCGTGGAAATTCTCAAGAGCTGGTCAGTGTTTCCTTACCTACAGTGTTTCTCAACTTGTCTGATTCCTTCTTTTATACCTACTCAGCATGCTCTCCATGCTGCCTAATTTTCCATTACAGCAAGGAATTTGTAAACACTCAATAAATGCAACATTTCCCACAGGTATCACTGCAAATCTTCCATCCCTTGGCAGAATTGCCACATAACAGTAGGATGCAAGTGCAGTGGCTTTCATTAACTGAAAGAAAACTTCACTAATTGCATTAATTGCATGAAGAACATACACAAGTAAAGTAAAATCTGTCTGTCCCCAAATTTGCTTGCAGCTGGGTCAGTAAAGCCTCTATAAAGCAGGCTCAAAGTAGTCAGCAGGGCAGTGAGAGCAGGATCACACTGCAGAGACCTGAATTCTATTCGTGGCTCTGCCCTTCACCCACTAAAGTGTCAAACCCAAAAGTTACATCATCTCTGTGCTTCAGATTCCCAAAGTAGAAACACCCTTTGTGACTGCAGAGAAAGCACAAGGTATAAGAGCAATGCTTTCCAATACTCCAACCTCATTATGGGTGTTGAGTATATTTTCATTTCTGTGGATGTGTTAAGACATCTCAAGAACAGTGAAAAAAGCTTTGTGGTCCTCTCCAAGAATGGGATCAAAGTGCCTGATCTTCCAATGACTCATTTTAAGGGCAGGGGCAACACCTGAAGCTCAGTGTCAGTGTGAAGGAAAATCTGGTCCCAGTTTTTAAATTTCAGGTAATGGTTCTATTAAAAAGATTACTCTTGATAAATAATCCTAAACCTCAAATGTCAGTGCTTAACCAAATAAACAACACAGTCAACTGCTATCTTCCACAGACTTCTGTGTTTTAACCTTGCTATTTTCAATTATATGAATTTAAATTTCATAAGCCAGAAAGTCACAGAAATCTGGAGATCAAATTGTCACCTAAAGGACTTCAAAATGATACGTAGATTTTACCTGGACAGGGTTTGTTTGTCTTTTGGCTTTAGAACATTTACAGCTCATCTTACTTATATTTACAACTATTTCCCAAAATTTTGAAGGCAGAAACCAAAATGAAATCTAGGTGAAACCTGCCAGGCGCTGGGGCTCAGATTCAGGCAGCAGTTGCCACACAGTGAGGCCCCCCAGAAGGTCACATTTAAATAATGAAAAGGACTTCATATATAAGTATTGAAAACCTTGGCAACTATAAAACCAACCCGTGAGGCAGTGACTGAAATGCAGGTATCACCCTTTCAGGTATTGTCGATGTTGCTGTTTGAATTTTTAATTTTTCTTTTTTAATGAAACAGAGGTTTTCATCTAGTGACATGCATTTAGAAACTCCAGTCTTGGCACGAGCATGGAATGCTTTGGGATGAATCCGACTCAGCTTACATCTGGGTCACAACAGATCTGTTTCTGTTTCTTCTTCTCCCAGAGCACAGTTATTTCAGCTGATTTGATAAAGGAATAAAAAGTCAGTTTAGGGAAAAAATAAAATGTAATGGAAAAGAAAAAGAGAGTAAGATACATCAGAAAAAGATTTTAAAATGTTAACCTATAGGAAAAGGTAATTCAAATTGAACCCACTTATATAAAATTATTTACAAAGTTCTAATTGCTATAAAGGAGGGAACAACTCATGACAGAAATTCCAATTACAAAAAGGAATTATCTGCTCTGCAGCAACTGTGTGACATTTATAATACACAAGAAATCATGAAGCTTAATTATTTGAATTTTCCACTGTTACAGATGCTTCATGGAAATCTAATTAAATAGATCCAGTAAGACTTACAGATGGTAGCCTACAAGTAGGGAATTTGCTGACCCATACATTTGTTTTAAAAGGAATTCATAATGACCTCTAAATAAAATGGGAATCAATCTTAAGTGTGAAAAAACATTGCAAATCAAGAAAATATTTAGACCTTGATTCAACATACCTAAATCCATCAGGATGAAAAATGGGATATTTTCCTTAGTCTCAGAACTGCCACACAGTCTCAGCCTGCCACAACACTATCACTTCTGTGGGGCATTTTTTACAAACTTAACTACAAAAGAATGTCTCTTGCCTTAGGAGTTTACCCAGAATTAAAAGGGAAGTTCTTTTTATGAGAGACTTCCCTCCTCCCTTTCCTTTCACCTACACCTCATATTCCTAAGTTTCTCAAATAATCCAGTGCAAGTGGGGCCACAGGCTTTAGAGAAGTCCATGTATTCCTCTGTGACTTCCTCTGCATTTTGAACTTCCCAAATATATCATTATTCATGCTCTACAATCGTAATGAATGAACAGAAATTCACAGCAACCTTGCAAAAATCAGCACACTGTGATGAAACAGAATTTTACATGAGAGTCAAAAGGCATCTGGGGGTTCCTTCTTGTAAGATTTTGAAAATTGTCATTGTTGCAGTGAAAAGCATAGCTCAGGAAAAAAGCTTACTACATTTCCCATACGTGCCTTCTAAAGAATTCACCGTCCATCAGAATTTTCTGAGGGGTTCTTCTATGTGCAGACAGATTGATGTACAAACATTACACTGTATTAACTCTGAACTAGAGCACCTATAATCTTCTAAATGCTCGGACTCAACATGCTCTCTAGCAGATCCAATGAACTTTCCACCTTCCCTGGATGCATCCAGTGATAGTGCACATCACTTACCAAGACAAAATACACCTAGAATTGTGTGATGCTCTTTTTGTCACTCCCTCAGCCCAATCACAATTTAAAACAGAAGGCTTAAGAAACAAGCAAAGAAAAAAAAACCCACAATACAACCCAAACAGAACAAACAAAACCTAAAACAAGAAAGGAAGGAAAAATAGGCCAGTGGTAACGGCTTGCAGATTTCAGCCCTTGAATTATAGGGGTCATTGCCTGAACAGTTCCAAACACCATCAGAGCATTCAGGGTTGAATGCAAACTGAATATTCATCCTCTCACTTCTGGATGCATGTGTAAAATGCTGCCACTTACCCAAACTCCTCACAAAATTAAAGTAACTTTGTGGGTCCTTGTAGTTTCATTTATTGAGCCCTTGGGCTCAGAGTTGTGTCTTGCCAATCTGTCTCTGATTAAAAAAATGATTACAGCTTTACTGCTCTCCTCTTGGAGCTCCATAACCTTGCAAAACACTTGCTGCTGTAGCAATCACAGTTGTATTTCTCCTCAGCTATCAGTCATTGCAAATGATTTTAAATGTTCCTTCTTATGCTTTGAATTTGCATTTTTGATACATTTGATTTTCTTCCATAATACATGGTGCCACAAACAGTCTGTTGGTAGCAGTTTGGACCCTCTCTAGTGATTCCTAGGTGATACATTTATTTTAACTAATTTAATATTTTCTTCATTTGGTGCCTCTAATATAAAAGCACTGTATGCCTTGAGTATGGCTAGATTTTCATCTGGACAAAAGTTTGTTGCTCAGGACCAAATCTCTTGGATAAATTCTTTTGCCATCTCAGATGCTTCAGTCAGAGACATATTCAAGAGAAGGGATACAGTGAGACTGTCCTTGTGCCCCACACGTCTCCAGACTGATTCAGTACTCTGCTGGGTGAGAACAGGCCATTACAGGGGGCAGAAACCTCGACCTTGCTGACCTTGCACAAAACTGCCTCACAACAAAGGACGTAAAAAGGACGTTCTTAAGCCTTTATCCTCTAACTTGCACCAAGCAATACTCAGATCTTGCTTCTGCTCCATTTATTGCTGTTCCTTTCGTTATCTTCATTAAAAGCTGGCTCTAATTAAGTGGCTGGTATGTATTTCTAGCTGCGTGGCAATAAAGGCGAAATATGATCCTAGATCAATTACTTGTGACATGCTCTGCAAAACTAAAAAATACATAGCATATTAATCAGCATTATGTTCAGATTCCTGAGCTTTAGAAAATGTTTAGCAGATGAGCCTGAATTCTTCTCTAGGGTCTACTGTGTTATCAAAGTTAAAATTCCTTGGACTATGGACAGTAAGAGTTAAATTTTATTGACGTGTCGCATTGGTTGTTGCAGGACACTCACAAGGACAGACATGAAAGGGCATCTCTTCTGAACAGAAAGCCTTGCCAATGACACAATCAACCACCTAAAGCAGCAGCATCCATGCATGATGTGACAATCAGATCAGGCCCCAAAGCAGAAGCAAAATGTGTATGAAAAATCCCTCCCAGGGAAAAGTTTTTCAGTAAGAATCTCTATAAAAAACAAGAACGCTGCTATTTCCTCTGAAGGTCAGCAAGTACTCAGCATGTCAGACTAAAAGTGACAGACTTTGCAATGAGCTCTAACCTGCCAGCAGTCTGCTACACGTTCCTTCCTTTTCACGGAGAAGCCTTCCTGTGGCAGCTGCAGCAGCACCGCGTCTCTCAGGTAACCAGTCCTAAGTCACGGACTCAGACAGCGACTCCCGCTCCGGCTGCCTGCTCACACATAACAAACTCCTACCTCAGCAGCAGCCCTAACTGCAACAGGGGAGCTTGCTGGGGGAGTCACTGTCCCCTGGAAACACTGATCACTTCTGACAAGCATGTCCTATGGGAAAGCCAACCAGTTCCTTCTGTCTTAGGTCATCAGTGATTTCTCCTTGCAAACCTCTGTGGCTTTCCACAAGAACTTCAAAGTGGCAAGAACATGATTTTACTTTGCAATAATGAGGCATTTCCCTTCCATTACGTCTTTCTAGAGCTGCACTCTGTCCAGTCTCCTGCCAGGATTCACTTCACACCCTCATCTCCAGGACTGACAAGCATGCCAGCTGCCCTGGGGACAGGCTCCTCACTGTCTGTTGATACGGAGAAGCATGCTAATTGTCATTAGTATTGTCAACAAATACCACAAAAGAGTTTCTATAACAAAAGAAAATCCATACCAATGCAGGAAATGTTTACTGGTAACTGACAGCAGGAGCTGTATAATGGGAAGTGTCACTCATGCCTCTTATCTGATGTTTAAGGGTTATCTATTTACACCAAGGACGAGTGTATAACAAATCAATAGCCACCTTAAATCAAAGAGTAATTACATGGAAAGGAAGGAAAAAAGGGAAAAAATTAAGAAGTTAGGTGCTTCAAAATACTGTAGCATCGTTCCTTAACACCAATGCTAATATTTAATCGGAAAATAAAAATCTTCTTTCATAAACTACTAAGTAACTACTTCAAAATAAAAATCTAATCTAGAGCAAGTGTGATATGGCCTGTGGAGGTAGATCTAGTTAAGATCAATAAATGAGGAACAGCCACTCTGACCATTTTCTTAACATGATCCTCCTCCTTCCCTAGGGCTCCCAATCTCCCAATGAAATCCAAGTGCTGTCACTGGGAGCCAGCCACCAGACAGTGCTTCACAGCCCAAAACTTGAGGGCACTGATTCCACAGTGGGTAGTGACACACTGTGTAGGGAGAGAAAAAAACGCAGCTGTTTCTTTTTTTATCATCGTCCCTTGCTGCTGATGTCCAGTAAAGTACAAATGGCTGAATCCATGTTTTCTGACCATAAACCTCTCACCACTACGTTATTTTGCTCAACTGTTGAAATCAAATGTAGCTCCACTGGTCCAGTGTAACAATTTCAGTCACACTGGCAAGCTCCTGTCACTGGCAACATCTTGTTCTTGTGGATAAAAATTCATATAGAGCAGAAGAAGGAAACCTGAACAACAGATTTTGATTTAAGTCCTCACCAATGAACCAAACATATGATGAGAATTTCCAGAAGATACAACAAGAATGAAAAGGTGTTGCTCAGCTTTTTAGTTTACAGTTCTTTTTTTACATTACTTTCCAGTCATACCTCCAACAAGATAAAAAGAAAACAGTGTATTTGCACATTTGTCACAGTTAAAGTTCAGGAGAATGATTCTTTGTATGAATCACTGACATTACAAAACTATTTTTGAGGAATATGCTCAACACATCTGAACATCTATACCTTTATTTTTAAGACCATTAGAAAGATAAACTTGTGTTGTATATACCTGAGTATAACACAACTTAAGGAAGCTGGATGTAAAGCTTCAGATCTCCCATACCAACCTTTTCCAAGGAAAATTTGGGAGCTCACTGTGACGAATACAAATAGTTCAGTCAAACTCTGGCGTTGATATTCTAATCCAGTTTGTGTGCAAACTGAAGCAGGGAAAAGTACTATATTTGGGGCCCATTTGGTGGGTTATTAGAGGAAATGCTAGCAGGAAAAATTGCTGTATCAAGTGCAAAATCAGAGGGAATAAAATCAATAGAGAAGATGCCTGTATCTGAAATGACTGAACAGACAGAACAGACACACAGATTGATTGAGAGGAAATACCAGAAATCCCTTAGATTAGACCTGCAAATTTAAACAGATTTAAACTGCTAAATCATAATCCTCACATCCCCTTATACAGTTAGCACACATTATAAACGATAAACAAAGCAAGACCTTAAGATAGCTCAAGGTTTGGATTTTCTTTTTTTTCCTCCCCCCCTTGTATTTAGAAGCTGTTACTATTTCCATGATTTTTTGGTTTATAATGCAACAGTACTGGACATGACATATATGAGTACTGGCTTTGGGACTCTTCTATTACCTGAATTGTGCTAGTGAACAAATTCTAAAGGCCACTTGCAACAGCTTTCCCGTGTTCTGACTTGAAATTATTTGGTTTTGGCCTATACCTCTTTATTTTTTGCTTGAGGCTACTGATTTATAACGAAAAGTACAGACATGTTTCAGAAAAATAGGCTTCTTCTGATAGGATTATTTTCTTGTCTTTGAAGGGAAAGAAGCTTTAAATAAATGTGTAATGTTTAATATTTTCCTGTGGAAAACACGACCCCACTAGAGGTAAATTTAACAGACTTGAGTGGGATCACAATTTCAACCTTAAACAACAGGCACTTGAAAATTACAAATAACTAACATCTACAAGTGGGTAAAAATTGAAAAATGCTGGGGGAGGTGCAAGTTCAGGAATAAGCATTTAATTTGATTTTGATCAGCAGCTGAGGACAGAGAGCTGCACATCAGCCCTAGAAGTGTTCAACCATGAAACAAGAGCTAAAACAACCACTAAGGTCGGTTTAGTTTTGTTTAAAGTGGAAGCTTCAGAGCACCAATATGTCACCAGACTGCTTGAAAATAATGGCAAATCTGTCCCAATGACTAATCTTTGAGCCCTGCCAGCACTTGGAATTTAACAGCACTGAAATGGGGAAAGAAAATAATGTCACCTTGTCATTCTGGAATGGACCTATAATCAAAACCCTTGAAGTGGGTTCATAGAGAAGTATCAACCCTACTAAAACTGAAGGCAAGCTCAGCTTGAAAAGAATAAAATATATTTTGTGATCCCACAAAGTAAAATACAAAATGGCACATTCCATATCTCCTACAACACTTAGTCATTTATTTGGAATTGTCAGTAATTTATACTGCTTATTTGCAGGTCTGCCTGCAGCCTTACAGCCTCCCACTGTGATTTTGTCAGATTCCAAGCCTAGCAGGGTCAGGTTGGGTTAACTCTGGTGTGTAAGACCAGCTGCTACATTTTACCCTGCAGACAGCTGCATTTCAAAGGCAGGTAAAGCATTTTACAATTTCTTGAAGTCTTAGGAATAAGTCAGTCACCACAAGATTTTACTCAATACTCTTTGCAGGATTCAAAAACATCTATTCTTTTGCTAGTGTATTTGTGACTTTATGGCATCAACATATGGCCACCACACTAAACACAGCATTTCTGATAGCTTATTATCAAAGTCTTCTTATCAGGGCCGAGTGACTAAATTACTTCTGCAAAATAAATAGCTTTCCAGTGAAAGCAAACAGATTTTGAAACTTGTAACTATGCAGCTACATACTTGGGCTCAAAATTCAACCACAGGCTAATGAAATACATCACTAAACATAAACCCTGAAAGCAGCTATAGAAGATCCTAATTTAGAGAAAGCAAACCAGCCCACTGAATTCATCATTATTCTTTTAAAGCTGAACACCTACTTAAACATTTGCAGATTTGGCAACTCTAAGCATTATGTCTATATATTTAACAGAACTGATAGTTAACATATTTGTTACAGCTACCAAAATTCATACTGAATTTAGGAATAATCAGTTTTCTTTATTTTAAACTCCTTTGATAGGAAGGCATTCTCCTTGCCTCCTTCCCAAAGCTAGCCTTTTTCCCCTCTGGTTTTCCTATTTACTCACATCAGAAAAAGCACCATGCAGAAGAAAATATGGATCAGTAGACACATTTGAAGAGACTGGTGAAAGGAACCTGGTTATAAAACTTCAGTTGATGTCACAGATTGCTACAACTTATTGTATCATACACACAAATCAAAGCAAAATTGTCAGAAGGCAACTGAATAGAAAGGTAACTCGTACTCGGCTGGCTGATAAAACCAGTAAAAAAGAAAGCACAAGGTTATGTGTTTCTTTTGCTTCAAAGTGTGAGGAGGCCAATTGCCTGAACAGCTTACTGGGGTCAGCAAAAACCCCGCTGGTTGCACTGGGGCTAAGCACAAATGCGAAAATAAGGATTCACTGAAATTATTGGCAATATGACTGACTTTCATCCCTCTGGTTACACAATGTGTGTGCAGGTAAAGGGGAAGGATGCCACCAATTTCAGCAGATCTTTCAGAAAAATGGAGTGGGACTCGAAGAGGCAGTGACTTACCTCACACTTAATTTTCTCAGGCTCTCCAGGAAACTGCTTTGACACACGAGTGATCAGATAAGTAGAAACCATGGTTTGCCATGAAGATAAGAGAACCAGGTAGGGGGTTATTATGAATTTCGGAAATATGCTGAAGCAGTATCTTCAATCTGAACATGATAAAGCTTTATCAGGATGAGGACTTCACAACTTCATTACAACAACAATTTGTTTGAAGCTTCTGGCAAGGTATCGAAACTACAGCATAGCCAAGCTGTCTGCTTAGTACTTCTTGCTACAGAAATTAGATAACATTATATTGACTTAATCAAAATAATGCAATTTAATTCCATGGTATTTTACATAATAATGGTCTACCATTTTCCTGAAATAGAGCATGATATTTACAAACTAAATTAATTTTTGTAGCACCTATAAAATGGCAAATGCTCAATATAAAACATTAACCTAGGGTTTCAAATGGATCTTTTACATAATGCAACTTGCTTTATACAATGCCTTACTTCCTGTGTTAAATGAGTATAGCTGCTTTACATTAGTGTTTATCCCCTATGCAGTGTTCCAAGAGGCTCTGTTCAATTTAATTGCAGGACAGACAAAATTACACTTGTTAATGATCTCCTGTCTAACAGAAAAAATTAATGTTTTTAGCTAGGCTTTAAACTCGCTGGAACGACTGCACTGATCTGGTAGCTATACACCACTTTCTCAGGAATCCAAACTCTTTCTAATCTGGTATCTCTAAATTACTTCCACTGGAATCCAACGCATTCCAAAACATGAGAAGCATTTAAACATACCAACAAACTTTGGAGAGAGGTACATCTCAGAAAAGAAGCTTGCCCTGTTGATTAGGGGTAAATGAGGAAAAAATATGATAGTGCAGCCTGCAAGTCACAGTGGAGAGTGTTGTACTTGGGTTTAGCCTCAAAGTTTAAGTGACATAAATTCCATCTTCCAGAGTATAAAGAAATGATCCTGTAGGGTTATAGAAGCAGAAATATCACTGTTCTCTTTTTTTAACATTTTGAGATCAACTGTAATATATTTCAAAATTACTACACTTAAAAGGGACTATGGCACTTTGCTTTAATGTGGGTCCTAGAAAAAACATTAGGTGCACAAAAACTGGACAGCTAAACCTTCCAGTTCATGTGAGAGGATTTGTATTATTAGATTCCTTAGGTAAGAAATGTATTAAACCCATTACTTGTTTCAGAGATATAATAATAGTAATTTAGTCAGTAATGTTAAGTTTTACGGTAGACACAGCAATGAAGAGGAGCTCCATCTTCATGTCCTATCTACCCTCTCGAACTGGAAGTAGGGATTTTCCTTCAGCTAGACAGTTTTTCAAAACTCCATGGGCTTTTTTGTGAAGCTGTGATTAGGGAGCTTAAATAAATGTTTACAATTATAAGTTGGACAGACTTCTAGAGAAATTAGGACTCTTAAGTAGTCTCGGCACTTCTGCCAAGGTTATATCATTTTTCAGCACTGGTTCACTCTTTCAAGTATTGCAACCCCAGAGTGCAGGAATTCCTGGGCAGGAATATACACCCATTTTCAGTGTGCCAGGTTTAAGACGAAAATCAGACAGACCACATTATCATCAGTTTGGATAAAATAGCTCTGTTCTGCTATGACTTACTGGCTAGCAGTATTTGGTAACAAACTCACAGGACTTGGTTAATGGAAGAAAATATTAAAGGTATTGTGCTGGTTTAATAGTACCTATTGTTATCTATTGGATATCTATTATAAAAGGAGGGGAGAAAGATTAACACTAGAAAAATGCAGCAAGGAAAGAGGATGGACAACAGATGACAGAGTGAAAAGTAAAAAAATAAGAGTGTGAAGTGCAAAATAAGAAGGTGCTGCGGAGTCAACTACAAGAGATACAGAAAGATAAACCAAGAGAGAATAAGAAAGATGGAGAAGGGGAAGGAAAGTGAAAGCAAAGCCCACATGAATCTGAGGATCATCTGTTAGACATCAGGGTGAGAGCAGGGACAGTCCAGAGACAAGAGTGAGTCATTTCAAGCAGCACACAGCTGGGGAGGAGAAGGTGTTTGCACAAGCCCCGGCGTTCTGAAGGAAGGGTCTGTCTGCACAGGGCCTCACAGAGCTTGTGCACAAATGCAAAAAAGCCAGACTTTCAGGCTGACAGATGCTCTGAGGTGGAAGATTTCTGTAAAGCTCTTTTAGTAGCAGAGTTTATAGCCATTACAATGACACATGGCTTCATCGTAATTTTCCATGTGAAAGGAGGCAAAAAGAAAACAAACAAAAAAAGCCCAGCAAAAACTCTCCCCTTCACCGGACAAGTGAGTCAAGTATAAAAATACTCCCAAGCAAATGACAGCTTTTTAGTTCATCTTTACATCAAACAATGACAGCAGCTTGCATGACTCAGACAGATGATTCAGCTGTTGTCCTCTCAGCTCACTCCAGAAAGGAGGGAAGGAGAGAAGCAGTTTATTTTTAAGTATGCTTTACTAGCAAGATTATTATAAGAAACCCATTAAAATGTTTTCTTTCCTTGAGAGCTGAGTTCTTGCTTAAAATCAGCTTCAGAGATAAATAAGAGCAGGTGGGTTCCTGGGAACCTGGAGACAAAGCAGGAAGCTTTAAGGAACAGAAAGAACCTATCTTGAAAATCCAAGATGCTTTAATTCTACTAAGATCTCTTTATCTAGGACATGAGCCAAAATATTTTATAACTAAATCTCTTTCAGGAAGCACATCACCTATCCCTATATTGTTGATGAATATGTCAAATACAGGATTTTAAATGTCAGTGCAGAGTTTCCAAAGGGAGAGTGCACTGCCTGAAGGATAATCTATACTAGTAACAGCCCTTTCAGAAATACTGACTTAACCTTGTGTGAGGCAGGAAGATATTCCATCTGGTTTTCAGGGACTTAGCTTGAGGCTAAAATAGTCACCAAATGGGTAAAAGCCAGAAAACTGGCTACCAAAAGGAAAAATGAAGGGCACTTAATTATTTTTACTTTCTCTACACCACACTTCAAAATGGAGATAAGGAAACATCAATTTTTCATTCTCGAAGACTCTTTTCAGCTCTAGTATCACATTAAAATTCATAACTCCAGTAATCATGAAAGTTTGGCCTCTGTTATCACAGTCTATTATTTCCAAGGGAGAGTTCAACATGTTATAAGGGAATCCTACACAGCTTAGCTCACTGCAAAATACAGCAGAGGAGCAGATGGAATATCAGTTATTTCTGAACGGAAACTGTAACAACATCATAGAATCATAGAACATGTCTACTCTAGTTGATAGCAAGGAAAACAGTAAAAAAGCTGCCTGTTTTCCTTCTGAATATATCTTTGCTGACAAAGAAACTCTTAGAAAACAAAGTAAATTCATTCTACAGATAACTTCTTTTTAAAATGCGCATACAGGTTCGGCAGAAAATGCTACAGATTTTTCTCTGAGAATAAACAGTAAAACTAATCTAAACAAGTTTTTGTTTAGGCATAAAACTCTGAATCTTAAATAGTTTGTATAATTGTAAGTAAGTGTGTGAATAATTTTCATATAAGCAAACTGACAGAGACAGTTTTAATCTGGGTTGGTTGGTTTGGTTTTTTTTCTTTAAACTCAGGGTTTTTTGCCCTGAGGATCTCAGTAATAGGGGCATTGCTGCTTCACCCTGCCAGAACATCTCAGAAAATGCTAGTGGATCCTTTCCACAGAGATCTCAGGCACATTAGGATTCCTCTTCCAGAGCAGTCATCCTGCTTGCTGCAGACATGCAGAAATCCCAGTGCTCTCTTGGCATAAAATTGCCAGAAGTAGCAAATGATTTAGTGGCCTCTGGCACTTATGTGCAGTCATTCCCTGGCCAATTATCAATGCTCTCCCAGGCACCAATCTAGGAGCCTTGCCAGAGGTACAGGGATGAAAGCAGAGTCTGTGGATATTGGATATTCTTTTTAACTCTGGCTGGTAGTTTGTCATTTCATTTGTTAAGTGAGGCTGGACATGACTTTTAGCCTGACGTTTTCTTATTGTTTTTATTATCCAAATTACAGTGACAGCTCCTACTGTTTCACTTTTGGGAATTTGTTATGAAATTGTGAAGTATGATCTCAGGTCTATCTCTGAAAAACAGACTTAATTTTCTCATATTCAGTAGGGCAAAAACAAGACTGTAGAGATTAAAAATCCATATATTTTGCTTTGCTTTTCAGAAAGTGAAAGCTGAAAATAAAAATAAAACCATTTATGTAACAGAAATGATGAGGCTGAAATGAAGGAGGAGCTATTCCCACAGTGCTCTAAGATTTGCCATTTGTGTGCTGTGTTCATGTGAAAGCAAAAGATAAAAGAAGTGCTCTTAACTAAGCACAGAAGTGAAATCAGTGTCAGATTTACAAGCAGTGGTGAACTGGAAGACAAGGAGGGAAGGCTGGGTAGCTGCTGTGTTCTATGCAGGAATATAAAGGAAGTCACCAACCATCCCCTGCCTCTGTGGTCTCTGTGTACAGGCCTGGTAAAAAGGATTTGTAGTGTTCAGAAAGCGTAAGCAGGCAAAGGCTGAGCACTGCTGCTGGCATATGGAGAGGAGGTGGGAGGAGAAAGAGCTGCATGATCACAGCAGGGTGCAAATCTTCCATGGTTTGAGTTAACACTGCACTTATTAGAAAGCTCAGAAAGGCAGCAGTGCCCCCAAAGTGGGAACTGACTCTATAAACAGTGTTTTGGACAAAAGTGAGCAACAACTTGCATTCTGCCTTTCCCCAGAAAGAAACACTCTCTAGGCAGCAAATGAAAATTTGCTTTATGAAATTCCTTTTTATTTTTCCTCCTGTCACTCCTCCCAACTGTTAGCAATATTTAGTTTGTTAAACAAAATTGTTAACAATTGTTACTCCCTGTTGTTGGATTTCAGTGGTTTTCTCTAGCACCAGCCAACATGTTCTGTTGCTGAGCTGTCACCTAATGATCTTTTCCAAAACAAAAGTCAAGTCTTCCACTCTCACTATGCTCCTGAGGTATGGCTCCTGTGCTTTCTCAAACAATCCACTGCCACTCAACACACAGCCCTAAGTACTGGGCTGCTGGTGGCACTAGGAGAGGGGATTAGGTGGCCTTAATTTCTTCCTCAGTCTTTTGCACAGTCACATTAGTGGAAGTTAAAGTCTAAGCTGGGAGGAACAATTCTCAGCTCAGCAGGTTGCTGTAAGCCCTGTCATTACGAGGAACACCACGTAATTCTTCAGCTTTTGAAGGCAGCTGGAGTTTCAAGTAGCACATCTGCATTAACTTCAGACTCTGGGTGATAGATACGTCATTTTGTCTATCCCCTACTTTCAGCAATTAAGCAGCATCTTCTGAAGCCATGAACATGCAACCAAGAGCCACTGAGGTGGTGTTCAGCACTCACTATGAGAAAGGGCATCTTAAAAATTAACTGAAAGCTTCAAAAACAAGGGCGAGAGTGGAACTCTACTGGGCAAAGTTCCTACAACTCATGGGCCTGTTGTTACAAGTGGTTGTAATAAGCTAATGTTTTCTGGAAATTCTTGGTTGAAGGAAGCGATTCTGATTAAAGTTTCAAACAGCTTGGGCTTAATTCTGCCATGGGGCAACTGAAACTATATTGCTTTTGTAGCCCTTGTAACTGAATACCAAGGTGGTTGTGACTGTTTTGATAATCTCTAAATTGAAAATATTTCAGCTAACTTAGAAAAGGCCATTTCTGAACCTCAACTATGAGGTTTTACGAGGTCTGCAAAAGGAAAGGGAGGTACACAAGTCCCAGGAAAAGTCAAACCCTGTGCAAGTGCTGTTCTTTCAATAGACTTAGCTGAAGTTTGTCTGTAGTCTGAGCAAAACACTCTTAACAAGAGCAGCACACTGAGAAGGCTGAGAGATTTCAACACAAAAAGACCCCATACTGACATGGTTGCTTTAAATCAGTTCTATTGATGACCACATCAATTGGAGATAAAGATTAACTATTTGCACTACCAAATTTATATTGGTCAGCAGTCCTTGCAAAGATGACAGCCCCCAATACAGTCTCAGCTTTTGCACAATCAACACAGAAGTGTTTCCATCCCAAGAGTTTTATGATCTAAAGACATTCAAGAATTAAAAATAAACCCTGTCAGCTGAACTGAATAAGCACTAACAATTCATTCAATCTTGCCAATGCAGAAACTGGTGCAGTTGGAAACTTTAATTGTCATAGTGAAAAAATTTTTTGACTCTGTTTTGCATGGAAACTGAAGATGAAAATTTTAGAAAATATTTAGGCAAACACAAAACTACTATATTCTGTGAATTATTTACTGTGAGGAGATATAGGGAGTTCACCATGGAAAAAGAAAGCACAGCTCACAATATTAAATATATATATATATATATATATAAAATATATTTAAATTTATAGTTCAGCATCTGGAGAAAAACAGGAGTATCAAAGATCATTCAATCAGCTATTACAGACATCCTCCAAAATATTACATACATATTCCAGAGGGAATGGCACCACTGTCCTCACAGAAATATTTTATGTCTGCATCTGCAGAGTGTGCAGGGAGAAGGAGTGATACAGTTTCACAGAGAAAGAGAATATCCAGTTCACTGTGACTTGAAGGTAAATACAGGTCATCTCACAGAGATAAACATCTCAACATGGGTTCATTTATCTTTTTTAAGAAGAGATAAAAGCGAAAAAGAAAATGTGATCTCGACTAGATTGGATGGTTGCAATAATCCATTCAGCTCCTTTGGGATGGAGGATACCATATTTCTAGTTTATCGATGAAAAAAAGATTTAGCTTATTTTTCTCTTCAGCAACCTTCTCCTTGCTCCTACCTCTCCTTAAAATCAAATATTTTTAAGTTTTAAATTTGGAACACGGAATCACACAACTAACCAATCAGCCTTTACATCCAGAATCTCATCATTTCGAACATTACCTCATACAAATCTCAGTGATTGTGCCTGCAGGGCTACCGCTGCCTTCTAAAAAGATTACATGGACCAAAAGAAACCACTTTGTTTTGCCCTCTGGCTTTCTATGTGAAACAAGTGTCATGGTGAAATGCTGACAAAATCCTCTCATGTTTTCCAGCTTTGAAAAATTGCAGCACCATGTTAATGTTGGAAGCACACAAGTGAAATATAGATCTGGGGCTTTTTGATTTGTTTTGTTGGGCTGTTTTTTGATTAAGCTACAGTACAGTAGTTACTGAAATTTGAGCACAGAACAACTAAATTGTTCCCTGCTGTGCAGATATAGGACAGGGGAATGGGGAAATCTTAGGGACATTTTGCTGTACTTCCCCTATACATAAATTCATACATAACAGGTTTCAGCTTTGCAGAACAGTAAAGGTTGAAATTCATCCTTTTGCAGCACAAGACATGAGCATCCAGGAGATATTTTTAAAGTTTTAATGTTTTCTATGCTTTATATTTGTCCTACACACTGAGTTACACCAACTGTTAGAAATTATTTTCCTACTTTACTCCTGCACCACTGTATTAGAGCATCATCCAAGGGAACAAACTCCTTCCCAAATAAGCTTGCAGCAGCACATGATTGCTCGATGGATGCTCTGTTTTAAACCAAGCTTTTGCCATCTGTTCCTCTGCTATTTATGAATGCTACAAATATCCACAACTACACTGGAAGGAAAAAAAGTGATTAAAGTGCATATATTCTTTCTACCATGCGTCTTTGTTGTTTATCTCAAATGAAAAGCAATACCACCCACCACACAAGCCACACGGTAGGAAGACCACAGGGCAGATGTTTAGAGCTTCTCATCTGGCAACAGGCCACTGGTGATCGCTCGGAGTCCAAAATGTATTGTGTGTACTCAGCAAGACAAGCTTAAAACGGTGCCCAGAATCACATACACATCTGAAGTGGGGCTTGCCAGAAGCTTTGCTCACAAGAACCCTTTGCTGCCCAAGTCAGGGTCACCCAGGATGCTGCTCAGCAGGTAAGTAAGTTTCAGCTGCATCCTTCCTAAATCCCCTTCTGTTCTCCCCTCCCTCTGACCTTAACACCATCATCAACCTGTCATTTTGGAATTCCCTCTAATGAAGTGAAGCATGGTTTTCCTCATCTACCTTCTTCCCATTCTCTCTGTGTTTATAGATTCAGTACCTGCTATACATGCAGACACGTCATGTTGTCATTTCCTCTTTCTGCCAGGTATTTTCCATGAGGAGAAATCACTGGGCTTTAGTAAAGATTGTTCCAGATATGGTTTCTCACCTAATGGAGCATATCTCCATTTCAGTCATGACTTCTCTACCTGGATCCACTAAATTATCCAGCATTCATTTGCCTACAACACAGATTGTATGCTTTGGAGCTTTTGGAATTTTTTGGTATTAGGGGGCTTTTTGTTTGGTTTGGTTTCTTCTTTCAGTTTTATTTCCTTGCACCTATAGATTCTGTTTTTAAGAAATAATTGAAGAAAACACATTTATTCTATCATTGCTGTTTCACTAACTCCTAATTTCAGGGAGCTTCAGCTTTAAAATCAGTCATGCCTTAAGGATCTTATTTTATAGCATCTTATTTTATATCCACATCTCTCCTTAGTGAGTTCAAATTTTATAGACAACTTTGCGTCATTCTGGAGGGAACACATCAACTGCACCATCCCTGATATATCAGTAATGGGTTTGCAATTATCGTGGCAGGTTTCAAAATTGCTTCCTATTTGCAGCTTCTTTCTTTGCTAATGGAAACTGCAGCACATGCCACATCTGTCTGTATTTGTACATTGCCCTGCTGTAATAGAATATTGCTCGTTCTTGGTTACACAGGGACATATTCTGCCATTAAAGTGTGGATGCAGTATCTCAACAAAAACTGATGCTAAGGTTGTGCAGTTACTTAAAAAAGTACTGATAGCAAAATATGGCCCATAAGAAGTTGTTTGGATTTCTTTTTCCTTTACATACTGAGATAGGACTATTTGTGATGCCATATGTTACTTTACAAGTGGAAGTTTCAATATATTTTATCATGGTACTAAAATTGTTTATAGTAGCTTTTTGTGAATGCTCAAAAATTGTTGATCTATACCCATTAAAGTTTCTTGTACTTGTGTTCAGTCTTCTTTTCTCTTTTACAGGCATTGCACACGGATGGGAAATGCTTGCTCACAATCTCCAAGAGCACTATCTCCAGGGGAAAAGGATTACATTTCATCTCAGGTTATAAGTTCATTACAAGTCACAAAACCTTCCCTCTGTCGAGCATTTTAACACTTATTAAGACACATCTAAAGACAGAAAGCACTTCTTCATGAGAAGAGACAAAGGCCTTATAAAAAGGAGACTAAATATAAAACCAGACATTTATGTCACATAAGGATACTCATTTCAGTCCATCTAGCCTCATATTCCAATGAAAATAAACCCTTAAGTGTCTTGTTATATCCAACTTAACTTTGTTATATAAACATGAAGAGACTAATAAATCTGTGGTCACTGATCTGAATCACTATATACGTCCTTAAGAGCAAATATATCTGGTTTACCAGCTTCCTTCTTGCTGCATAACTGCAATTCTACACATAACTGACAGTATGCAGTATTTTAGCAGTTCATATTTATTCTAATTAAATGTGGCACGATTTCCTTTTGGATGCTGCTGTCCTGAGTGAACCACATTGTAGAGATTCATGGTTGTGCTTAAGGAATACTGCAGACAATTCTGTATTTAAACCACTAATTATCATATGTTTATAGATATCCTTGCTGAATACAGCACTCCGGTGTTCTTTTATTGAAACAGCATCTTTTTCAGACAAGTTTAAAAAAGATCAGTGGATGTAAAAGACTTGAGCCTCATGAGTTTCACTAGATGTAGTTTAACATAAAAATAAAATAGGTACAGGAAATCCACTTTGCCTAACATCTCTGCTTTAACAGGAAATACCTAGTCCCCCTCCAATATGCTATTCACTATTCACTTTTAAATAAAAAATAATATTTAGCTAGCATACAAGATTGCTTACCCAGACTTCACTTAAAAAAAAAGAAAAAAGGAATAAAATTTATCCCATATATATCTTGAGTGAAGTTAATGTTATCAAACAAGAAATGAATCTGGGCCAATAAACACTGCTGTCAGCTAGTGGCACATATATCCACAGGAAGAACACAGACCTGTTAAGCTTTGTCTCTCTGTATTCCAGCACAGTTCATCGCTCCGCGGAAGAGCACTGTCCTGGGACTTGCACGACATAAATTTTGTTGTTATATCAAGCACTAGCTTGATGGATAACTCTGAACCAGCTTTATCCTCTGCTTTCACATCTGTCTAACCGAGAGATACATCCCCGTGTGCCTAACCACGTTGGAAAAGTGCTTTCCCACGTAGCCCAGGATGCCACAGAAAGCTTCAGGACTCTCAAGTGAGAGGCAGGATCTTCACTCGTGCTGCGCAGCCCAGTCCCCTGAGTAGCTCCAGCTCCGGGCAGGCACAGCCTGCCCCCGAGATGCTCCAGCCCCGGACAGCTCCGGGCAGGCACAGCCTGTCCCCCGAGATGCTCCAGCCCCGGACAGCTCCGGGCAGGCACAGCCTGTCCCAGGAGATGCTCCAGCCCCGGACAGCTCCGGCCAGGCACAGCCTGTCCCAGGAGATGCTCCAGCCCCGGACAGCTCCGGGCAGGCACAGCCTGCCCCCGAGATGCTCCAGCCCCGGACAGCTCCGGGCAGGCACAGCCTGTCCCAGGAGATGCTCCAGCTCCGGACAGCTCCGGGCAGGCACAGCCTGTCCCAGGAGATGCTCCAGCCCCGGACAGCTCCGGGCAAGACACGGACGGGCCTCACCGCCCGCGATGGACACTCAGCAAACCCCGCAAGAGGCAGGGCTACATGTGCTGGCAACAGAGCAGGCACTGTGCACATACACGGGCAGGAGGACTGACAGAGCTGTTCTAGAAATCAAGTGTTCAAAGTACAACAGACTCTTGTTATTCACTGAGAAATGCCAGGGAATTCTGAATTCTCTAGAACTGATGTATAAAAATATTTACCAATTGCAATCACCTTCTACCAACAACATCCCTAGTACGCACAGAAACACTTTTCTAAAAGCAATGTTTTCTACTCCCTTGAAGAAAAAACTTAGCCTCATTTCTTCTTAATCCTGCAAGTATAATTTTCAGCCTCTCTCCCATTCTCGAAAATGTAAGCATCCCCCCACTCAGTTCCAGTGACTGTAGCTGCCTCTACCTTTCTACCTGAATCTTCTGTCCAGGTTCAAGTTCTCTAACTGCTACCACTTGAAGAGAGCCAGAAAGGCCAATGCACAAACACTAGAAGACAGTGCTGAAATAAACTTCTGAGTGGACAACGGAACACAGGGAAGGAAGGATAAAGACAGCTCTCCAGGCTAAAAACCACATAAAATTTACCCTGTGCAATTTCAAATGAAACTGTGTACACAGCTGAATTTCCTGATTAGACACAATTTCAAAGCAACCTGCATAGACAGACAAGTATCACTTACCTCTATCAATCCCCATGTTAGTCAGAACTCAACTGTAAGACATGATATGTTGAAACCTTTTTCAAAAACTAATCTGAATATAGTTACTCTAACGGTAAGGTTTAATAAAGTACTTTTCTATCTACCTGGGAGAAAGCAATCAGTGAAGTAAATTTATGACACAAAGTTCATTAAGAGGACAGCTAAGATCACAGAATTAATTGATGTCCCCATGTACCTATTTAATGAGAATGATTTTCTGTTACCCTGGATTACAAGCCAAGTCACAGAAGTGACAGATAAAAACCAATCTACTCCCTGCCAAAGCCACTATTAGGTACCTTAGCAATTTATCTGTAAACTGAATTTTGAATCATATCTTAGCCTTGAAAGTCATTAGACATTAGATGTTCAGTCCAAACGTGTAATTCAATTTTACCTGCCAACCTGCTACAGCAAATCCCCCTGATAACTGCTGGAGTTATCTAGCTGATGACAGGCTGCTTACTCAGAGTTAAGACTTGGTAACTCTGCAGCAGAGAGTCCCTATCTAAAGCTGAAAGAGTTAAGTGGTGAAAGTACAGAAAAATCACACTGGAGGCAGCAGCATCACCCTAATTTTATTCTGCTTCAACTCTGCTTCCTTGTTTTGGTTGAAATCTATAAAATGTGTACTTTGTAGACCACAGATGTTTGATTTTCAGATAGTTTGATTCTTCCAGGGACTTTGAGGGAGCTTCTTCTATTTATGCTGGTCAGACGTGATCTTTCAGGCTTTTCCAATTCCACAATGTCGTCCAAAAGGCAAAGAGAACTGTTTAATCTAGCTGGTCTGTCACGTACAGTTGTTCTTTGTCTAAGAGAACAGAAAGATGGGGAATACAAGAATCAAACTCAGGCTTCACTAAAGTCTTTGACACTTTGGCCATCAGCTTCAATAAAACCAAGACTTCACTACAGCTCCTTTGGACGAATCTCAGTTTTGGTTACGTAAGGAAAGGAAAAATCAAACAGTCGTTGCATAAGAAGATGTAATTGAAAAGAAAAAAGTTTTCATATCCCAGATGTAATATTTGAACTCCACTTTCCTCATGAAGTCCTACTTTTTGTAAAAGCAGCTCAGCTGCTCCACCCCGAATTCAGACAGGCTTGCATTTTACCCTCAAAACATGCACACATTGATAAAGACACACTGATTGGAATTATGTATCTCTAGCCTTGTGGTTAAAACTGTAAGTATAAAGCAAATAGTTAAAATGCCAGAGACATTCCACACTCCCCCCAAAAATAAAGGTAATAACCTCCCTGATGGTCAAAACAGGGTATTGTAAATAGGCTTTAACTTGTAACTTTTGGCCCTTGAGAATAATGGACCTGTTTTTCTCAACCCTAATGCTGGACAATTTACCTGAAATAAAACTTGTATCATTTAACCATAGATACCAGAGCTTGATAGCAGCTCTTACACATCAGAACTCAGCCTCCTATAATAAACACTGACACGGTTTGATGTGACATATGGCTCATTTGTGTGGCATTTTTTCCTTTTTTTTTTTTCTTTTGTGAGTTTCTCAGGAATCTGACAAAATTACAATTTGTACTTGGATTAAAACAAGCCCCTGTGGAAAAGAAATCCACCTGTGGGGGAAGGACAGGACAGGAGCAAGCAGTACAATACAGGAATGCGGGAATGGGTACTCTAAAAATGCATAAAAACATGTTAGTCAGAACTTCAAATCTACAGAATTTCATGGTATGGATATGATTTTTGATGGCAGTCTGCAGAACCCTTCTGTAAGTGAGGAAACTATTAAAGTTATAATTTGAAACATAATACAGAAACTAACACCCTAGTTTTGTACTGACCTACTTAACTTTAGAGTCTTAGGTAATTCCTAGGGAAGCTGGATAAGTGTCAGTTAATTAGAAAAAGCTGGCTCTCTCCACCTTCCAAGTTAATTATTCTGACATAAATGCCATTATTTTTCCCCTTGTCCACTGCAAAAGGAAAGTGCCAGGTTTGAGAGGGGCTTTTTTAGAAAGCATATCTCTTCTACTGTAAGAAGCTGATTATGCATTACGCTTGCACAGATTCAGCCTCATGTTTTCCCATTCTTTTAAATTTCATGCAAGTACATCTCAGCTGTACTTTTCGATCACATTTATATTCCAGCCTTGTCCCTCTGTTGAGTAAGAATTGCTCTAAGAGACAACCTACGCTAGGAGTGCCTGGGTAGACTTATAAATCACATTTCAACTCTGTTGTACTTCAGATCCGCTGGACTACACACACACAGTCTTCACCTTCAATTAAATCTCAAGGTGGGCTTGGAATGGTAATCTCCTGGGAAGCCAGCCTGAGGTGCCTGTGTCCTGTCACAACCCAGCCACTTGGTACATCCATTACCCAGCCAGCAGATATTCTGCATGTGTACTGTAACCTTCCTTATGACTAAATTCACTACAAATAATTAGCAGGACCCAATCGGTTTCTCCAGGAATAAATGTAATGCATGCACCAATAACGGCATCACAGAAAAACCTGTGCTTACATTAGAGGTGGAGAAAGAAAAAGAGATGTTCTGTTAAGAAACTGTTGGCAGGAAAATACTTCATTCTTCCTGTAGGCCTAAATACAACATAAAAGAAAAGGAAATGTGATTTCAAATTCCTGGTAGTGAGACCCCATTGAAGGCAGATGTCTGCCAGGGAAGGGACAGCAGAAAGAACCCAGTCTACAGAAATGACCTCTTACCTCAAAAATTCCACCAGACCAGGAGATACTTGGGTGTCACAGATCAGGTTCCACCACACTGAATGTATAGGGAGCAACACAACACCCAGTGAGGGGCTTGAAGCCTCATAGAAATGTGATATAAAAACCCAAGGCCTTTAGAATCTCCAAATCCAGGTTCTTTTATTGCTGTTCATTACATCATAATCTCTTTTGTTAAAATACAAGCTACCTATTGAAAATTAAGTGCTCATTTAGATAACTTTTTAAAACATAACTGTGGGTGAAGTAATAACCTTATCCCTAAATTTATCAGTGAGATTATTTTTGTTGCCAATTTATCTCATCTTGACACAACGCTGTATTTGGTGTCCTTTTCTCAATAAACATTCTGAAGAAAATCTACTCCTATGTAATTCATTTTTTATGAGTAAACTAATGTGTTACATTATTTTAAAACAGGCTCTTTTGTCCTATGATGCTGGAAGGCCTTTGGATCACCAACTCCATAACAATCTTTCTTGAATTTCACTGATCAGAAGTGCTCACAATATTCATAATTAAGTAGTCCCTTCTATACACTGTACATTTTTACTGCTTCAACAGAAGCAGAAATCTTTCATTTTCTGCATTTCTACAATATATTTGCTCTCCTCAGAGTAGCATTACTTTTGTAACTTAGAATAACTCTGCAAATCAATGAAAGTACACAGGTTTTCCCTCTCATCTATTTCAAGCTGAGCTGCCAGGACCCAGAATAAATTTGTGTTAGCTCTCAATTCCATGACCTTCCACTTTGTACTTTTAAATTTCATTTCATTTCTATTACTTGAGTTCCCAAGGTCTTCCAATTTTGCCTGCTTGGTATTCCAACCCTTCTCAGTACTGGTCATGTTTTCCAACTTTTTGCTGTCAAGTTTCACTACCACACTTCTAATTTGGGGCTAAAAAATTCAGAGAAAGGTAAGTGCCAAGTGCAGTGAAGAAGAGTGAAGAGCCAGCCCAAAGAACAAAAACTCAAATGGCAAACCTGGAACAATACAAATCCCCCAGTTCCTAATCCTGTGTTTGTTTTGTCACCCTGACACTGCACTTCTGATCAGGTGTGAGGAGGAATTCGCAGGCTCAGAAAGGTGATGTACATTAACATAGCTGACAAAATTGTCCCTTCAGTGGTTTGTGTCAGGGTAGCCTATGACCAATCTGAGAAGCTAATATCTAATCTCTGATAACTATCCTCAGCATGAATAGTTATGTATAGGTAACTATTTATCCCCAGTAATTCTGAGCAATGTATATACACAGATGATGACATTTCATGCTTTGCTTCTTAGGCTTGCACAGTCTCAAAGCATCTCCAGGCATAAAATGCATGGGAGTTTTAACATGATAGCCTGAACTGAAACTCTGTAAGCAACAAAATTTAGAGAAACAGCTTAGTTAATGCTCAGAACGTGGTCTGGCAGCCTGCCATGCATAAACATGCACTGAAACCAGAGTTCATGCCAAGATTCTCAGCTTTCAACATCATAAAAATTCCTTGTGTGGTTTATACTAGATCCTCTTAGTTCATTTAACTTTTTTCTTCCTTTTTGCAGTTTAATCTGTGGTTAGTTGAACTTATTACCTTTTTATATGTAAGCATTCATAATGTAATAGACATAACTTCAAATAGAAGTAATAGAATTAGTCTGTTCATATAATTTTGATTAAAGACAGATCTAACACTAAAATGACATTTATTCTGTGCCTTCTGTGCCAAGCCTCTATGAACACAATGAGATGCTGCAGTGTGACCTATTACAATAACATGTATGGCTATTGCCTTAACAATAAATGCTTCCTAAGACTCATAAGAATTCACTTCACATTCAGCTATCAAATCTATTCTGAAGCTCCTCTCAAGTCAAAGGATCCCTCTCAGGGTTGATCAAAAGATCGAGGCCTTCTTATTTGGGTTCATACTATCAGAAGGTCTAATTTGACTTTCATATCCCTGATGTCTGCTTTTCCAAGCCTCAAATCTGCACAAGGGAAATAGCTGGAGGTCCCTGCTACAGAGTGCACCTTGCTTACTTTTTTCTTTTTCCAGTAATAATTACATTGATTTAGGTTTTTTTTTAAGAAACTTACCAGTCAGTTACTTAAGCATGTACCAAGCCACATTCAATATATGGATTAGGTGAATAATAAATTCCATATCACCACAGATTCTGAGCTCCATCGTTTCTTATTTACAGCTTCAACACACAGTTGTGAGGAACAGAAATACTATTATCCCCAGCTATAAAATGCAACCTAAGACAGAGCTGAGATTTTGTCATGTATCACACAAAGTCCATGGCAGACAAGGAAAAAGGGGTGAAAGACAGACTGGAATAACAGGTTCAGATTGCACTGAAAACTTACTAATACAAGAGACATTACACTGCTATTGATGCTGGGCAGACGTGAAATACACAAGATTTTCAACAACAAATGTTTCACAACAGATCAGTCACACTCGTCTTACTATTTATTACAGCTCTGTTTGTTTTTAAAAGGGAGAATTTAATCAATAAATTGTGTTCAAATCACATTAAAAGATTGTACTGTAAACTGCTGTTTTAGACAGATCCCTTGAGGCCTTTGGAAAATGATGACACATTTCACACTATTGAATTCAGTCAGATTTAGAAAGTTAACATGATTCTGTGGCTGTATTGCAGATTTCAAATGAGGTGTACTTCTGTGCTCTCTTTTCACAGAAAAGTAGTGACTGCTGGGACAAGGTGTGCAACTACCATGCTGTCTTTGCCCAAAAGAAATATAGATAATACTAAAAAAAAAATCAATCAATAGCTGTCTTCTCAAATCAGGCCATATTGGCCCATAGCTCAATAAGTCTGACCAACCAATTGATTTTGAAAAGAATAACTCAAAAAAGTTGAGAGAAGCTTCATTTTTTTTATTCAATTATATATCATCTGAGTAAACAACCCACTGAGTACTGAAACATTATGACAGATTTATATGCACATCTGTGTGTGCAGATGTTTGTGCTGATGCACATATAGTGGCCACACCCAAACCCATCAAATCTTCGCTCCATGCCTTCAGTGTTTCCCCCACTGTACAGAAGGGCACAGGTATGTAAATATTTGTGCAAATATGTTTATATAACGTGACATAAATTTCAGAGAGCAGCTAAGGGTAATTGTGCTAATTACTGCAACCTTGCCTCTGCTGATTTATGAGATATGAAGCAGGGCTTCTGCCCTGGAGTCAAATGTAGTGTCAGATCCAAGAAAGTTTTAACTGCAACACCACTTCTGCACTCCAGCCTCCTGTGCAAAGCCCCCATTGAGAACCTCATGTAGTCATGATGTCTATAAAATTAGTTTATTAGTTTGGCGATGAAGGGAAGAGGGGACATAATTTTCCTAGAAATCAACACTTATCAATGAAATGCTGGTCTAGTTCATACACAGCAACTATATTGTTATGATGCAGCTCATCAGGCAGCCTTTTAAAAAATGTTTTAATAAATATTTTACCAATCTATCCCCAACAGCCCAGCCATGAAGAAAGGACCAGATTTCTTCTAACCACATCTCTGCATGCAAGACGTGTGCTGTCACTGCTATACCTGCTATGCTGGCAGCAACTCTACCTATGCATGTCTTCATCTGTGGACACAAAACCTCTCACAGAAGATTATGATCCAGTAAATCAATTCTGTTGAAGACAAGTAATTAAGAGGTTCATTACATATGTAAGCTTTTCATATTTTAAGAAAAGGCTCAGTAGGAGATGATTAGTAGTTTCTGTTAATTTGCTCCATGAAAGGTTTCTTGAATAATCATATGTAACATGCTAGTTTTGAAGTAATTAAATAGGACCATTAAGATGTCTGCATAGAAAGATACCTAAGCTTTGCATGAACTTTATACTATTTGCTTTTGCTTGGCAGACCACAGGTTAAGTTTGTTTTTTCTTTTCCGTAAAAAGATTCTCCCTATAAAAAAGAGTTTTGAGGCCTTATGGGTTTTTTTAGCATTTTCAGAAAGTCTAAAAAAGCATTCTCAGCTGTGAAATCTTAAAACATGAGAGGTCATCTTCATGAACATTTTCCACAAGAAGAGGAATAGTTTCTCATCACTTGTGAGACTGGGAAAATGGGACAAGAAGAGAAGTTGCAAGGATTCCAGTTTTAAAGAGAAAAGGAAGAGGGAAGTGGAAAGAGGGAAGTGGAAATCATAAAAATTACATAAACTTAAATAAAAACTTTAGGCCTTATGATTAATATGAGGTCTCCATTTGGAAGGAGACTGCTGAAAGATGTCCCTTGCTATAAATCTGTCTCTGGTTAGAACTGTTTTCAGATTAATGTGTCAGTCCTTCATTCAATTTACCATTTTCAAACACTGCTCAATTCACACGTCAAGTGAGATGTAGAAATGAAGAAGTGAAATCCTTAACCCCTGCTCCCCAGAAGACTAAATCAGATATTAACAAAGATTCCCATGAAGTCTGATAAAAATGTAAGAATCCGTATTTACTGTGGAATTCCCTTTTCTGTATGAGAACTCAGCAGTCCCAGTAGGGGGATGTGGTCAGTGACTGGCCGTGAAGACACACTCCAAGATAGCTGTTAGTTGATACCATTGCTAAGGCCATACTTTGTTATGCTGAGATTCAGAGCAGCATTTCTCACACAGAGATGACCAAAACTACAGAAAAACACGGGGAGAATAAGCTAAGCAGGGACATACCACATTTAACTGTAATACTTTGACTTCCCCTTTGCAAAGTCAGACACAATTTTAAGATCACAGAGACAAAAGCAGAGCATCAAAGTCTGACTTGTTAATATCCTATAAAAGACCAGGATTCCTAAATAAACAAATTCTTGCAGAAGGGTACTACCAGAACTGCTAGCCAGTTCTATTCTTCTCTTTCCTAGAGTCTCACTGTGGCCATGGTGCACAAATCCCAGACAATAAAGAACACTTAACCTCGCTGTTCTCATGATCAACACCACCAACAATGCTTCCATGACACAGTCTTGGGCAGACTGAAGCAGGGTTTTGTGTGTGTGCTCCAAGAAAGCTTTTTCAGTGTACAGACAACAGAAGTAAAAGGAACTCCCCAAATATTACTTTTATTTAAAATGTTGCATTTCCCTTTCTGCTGTCATTGACTCAATACACATGATTGTATTCAACACAGGGGAAGTCTAGAATTAATTTTGAGCTTAAGAAAGTAATTTGTTTTATACAGATAACACATCATAACACATCGTGAAGCTACCCCTATTTTCCAAACTGCAAAAAAATAAATAAGCCAAAGCACTGCTTCCTCCAACACTATAGCAGCCTCAAAGATCTCTACAAGCAGAATGGACAACAAAATCCTTTCCAAAACTGCAGGCACAAAAAGCTTCACTGTTTACCACCTTGTGGCTTGAAGCGGTAAGTATTCCTTCTTACACGCACATCATTCCATCATTTTTCAGTTAACCAGACTCTTAAGCAGCAAGCACAGAAACTTCACTCAAAGTTTCTCCCCAGAGGAAAATCAAAGACATAAGAACGGCGAGACTGACACGGAGCCCAAGCTGCCCCAATCGATGGGGTGATCAAAAATGCCAGGACTGTCTGTCCAGCTCCCGCCAGCTCCCAAACAGCGCTGAACATCCTTCAAACAAGCAGCAACCGGTTGCCCAAGCTGCATTTCTCTTCTTCACACAGCTCCTCACAGCCAGCAGCCCCCTGGAAGGATGCTACGGTCAATGGAACGAACAAGAAACATGCGGTAAAGGGAGAAGTACTTACATCCCGGAATTTGTTCCAGTACTTGTCTTTATCGTACTGCGAAACGGTGCTCAGCCATTTGTCGTTGTCCAGGAAATTGCCATGATTGCTGTTACTCGTGATGATTTCAGGATGCCGGCTCTCCACTTGCAGGAAGCACCAGGCAGCGATCACCAGCACCCCCGACATCTGCAACGAGAGGAGAGGAGCGGAGAGAGGAGCGGCGAGGGACAGCAGGGCAGCAGCGGCTCCTCGGGCACGGAAGTTCGGAGGGGACCCAAGTTGGGGGCAGTCGCCCCTCACGGCCCTAACCAACTTCTGGCTGCGGAGCTGCCGGCTCCGCCGAGACCCTCCCCGGAGGGGCGGGGTACAGCATCAATAACAACAATAATAATAACAACAATAAAAATAAAACGGCCAACTGGGGCCGGGCGGGGACCAGCCAAGGGACAACAGCACGGGGGTACGGAACCGCAGCCAAGCCCCGCGCGGGCGCAGCCAGCGCTGGCTCCGCGAAGTTTGGCTGCCAGGGCGGAGAGGAAGCTCCTACCTCCGGGCAGTGCCGCCGGCCGGGGCTCCCAGCACCGTGCGCTGCTTGTCCTCCTCCCGCTGCCGGTGCTGCGGCGCTCTGTGGCTGAGCCCTGCGCGGTGCCGCTGAGCTGTGTGCGGTGCCGCTGAGCGCTCTGCGCGGCGCTGCTGCGCTCTGTGTCTGTGCTGTGGAGGTGCCGGGGAGCTGTGTGCCTGTGCTGTGGCGGTGCCGCTGTCTGTCTGTCTGTCTGTCTGTCTGTCGGAGCCCGAGCGGAGCCGCTGCCGTGGCGGGTCCCGAGCCC